>OY751322.1:10659860-11152360 GCA_963564615.1 Rhorus exstirpatorius | reverse complement strand
ACTGCTGAGCATAAAAATTCATCCTTGAAAACGTGTAGGATTAACCATGCACTGCACTTTTATATCTCCGATTAAAATTTTCAGTCGACACGTTTGCGAGTAAAATTGTGCAAATGAGCTCCCTAAGCCAATTTTTCTTGAAAAAGTTACAAACACTTTTTTTAAGACGAAACTGTATACAGTCGATTCGTGTAAGATACAGTCCCGGGGTTGCGTTGATAAACATTTGTAAACTTTACTTGTGGGAAATTGACTCAACGCGTTTTGTTCTTAGCAAAAATTTCGACACTATGACGTTCAAGGCTAGTGCACTACACTTTTTTTTATTCACACTGGAACTGTGTACAGTCCTTACACGTTTTTTTTTTATTAGAAGGAAATTAGTTTATAAAAAAAACGAGACTACAGGTTTCATTTCGTAAGAATTTCAGCCACGATCTTCCAATGTCCATGCCACAGTCTTTTTCATTAAAACCGAGAAATGTGTTGCATGATTTCTATACATTCAACATCGAAACTACAACTACGGTTTTTGTGAGATCGATTCTCCACGGTTTTTTTTCGTCAACATCCCGTAAAGTTGACTATACACGCTTTTTTTCTTCATAAAAATCGTGTAAAATCGACTCCACACGTTTTTATTTTGTAATAAATTGTACAACACTGACGCTACACGGCTATTTAATTTTGAGACATGTAAAAGATGATCGGGCACTTTTTTTTCGTGATAAATAGTATGAAATGGACTGTATGCACGTTTTATTTTCACAACACTTTCATAAAAATCGTGTAAAATTGTCTCTACACATTTGGTTCATTAAAAATAGTGCAGAAACTGACGGTGCACTTATTTTTCGTGGAAAAATTGTCTCGAGTCGGCTCTACGCTTGTAATTTAGTAATAATTCGCGCCAAGACGACTCTAGACGTTATCTTTCTTCGAAAAATTGACCAAAATCGACTCTACACGTTTTATTTTCCTAAAAATCGTGTAAAATTGACTCTACACGTTTTTTTTTCCGTGATAAATTGTGTGAAGTTTACTTTACATGATTACTTCATTGAAAATGGTGTAAAACCGACTGCACACGTTTTTTTTTTCGTAAAAAAAATGTCTACAATCGATTATACACGTTTTATTTTAGCACAAAATTGTCTAAATTTGACTCTGAACGTTTAAATTTCATAAAAACGAGTTAAATCGGCACTACACGTTTATTTTTAATAAAAAAAAATCCATAAAGTTGACTCTAGGCGTATTTTTTCGCAAAAAAAATATGAAAAATCGTCTCTGCACGTTTATTCTCCTAAAAATCGTGTAGAATTGACTCTACACGTTTTTTTTTCCGTGAGAAATTGTATACAGTTTACTTTACACGAATACTTCATTGAAAATTGTGTAAAACTGACTGCACACGTTTCGTTTTCTTAAAAAAAATGTCTAAAATCGATTATACACGTTTTATTTTCGCAAAAAATTGTCTAAAATTGACTCTAAACGTTTAAATTTCATAAAAATCGTATTGAATTAGCACTACACACGTTTATTTAATTTAAATTGGTGTAAAACTGACCGTACCGATTTACGATTCATAAAATTTTTTCTAAAATCGATTGTACACGGATTCCTTTGGCAAAAAAAAATCGTCTACAATTGATTGTGCATGGTTTTTTTTCCTCAGGATAAATGTTTAAAATCTCCACTGCAAGTTTATTCATGAAAAATTGATCGTTCGATAAATAATTCGAAGTCCATGCATCGCACATTTCTATAATAACCGAGACTGTAAAATTATCTCATGCACTATTGATCCACACCCGTGGGATCCATGTAGGCAACACCACGTCTCGAATCAATGCCAATATCCGATTATTCGTAAATTGCATCGTTATTCCGTAATTTCATTGCTTTCCTTTCAGTCGTGCGTATTATCACCTCGTATAATTTCGATAGATCGAGTGTATGGCTCGTTGTCTGCCCTTTTGTGATCACGAGCAGTGTGACCAATATAATTCTTGATTAGAAAATCCCATTCCCCGCTTCGTTTACGTTCTATCGCGGAGCTCGTGATTCTTCTTGACGATGATGCTCACATCACACAGAGGACAAGAAAAAAAAAGACACAAAAAAAAAAGAAAGGAATATACAAAAAATGAAAGCAAGTACAAGGAGAATAAGGGCCAAGTATCCCATCTGGTTCCACACTCGCGGGGACCACTCGGAGCGAGTATCCATCAATCACGAATGTCTTGCACACCTCTCACGACTCCGATCTCTCTTTCTCTCTTTCCTTCTTGACGGTAGCAGCCTCGCAAGAACCTCAGCCCTCGAGGCCTCAGCGCGGCGTCACAGAGAAACTTCTTTGCCTCCTTTTCACCTTTATATATATGTATAGACAGAGTGAGAGACTCCTTTTCCTCGCCTTCGGGTTCCTCGAGCAAAAACCTATAATAATCCTCCAAGTTGTACGACTCTTGAATCGAGCTTGAAAAAAAATAAAATGGTAAAAAATGAAAAAAAAAATCGACCTTAACCGTGCTATAGGGTATGTGCAAACTTTTTTTGAATCTCAATCCACCTTGTTCTATAACACAAACTTGAAAAAAA
Organism: Rhorus exstirpatorius; assembly: GCA_963564615.1. Lineage (NCBI taxonomy): Eukaryota > Metazoa > Arthropoda > Insecta > Hymenoptera > Ichneumonidae > Rhorus > Rhorus exstirpatorius. Next base: position 11,149,753 of record OY751322.1, on the reverse strand, counting down.
AAATTAAATAACATTTTTCAAGACTTTTGTGCTGTTCGAAATTGTCTGGGAAGTTAAAAAATTATATTTAGTGTAATTGAAAAGTACATGGTGATAGTTTTTCCAAGTTCTATGTCACAGAAAACTCGTGAAAATTTCGTGTAGAGGAAGCTCAAAGTTTGAAAAGATTGACTGTAACACAATGTTTTTATCAGAGAGACCTGCCCTAATCTTGTATAATTTTTTCACAACGAAAATTGTATCCTTCATCGTCTGACATTCATTGCTGACAATATTTCATTCGATAAATTCAATTCTATATAGTGCAGGATCCATTGACATATTTTCGTTAAAAAAAAAATTCATTTTGAATCATGCATAATCAATTCTACACTTTTTACTCCAAATGTTCAATTCTACGTTATTCGAGAGTTCAGATTTTCCTCGAAACCTTAATTATACCTTAATCTCAATCGATTCTGCACCATAATTGCCCTCATGTTAAATTCTACGTGGTGTAGGATTGAGGATACGCCGGTTCTTCATCGAATCATAACCTAAACTTTGCCCAAACAATTACGAGTTCCCTCTCCCCAAGAAAGTTCAATTGTACAACTCTAGGAGTATTTCTATACCCCTAGGAGCAATTCTGCACGCCTCTGGGGCAAATTACACACCTCCAGGAGGAATTCTACACCTCTAGGAGCAGTTCCACGCCTCTAGGAGTAATTTTGCACCCCGAGGGGCAATTCTACACCTCAAGGAGTGATTCTATACCTCTCGGAACGATTCCGCATCCCTAGCAGCAATTCCATACTTCTAGGAGCAATTCTGCATGTTTAGAAACATACTCTACACCTCTAGGAGCTACCCTAAGTCTCTACAAACAGTTCTACACCTCCGGAAGTAATTTTACATTCCTGCGAGCAATTCTACATCTCTAGGAGAAATTCTGCACCTCCAAAATCAATCCAAAATCTCTAGGAGCGATTCTGCATTTCTAGAAGCAGTTCTACACCTCTAAGAAAAATTATACACTTCAATGAGCAATCTTAAATGCCTTTCTCATCAAAGCTACAACTTTACACGTCCCAGGAATGAACTTGTACCATTTTCACCCTTAAAACTGCTATTTCCTGTTCTCCTAAAAACGTAAATTGTACATTTTTCTGGAAACAACCATGTAACATCAAACGTAATTCCTACCTCAAGTACGATCCAAAACCAAATTTCACATAATCGGGAAAAACATCTTGGAGTCTTGTTGGCTCACGTGAAAGGATCGTAGCCCGTGAATCACGAGTCTCGTGCATCGCGAGCTGTTTAGCTCGCGACGATTCCCTAACGCGAGTATATAAAACGGTATAGCCGCGTGGGTAGCGGAGAGTGACTGTTCTTCCGCGTCTTTGCCAATAAAGGTGCGGTTTGGATAGGAGTACGATGAACGTCCAGAACGTACGAAGAAGCACCGGTGAGGGTACAGCCACCGGGATTTTGACGTGTATATACGACGACGAAGAGGCTACCGCATGCTATGCTGGCGACGCAACTACGCAGAGTCCGGGTCTTGGAACGAGACGAAAGATGAGAGAGATAAAGACAGAGAGAGAGAGAGAGAGAGAGAGAGAGAGAGAGAGAGAGAGAGAGAGAGAGAGAGAGAGAGAGAGAGAGAGAGAGAGAGAGCGAGAAGATTCTCTTGGTGTCTCGAAGCGCGCGAGATTGTGTGTTAATGTATGGCTGGCATTCGGACGACAACCGTGACAAATTGCTTTATTAGGTCGGCCAGCCCGGGGAAGCCTCTTTCCAGCTCTCGTACATACCACCCAGCTATGGGTATGTATTCCCCTCTCCGATTCTTCAAGCATCGTGATTGTCTTCGGACGAACTTTCCTCTATATAAGCCATTCCCTGCCTTCCCATCCGATTCAACAATGTATTCTTTCTTTTAGTTCCTTTCATCGCGTCATAATTTCGTTTCCTCTTGATCTTCATTCCGCCTTAATTCACTCAATAGCAGCCTGCCTTTTGTTGCTGTATAACGCTTAGCTCAGAGCCGATTCGCGGCCGCTCACAACGAGAAGACAAAACAGACGTGCATTGTGCTACAAAACAGTGAATAGAGAAATGAGGCAAAAGCAAAGGATCCCGGATTCAAAGAACCCTGCGTGAAGCCACACGTGCCCGTTAAAGAATTCGTTGATCTTTTGCCACCTTGCCGCTATGATTCAGGCTATCTCAGGGAGAGTACACATCACGATTGGACCCCTAAATTTCCCGTTGAATCGTAGCATCTGGATTCATCAATAATAAAATTCATTTCACATGCTCGTTGATTGTGCAACCGCTCTGGTTGAACTGCTTGCTGGATTCCTCACAGTTTTCTGGTTGGGTATATCAGCAAGGCCCTGAGTCGAAAAAATGCTGAAGGGACTGCGCTAGTTATGTCGTTCTCAAGTTCTGATCATTGGAGCCTGTATGCCATCCAAATCATCAGAGACTCCGCAGTGTCTTCCATACTTGGGGTCTACTTGCAGAAGATCATCGCAGAGTAGGAACATTGTTTCTATTGGGCTGGTCCACCTATAAAAAGGGGCCTTTGATCACGAAAAAAAGGCTGCAGCTCATTCTGAAGAGTTTTCATGCAATTTGTAGAAGTCGAGATGATAGAAGATCAGGTGCCCAGTCTTTGAGTCCTCCACGCGTCCTCTTCTTGAATCCTCGTAATTGGGTCAACTTGTCAGGATTACTGGTGGTCCAACAACAACAACAACAACCGTGCCATAAATTGATCGTCAAAGTGGCAAAGACATCAAAATTACCCCATGTATCTGTGGAGTTGATCCAAACTTCAGATTCCCAAAGACTTATCTGAGTTCCACAAGGCGATGGATCCAAAAAAATCGAGTTCAGCCAAGTTACTTCACGCTTCCTACATTGAGGACTCCACTTTTCGAATCAGCAGAGGATTTCAGCTACGTTTTCCTCCTTCGGGTCCATCTACATATGGCGATCATATCTTTGGACCATCCGAAGTTATCGAGAAAGCGGTTCTGAAAGAAGGTGCTATCGCTGCTGAGAGTGCTACCTTCTCTCTTTCATATCCCTGTGATGGACATCACGTTGATGAATCTCCCAGAAGCCTTTGAGCATTTTCAGGAACACACATAGACACACACATACAAATATAAGAGTAAGGCTTCTGTATGGAAGTGTGGTACCCGAGATTCGCTGGATGAATGCGGATCCCAGCTGTGAATCGGTGTCGTTGGGTCTTTTTATTTTTCCCCCCTGGCACCCATCGTATACACACCGTCCTGGTGACGAGACTGAGTCTCCCGGATGCAGTGTCATTAAGCCCACCGGAGTGCCATCCAGGCGGCAGCTTGGTACCTCTTCCCCACTTCCCCAGGTCCTTCTTCGTCGTCACGATGTTTCTTGCACAGACTCCCGAATATAAGCCTGAGTGTATCGCACTTTCAAGAGGACCTGTTGAGAGTCCAATTTTCCCGAGGCTCTCTCTAACTGTCCTTCGTTCGCGCTCCGTCTTCCCTCGGCTCGCAACAATCTCCGTGCCAAGGTTTATTAACTCACCGGGGTTAATTACCCGGCACTCGGCCAGTCCGACAGTCGTAACAGTGCTCTAACCTTGTGTCCGCTAGAGGCCAACATTAGCGGTGAGCCTGTTCCCCCCTCGGGCGGTTAACGATCAATCGGCACCTTGGGGCCATGCGGTTCCATTATACACAGCTGCGTTGCAAGACACCGGCATATCCACACCGTTACTCCTCAACTCCTGGTCTTTTCCTCGTTCGCGGTACCTCGATGGCAGAGGTGTCGAAATACAAGAGTACCAGAAGTGATCGATAGCACCCGTGGACTTGGAATCCTTCTCTCTTTATACCTACTTCGAAATTTATCGTTTGGGTCGCATTGGCCTCTTTTTCTCAGCAGATAGTTGAACAATCATTAGCATCAATGCTGACGCTCCTGCAACGAGGAACACTTCGTACGATCATCATCATCCTTCACGCTGCAATCGCAAGCTGTGATTGTACTCTACTGTCTGATATCAATTGGAACATGGGAAAGAGCCCCGGATTTCTGGTGGAGTGTCACGTAGCAGCAGCGTCGGGTCTCGTCAATGATGTGGCTGATCCAACGAAGGAGAATGAGCCAGTTGAGGCGGAGAGTTTTGATACATCGGCGACATCGCCGCGCCAACACTCATCTGCATAATTCATTCTTATCAGCGACTATTCCAACGAACAGGGATCCTCAACCCTCGTATTCTGAATTTCGAAGCTCTTGCAGCTGATTTCACGTTCATCTTGATTCTTCTGGCACTGTGCTCGATCATCCTGGCTGTGCTGGGAATAAAATGAAGAGGAACTATGGAATGAGATCTTGGCATTGAAATTACGAGTCTTGGAGAACCTAAAAAGTTTGTCCGAGGATTTGAGCTCACGGGAAATTGAATAGCCGGAAAGTTATACCGATGCAACTCTTCTACTATTCCTCCACTTTGTTCGTGCCAACTGCGTCATTATTAATTCCGTAATATGTTGTGAATAATGGGAACAATAGGACTTTGTGATCGATATGTCACATGAATCATTGAAGCTCTTGGTATTGAACGATTATTCCGGAGCAGCCAAGCCTCGAACAACTCCTCTGGTCTCTCGTAAACGTTACCACGAGATCGTGGCAGCTGCCTTGCATCCGGAACAACGGTCTCTTGTCCAGTCTCATCAACTGTCACGTATCGCTCCAGTTTGCAGTGAGAATTTATCCCTCTCTCTCTCTCTCTCTCTCCTGCATCTATCCTCGGCCTCTCTCTCTCTCTCTCTCAAGACACCCACCCGCTCTGAATTCCTCGTCTTCGTCATCTTTAGCGTCTCTTTTGGTCACATGGCTCATGGATATCGTAAAAAATCTTTCGCTCGCGCGAGATCACGATGCACTCGTTAAAGGTTCGAAGACACTCTTCACTTTGGCCACACAGAGCCCGTACCGATCCCCAGATATGTTATAAGAGAGGCACAAGCAAGCCGTACGACACTCGTTTGAACGTCGGAGTGAGTTGATGCCCAGCCCGCGTATCACGAGAAGGAAGTTCAATTTAACCCAATAAAGGACAATCAGAGGGCCGACTATGGCAACCAGAGACGAGATAGTAACTCCATTCCTCCGGTTGCTCAATGGTCATCGGGCCGATGTCGTATGGCCCATCAACATTCGAGTAACTTCGTATTCTCGTATATGTATATCCGTATGCTCGCAGTAAGAGCTTTCCACGCTCTCGATCTCCTTAGTAGTACACCAATCTTCTTTTCTGTATCACGCTTGGATCTCTCTAATCCCGGACAAGAGAATAAAATATCGGTGGCCCCTTCCTCGCTGGCTCCTTGTATTCTAAAATTCAAATCAGGGCATCTGCCCAATTCAGGTTGGACCATTTTCACTTCCCACGATCAGCTGTCCTTTACAATTTCTTTCGGATGCTCCGTTCTCAATTTTTTCCCGGACTACCGCGAAAGAGGCAACCCACGGTGTTGTCCCATGACATCCGGTGTCTGCGTGCTTGCTCATTTTGCGGGGTCCACTGGCGCAGATGAGCTTGAGGGAATACCGAATCCAACGTTGAGTGTCCACGTCATCGGATCAACATACATAGGATGGTCGTTCTCCGAGTAAACGGAGGGAAAACGAAAATCTAAGAGAGCCACGGCCAATCGGCATCCCGCAAGGCATTCTTCGGGTTCGACCTTCCGCGAGAGCTCCTCGTACTCAATCCACCGAAGCGTAAAATCGGTGACACGAATATAGGAGCGGATTTGCTCGTAGCTCAAGATACCTTCATCTCGTCGTGCCATTCTGGGCCCTGCGTCCCCGCGTCATTTTTTTTTCTCCAAGAAAAAAAATCCGCAAGATCGAGGTACTCCAACCACAGCCAGGAAAACAAGAGCGTCAAATTCTGACGAATGGATCATCGTCATTGATGATTCGTTGCATTCCGTAATCTTTTATCACTGACTCAGGATCCTTCAGTTACTTCAAGATAGGCTACTTACCTTAAGGCTCAGGTTACCTTTAGGTTACTTGCCTTTCGGTTCAATTTCCATCACTTACCTTCAAGCTTAAGTTATGTTACCCACCTCTGGACTTAGTTCAGGTAACTTCAGCTTTAGGTTTTTTTTTTCGGTCGTAAGTTTATCCGTCAATGTTTCTCGTCCGTGGATCGACTCTTGTTCTACAATTGCCTCTCTATCTCTGCTGTCATCAAGATGATGAGATCGAAAGTTGAATGACCCCATGAGCTCGAGAGTGGTAGCGTAGGGCCCGGTTTTATTATCCCCTTTGTCCTCCATGTCATAAGGGCTTAAAAGTCTCAATAAAAGTCTCAATAAAATCTTGCGACTCGCCGTAGAGTCCATCGCCTCGTGCTGTCACGGGGCGCTAGATAAACTTCGATGGTGAAGAGAGAAACCGGTAGTTCGGTCGATGGTGGATTAGCGAGAGTATACTATCCACCCTCGTTCATCCTCACTGCTGTGCTGTTGCTCTCTGCATGGGTACATGTACGGGCTTCTGTTCTCGGTTCGCGTAACTCTGGTATGGAGTGTATAAGGGGGTTTAGGCATTAGCGATTACACGCACCGTGGCACCCATGCATCGGGTGTCCCCGCGTGGAACTAAGCGGACAAAATGGCCACGCTCCGCCTCACCCTCTCGATTCTTGTTTTCCTTTTTTCCCCCCTAAACCTACCTCTCTCTCTCTCTCTTTTCGTGAACTCTGGCTGCTCTCCTTGCGCCACACTGCACCTCGGATGTCGTGAAGCCAGAGGGCGATTCCTTCTTTTCCCTTTTTTTCCTTCTTGCTTCACCAGGCTCCACTGCTCTATCATTCATGTGTACACTCTTCTCTCTTTTCTTCTCTTCTTGTTACCCGGTGCCATCATCTTGGTGAAGAGAAAATAATCGAACCACTCGGGTAGCTGGCCTCACGGTACTTTAGCTCGCGTGTATAGAAAACTCGCCCAGCTACCAGTCAGGCACAAGGCATAAACAGGAATACAGTATGCAACTTGGGGCTGGGACTCGATGTGACTCTCTGCGAGGTCATAAAGCTGATATGACGAAACGAAAGATAGAAGCGAGTATTGAACGAGGATTCGGGTTGGTTTGGATTGAAGACAGATAGTAGCTCATTCAAGTGCGGTGTCTCCTTGATGAGAGACTAAAATTAACATTTGAGGACTCTCTGGATACTCCTGCAATCCTGGAATCGAATACTGTCATTGAACTTCGATGCATTGCGATCCCTCGAATGATCCCTCATCCCTACTCGCTCGCAGGATGGTTCATCCGGCTACCATATGTTCCAGCCTCTACCAGCAGTCATACAATGGTTCAGACCCCGTTGGTTGTTTTCTCGTTCAACGGTATGCATTACTAAGTAGCTCGGACCACGAAGAGACACTATACGAACGAGCAGAAGACTCATGGCGAGTACGGTGTCATCCCCTTTTCATTCGTCAACAATGGGGAACAAATCCGATTTTCAATATGATCGCGTTAAACGCGTCCGGGATTTGCCACTACTCTCGGAGGGGGGGCTCTTCCCTTTCCCAACTCCGTGATCTACCCTTCGTCTCTCTCCCTCTCTCGCCACAATGGTGCCTGTTTACGGGTCTTTTGAATGGGGATTTAACCCGGTGCTATTGCCTGGGTCCTGGCCTTGCACCGACAAAGAGAGAGAGAGAGAGAGAGAGAGAGAGAGAGAGAGAGAGAGAGAGAGAGAGAGAGAGAGAGAGAGAGAGAGAGAGAGAGATCTCCTGTCCTCTCAACGGGGCGCCACTCTCTCAGGACCTTCGGCTTGTGACGCGCGGGAACGAGAATTCGAGGGCGTGATCCGCCAGCGACAAATGTGACTTACCGATGCGTGATCCATCGAGCTTTCAATATGTCCTTTGATGGACTAAAATGAACTAGCGATGGAGTTAGTGCGCAGAGGTAAAATTTTAATTTTAATGGTCGATGAGCCTCAGCTGCTGTTAATTGCCGAGAAGGTCAGGTGTGCAGGGTTAATCAAGTCCGTAGGTTCCTAATCGAACGAACAATGAGGATTCGTGAAAGCGGTTGAACACGTTATCGATGTCCTTGAGTCTGTTTGTCCCTGGGATCTGGGAGAATCCTTCAAGATCACCAAGTTACATGGCCCAAAGCGATAACGAGATCCTCATTTCAGGGTCTCTACCCCTGACCCAATCCATCCAATGAGGGTGTTGGGTCCTTTGATTCTCGTCATTAGCCAAAAAACTGAGCGGGCTTGGTGCAAGTTATCATCAGGCGCCTGACACGTAGATGTAAATTTACACTTTTGTCAATTGTCATTGATCATCGAGTAGAACCAACATCACAACGGAAAATAGCACCGAAGTACATTGGGTCTCTCGACGCTACAAGAGCAACGAGAGACTCGTTTCGTTGGATGGTATCATTATTATTTGCACTAAATCTGTATTGCTGTGCTTCCACGATTCCAATCCAACCCAATTCTTTCATGCCGGTTTCTGAACATCGATGCAATTTCCCAATTGGCAAGAAGCCCCCCACCTATGAGGTTGCCCATCGCTTGATGTACAGCCGGAGTCAATGTGATCATTGCTCAGTGCTGAGATGTTTAGGGCTCATCCGGACATCATCTTCCCCTGGCAAAGAAGTTCCAGATCCTGGATTCACGTTGAATGCCGGTGCCACAAAATCCATTCGCGACCATTCAGATCCATGAACTATCAGTAATGAGATAGCCATCATTCCATGTCTTCTGGCGGTTGTTCGAGTATCCGAATGGACAAGCATGGCCTCTCTACTTCAAGGTGAACCAAAGGCAAGTTTTTTTGAGAGCCTTGATGACCTATCTTTCGTTTGCCAAAGTTGAGTGTACGGTGTGGATCAAGCACGTGGTTGAGTCGTTGTAGAATGACGAGTGCAACGAGGGCTTCACAGGAAAGAGTAAAAGGGACACAGAATGAAGGGACACCTCTTCTGGTTTGTGCTCGTTGTTGCTCGAGCGAACGGACCAGGCACAACGGAAGCGGGTCTCGTATATATGTATATGCACCAAGTGCCTCATCGCCATCGGGTCTCCGTGCACCGATGGGATTTCTGGATTCATTAGCGTAATTAATGGGACCCTCATTAAGAGCATTACGGTATTAACGGTGGTGAACACGGCGTTTGGCTTGAACCACACGGTTGTCAGGTTTTCCGGGACGAGTTTCAGTCGTTCAGAGTATCCTCGCGATATACGCTTTAGCGGTTTCTCTCTCGTCACAAAATGACTCGTTTCTCGTTGATGAGTCACAGACGCGACTCGAGCCCCCGGTATAATTATACCGGTGGCTCGAGTCGCGACTGTGACTATCTTGGCGTATCACGTGTATCCGCGTGTGAGGCTAGGACTTATCTCTTCTGGCTGTTTTTACTACGAAGGATAGGGATAACTTGAGGCTGGATCTCGCACTCAAAGCATATGGAGGCACTCGCAGGAGCTTGCAAGCACTCAAAACACTTGAGAGCACTCAAAAAATCCTTACAGACGATAGTGAAGGGGCAAAGATCCTGACCGTAGCAGACGCTTTGAAACAGTCATATGGGCACTCGTTAAGAGCACTTAAAAATCCTCAGAGTGAAATTTTAGCACTCAGGGATCCTCTCATTATCTCGTAGATATTCAAAAACCTTTGAATTCCACTTGGAGCTCTCAAAGAACTTGAGAGCTCTCAAAAAATCTGTACAGATGATAGGTGGAACGTGATGATTCTTATACCCTCTGGTGGGTACTTTGCAGACAGTCCCTAGCACTCCGTTGAACTGAGGAGCACTCAAAAATCCTTAAGAACAATTCCGAGCACTCAAACATTCATACATCAAATCGTAGATTCTCAAAAACCTTTTCACACGATTTCGAGCACTCAAACCGTTTAAAAATCACTTTTATGTACTCAAAAGACTCCGAATCGCTCGTTGGCACTCAACGCACTCAAAATATTTTGTGGGTACTCAAAATACTCACAAATAATCGCATATACTCGTCGACACTTTCATTTATGGAAATTCAAAGGCAATGATGAGTACCTGATGGTAGTGGACGTATGCGGTGATTTTAATGCATAACCACGTGTTGTATTGCCAATTATTTCGAGTTCACTGGAATCTTTATGACTCGGTGTGATCGGTTGATTTCTATGAGAGAGTGCTCTCTCTCTCCATGTGTGGCAATGCAGCGCAGGGACAAAAGGCTCTTTATATGACGCCACGGAAAAAGACTCCGGTGGCACGTGGCACGCTGTACATTGTACCTATATACATATACATATATACAAGGGGTATGAAACAGGAGGCGATGATAGGGTGAAATCTTGATCCCGGGCGTGTCTCGACAAAAAAAAAAGTTTCATTATCGGAGTAGACCTGATGTGAATTTTCACCAGGCCCCTCATGGTTCGTTACCTCCATCGCATCGCTTGCCATGTATACTCTATAAATGTCCAACAGACTCTGATCCTTGTCGTAATTTTTTAATAAATGCTTATACATCAATATAGATTTAAAATTTTTTAATACTTTGCGTTTGACACTATAATTTTTTGTTTCATTTATTTTTACTGAAATTTTTTGCAAAATTTTGAAAAATTTTGTTTTGAATAAAATTAAAAAATCGTGAGTGAATTTACCGTTGTCTATGGGGGCGTGTTACATTCGAGGGTTACGAACCGTCATTCGGCCCTCGAGGGGCGTACATAGTCGCGAATATTTTATAAATTAATGTCAATGTGTTTCCCCTACCTCTCTCTCTCTCTCTCTCTCTCTCTCTCTCTCTGACCTGGCTTCTGGCTTCTGGTGATATCCGGTTACCGGAAACTCACAACAATACCGTGGCACGCGTGCCTCTCGACAGAAAGAGTCATCGAGAGAAACGACGTTGACGACGATGAATAAAAAAAAAAAAAAAAAAAATAATAAAAAAAAAGTCGAACCAAGAGATTTCTCGTATGAAATTTCTCCCACATTGTGAGAGTCACCCCACTGGGATATAATTCTCCCCCCCCCCCCCCCTCTGGAAAAATAGGACACCGAGAGTTTTATTTTCATTTTTTTTTGCTTTCTCCTGGAGGAAGATTTGTTTTTTTTATAAAAAAAAAATTATTCTCCAGTGCCAATGTACTTGAAAAAATTATTTACAATGGACAGCTTGTGTTTAATATTTGTTTATTAGACATTAAAGTATTTTGAATTTAAACAATTTAATTCATTAAAAGATTTTTAGAATTTATAATCATTTTCCAGTATTTTTTTTTTAATTTAACATGTTTTTTTTTATCGAGCCAGTTTTCTCAAAGATCCTTTATTCATTTATTTATTTATTTTTAAAATTTTACGGATTTTTTTCGCGATATAAAACCAGACAGACGTAAAAAAAAAGCTCGTCGTTCAAACTGAGTCTACGGACGATGGGGATGAAAAACAATTCCATTAGTATGTAATAGTTCATCGAATACACATAAATCGCGTGCAAGCTCGCCTTTTCGTATTTTTGGCCTTTGCATGAATACACAAATCAGTCGATTCGCAAACTTTGCGGAAAGTTTTGTCTGAGTTTTTTTTTTCTTTTGGCCTCTCATCGACGTGAAAATTGAGGGACCAAAATGAGAAAAAGATTTCACGAGACAACGAAACGACCAAAGTTTTTTCAACATCGATTAACATCAATTTTTCTTTTCCTCTTTGCTCATTTTTTTGTTTTTTTTTTTTTTAATCTTTCACAATATCGTACTTGCACATATAAATATGTGCATATTTCATGAGACAGAGAGCCGGAGAGAGTGCTCAATTTGTCTCGTCACTATTGAAAACGATTTGCCTGTATCGATTCGAACTAAACGTGGTTGATTCATTTGGAAATTTTTTCAGAGTCTCATTCGAGACAATTAAAATTAAGAAACAGAATCTTAATTTTTTTTATCAAATATTTTTGTAATATCAAGAAGTTAATTCAGTGGATAAAAACTTTTTTTTTGAATCCTGTCTGTCCAAAAACAGCCATGACTACTTTTCGTAAAAATAAATATCTATAATTCGTGAAAATAAAAAGTTCTCCCTCGTCTGGCGGAAGCTTATCATTGTTTTTTTTTTATTTCTGAGACCTTTTTTTTGAATATTCAGACGAAAGAAAAAAAAATCGTACCCGGGGTGGGATTTTTTCAAATTTACTTTTTGATGATTGTTCATAAATGAACGATCGAACAGCCAATTATGAATTTTATCGTACCGATATCTTACATAAGTCACCAAACGCTTCGTTCAATTTTTTTATATTTCTCGATACGAATTTTTTATTTCAAATTTTTCAAGCAGTCAATTTTGAGATTACGAGCAATGGCTCCTATTTATATATGAAACAGATAATCTCAAAGTTTAATAATAAAAAAAGTAACAATCCTAGATGTACTCGACGATCTCTGCGGTGGATGATTTGAATTTCTTTGACAACCTTTTCTAAGGATTGACAAAACGATGCAGGTAAATGTACTTGTCTCAAATTTTTTCTACGCCATTTCCAATATTTTTGAGTGATCTCAAGTAAACAGGAAGTTTTTTTCCAAGTCCATGCCATTTTTTTTTCAGATGCGTCAGTTTTAAAAACGAATTTTTAAAATCATATTTAAAACGAAAAATAATTCTTGAATTTCGTTTTATTTTTAATTAAAAATCGAAAATTCATTTTAGAATTTTTTTCTTCGTAAGATTGATCGTGAAATTTCAAATATTTATAATAACAATTATCAACATTGTTTTTGACCAAATTTTTTTGTCGTTGATATATATTTTAGATTATCGTATGCATTTCCATACGCTACTGTAGAATCGCGGCAATGATTCACATTTTATCTTTGAAGAAAAAAAAAAAAACTACCCCTGCATGCTTGACATTTTACTTTTTTCCGCATTGCCAACCCTTACGCTTTCTGTAATATTGTCATACGATACATTAGGCGTGGTCCTTACGTCCGTTTTCGTTCTCTTCCTCGAGACCTTTGTCCCCGCGACACTGCCTATACATATACGTACATATATACAACCACCTGGAAGTCCAGATTGCGGCGTAAGGGATTTTTTTTCGATTATTTCCACCCTTAAGAGCGACTCAACACGCGGTATAACGGCGAGTCCAATGGCGAAAAAAAACGATGTCCAAAGTCCCGAATATTCGCGATAATAAAAAAAAAAACCAAATTGATGTGCAAAAAATCGAAATGATTTAAAAAAAAAAACAATCATCGAATCGTAAGAATTAATACATTTATTAAATTCATCAAAACAATTACACAAAAACTGTTTTAAAGTACAAGAATTTCGTTGTCTAACGAATACACTAATTGTGTAAGATGTTAGGTATAAATAAATAAAAACCATTCATTAATAATGCATTTCTTAAATTATATTATAATAAAAAAATTTATTCTTATTTTATTTTACAAGCTTGCCTGTTTCCTCGAAGTTCAAATATGATTTCTCATTTGAGTAGATCTACTGATTTGGATTCTATTAATTTTTTATAAATACGAATTAATTTACCGATGAATTAAAACTACTCGAAAAAAAGTGGCAATGAAGATGCTTTTCTGTTTCTTCTGACGTAAATTTCGGACACTTATAGTGCAATGAAATCATGCTTAGTAATTTCACTCAAACGATAAAAATTATAATGATGCAACAAATTTACTGCGAAGCGTTTTATTTGGTTAAACGAAAATTCGGTAGCGAATGAGACTTTGCGCAGTGAATCAATCGATGTAGATCACACCGATGAGTCATGGACGCTCCTCAAGAGCGCCACTGAGCAAGTGAGCCTTGCGCAGCTTCGTCGCGCATATACAAGATGTTAAGCGAAGCAGGGGCGTATAGAGCAGGGGCCCACTCATATCGTGAAACAATGTACGCTTTTGCTTCTCGACTATTCGTAAAAATGATTGCCAACCTGTAAGCGGATTTCGTTAAGCGCCAAAATACAAATATAATTTTGAAGCGTCCAAAATAAATCTGCACTAATAAAAAAAATAAAGTAAAATAAAGTAAACTAACCCCAGTTATGCGCGCCATGGAAAGAATAATGGGATTCATGCCCCTGATAGCGTATATCATCATGAAAGGATGATTCAGGGCGAATCTTTGTATGTCTGACGCCCAACCGGGATCATTGCACTCATACACTCTTTCTTCGTTTTCTTCTTCTAAAAAAAAAGCCAAATATCGCTGTCATCTATGAATGAGCAATGAGATTTTTTTCGTTTTACAAAAAAATTAAAGAAAATAAAAAAATTAAATACATAACTATTGATAAAAAAATGAATAAAATAAAAATAAAATGTATCTTTTTTTCGCATAAGAAGTAACGACTGACCATGATTATTCGGAAAATCAAATGCAGCGCTGTTCCATGTAGCGTCGACCGTTATTCCAGGTCCATTGATGATTTTTGTAAATTCGGCTGTCTCGTTGAAAATTTCGCTCGAATTAATCTGCGAAAATTTGATAATTTTTTACTCTCAACGTATCGAGAGTCATTTGGTCCGAAAGATTTTTTTTTTTTTAACTCGAACACTAACTTTGCGGAGCTGATCGTAAAGGCTGACAGTGGTACTGAGTTTGAATCGCGGTATCGTCATAAAGACCTTTTGTTCGGTACCCTTGAAAAGTAGCTCGAGTATCTTCGGCTCCGTGGTAATATACTGTTCCAGGCCCTCGAGACCCAAGTCCGTATTTGGAAGTATTATGAAGAGACTGACATTGAAGCTGGAGTCGATGTTCTGTTAAAATTTTGTAAAATCTTGAAATTTTCTAAAAATATATGCGCACGCTCCGACTCTCGCCAATTTAAGGCTGTCGAGCCAAAACTTTGTACACCGATAGTCGAGGAGAACAAGATGTTTGGTATCAAATTTGGCGAGAATCCCTTGAGGCTTTAGGATTTAAAATTTTTTTTGAAATTTTCGAAAAATGTAAGTGCGCGCTCTGACTCTCGCAAATTTGAGGCTATTGAGCTGAAACTTTATACTATAATAGTCTAGGAGACAAAGATGTATGGTATCAAGTTTCGCGATAATCTCTTGAGGCGTTCGGATTTTAGAAAATTATGAAATTTGAAAAAAATGTAAGTGCATGCTCTGACTCAAAAATTTGAGGCTATTGAGCTAAAACTTCATTTTATAATAGTCTAGAAGACAACGATAAACGGTATCGAGTTTCGCGATAATCTTCTGAGGGGTTCGGATTTTAGAAAATTATGGAAAAAAATGTAAGTGCACGCTCTGACTCTCGCAAATTTGAGACTATGATACTGAAACTTTATATTATGATAGTTTAGGATACAAAGATGTAGGGTATCAAGTTTTGCGATAATCTCTTGAGGGGTTCGGATTTTCGAAAATTATGAAATTTTTGAAAAATGTAAGTGCACGTTCTGACTCTAAAATTTGAGGCTATCGAGCTGAAACTTCATAATATGATAGTCTACGAGACAATGATGATCAGTGTCAAGTTTGGCGATAATCTCTTGAGGGGTTCGGATTTTATGAAATTTTTGAAAAATGTAGGGGCACGCTCTGACTTTCGCAAATTTGAAGCTTACGAGTTGAAACTTCATAATATGATAGTCTAAGAGACAAAAATGTTCAGTGTCAAGTTTGGCGATAATCTCTTGAGGGATTCGGATCTCAGAAAATTTTGAAATTTCCGAAAAATGTAAGTGCGCGCTCTAACTTTCGCAAATTTGAGGCTATCGAGTTAAAACTTTTTTCACTAATAGTCTAGAGGACAAAGATACATGGTATCAAGTTTGGTGTTAATCCATTAAGGGGTTCGGATTTTAGAAACTTTTAAAATTTTCGAAAAATGTACCCAGTTGCTCACGGAGGGAGCATCGAGAGTGAGATTTAAAAAAAAAAAAAATGAGAAAGCGATGTGAAAGTTTCTAATTTTTTTTCTCCGTTCATCGGTATAAATTATTATCGTTAGCGTACGATTGTGATTTACCTTCAATGGAATCTCGACGAATTCGGCATCGGCATTCTTCAGATTGCCATATTTGTACGAGTCGAATCTCTGCAAGAACGATGACAGATACAAAGGTTCTTCCGCACCATAATAAAATATAAAAACTTCGTCGCTGCAAAACTCAAAATTCTCGGCCCACGTGGCGTAGTAGTGGCTATCACCGACGAGAACGAGAGACTTGTTATCCGTGATATTTTTTGCTACGATCGTAGAGATCGTTCGTTGTGTCAGAGTCGAAGGAAAATAAAAATCAATTAATTCATTTATCACCCATCAACAATTAATTAATTATTAATTAACAAAATAACAATTGATTAACAGTAAATTTTTTAATTAACAATTAATTAATTAATTAAAAAATCTAATTATTAATGATTTATTATATAATTCAACATTTACCAATTAATTTGTTACTATATTTTTCCGGTTGGCCATTATGACAAAAGCTTTTTATGAATTAGTTTTCTTTTCTTTTGCTTTTTGAAAAAATTCAAAAAATTAAAGGAGTAAGAGATAAAGTAGGGAAAGTCCTCTTACCGATTTTTGGAGCGACATAACCTTTGAGCGTGTTATTCTTGTACCATTCCTTGACGACCCTTTTTAATTCCAATTTTTTCGTAAAATCATAACTCCGTGGATTCGAGCGAAAAGTCATGTTCATGGCATATTCAAAATCATAAATTAACGATAGATCGTTTCGATAAATAATTTCATTGACCAAACCCAGACTTGTGGAATTAGCACTCTGCGAATATTTTCAAAAACGATTATAAGATCCTTCGTTTCGGGATTTCATTCAATTTTTTTTTACTTTTGCCGATCGAAAAAGCTTTGTTTTTATGAAAAAGAAAGATAATAAATAAATAAATGAATAAATAAATAAATGAATAAATAAATAACTGAATGAATAAATAAATAAATAAATAAATAAATGAATAAATAAATAAATGAATAAATAAATGAATAATTAAATGAATATATAAATAAATAGACAAATAGATGAATAAATAAATAAATAGAAATTCTCATCGGTGGACTTTTTTTTTTATTGGACCACATCTCACTTTAATCGTATCCACGATACGCTGAACACCAAACTGTGCGTTGTCAGGATCAATCCGAAGTTCGAGAATTGTGCCAATCTGTTGTTGAAGTTTGCCTCTTGTTCCATAATACAACTTTAAGAAACTCACAAAAGAGTTCGCGGTTGACAAAATGAAGCTCTCGTTTCCGTTTATAAAACTCTAAAAGAAGATGAAAGAAAACCGTAAAAAATTGCATTAAATTTTTTCTTATTGTTTCGTAAAATCGAAAGATTTTCTAATTTATTTAATTTTTGTCAAATTATCGGAAGTAACGCAACAATTCCAGAAGTTTTTGAGTATCAAAATTTTTAACGTTTCATCAAGAATCAGCCGCCTCGTGAAAGCCTTTCATTTCACGTATCAATTTTTGATTAAAGTCGACTCATTTTTTTTTGTTTTAATTGTTTGAAAATTCCACGAATGTTGTTTGAATAATTTTAATTTTTCTCGGTATTGCGTGTACTCGAGTCGATTTTTCGTGTAAATTTTTGGGTAATTGCATTGCAAAAAAATTTTTGGGCACTGCAATAAAAAACAATTGTCTATTATATATGTATACCTTGTATAATTTGAGGGAGAAGAGTATTTCACTGTTGTATACGTTTTGGATTGACCTCAGTATATCGACAGGCTCACCGCAATACATAGTCGGCCCCGTATAATTGGCATTGATATCCAAAAAGGTCCAAATCACGATAGCGATTGACAGTACTAACGTAAAAAAAAAAAAAACATTCATTTTTTCCATTGTCAAAAATTAACATAAAATCCAATTGCAATTATGCACTGAGAGGAAAAGAATTACAGTAGAAACCGTAAATTTGTGATTCTCTAAAAAGACGTAAAACTCATTTTTTTTTAAATTGCCACTTGATCATATATTTTCAGCAAATTTTATTATTCGTTCGTTAAACTGCTTACTCGTGATTAATAAACAATCGCTCAGTATTGAGAACTCGCGATAGTTATAGTAACGATATACTTTTAGTAAATAATAATAATAATAATAATAATAATAGCTATAACATGGAGTTTTTAGTAGGAATGTGTTTTTAATGTATACATATTCTTTTGTGTTTTCGCATTGCAAATTTTCGTTGCCTCAATTTTTTCACCCTTAACAGCGAGGTTATGTCGAAATTTCATTTTTCACCGAATCTTGGTATGCTTGCCCGCCTACATAGTACCTGGCGCAGCGCTTTAGTTACGAGAACGATCTCGAGCGAATGCGCAACATAGCGGCCACTGCCGGAACTAACCAAATCAGAATAAAGAGTTCTGGTAATGATAGAGCGTTTGATATTTTCTTGTGGCTACAATTACAAAAAGTAATCATCAAAAAGGTCACCACAATCAATTCACTTAGTCCTTGTAACGGAAAAATTGTCGACATTAATAAATAAATATTTGCCTGTACTATATTTTCATAGTCAGGGTCTTAGAGTTGCTACAACGATCCAGATTTATCTCAGTATATGTTTAGGCTATTAAATTTTTTTATTGTTCTACTACTACTACTAATAATAATAATAATAATAATAATAATAGTTATAAATTTATAACGATCAAATTCGAATACATTGCATTTTTGCGGTTGTCGGATTAAGGAGGGAATATTTTTTAGAAAAATTCAACAACATTTATTTAATATAACAAAAAATAAATTTTTCATCGTTTCTTGAACAA
Source organism: Rhorus exstirpatorius (assembly GCA_963564615.1). Lineage (NCBI taxonomy): Eukaryota > Metazoa > Arthropoda > Insecta > Hymenoptera > Ichneumonidae > Rhorus > Rhorus exstirpatorius. Next base: position 11,130,884 of record OY751322.1, on the reverse strand, counting down.
GATTTTTGTTTTTTAAACAAATTTACGAATGAATTTTCGTCATTAGTATTATTCATAATCAATTATTGACTCAAACTCTTGGTGGGGAATGTATGTAAAAAAATTATTGTCAAAAAAATTCTTAAAAATTAAAAATCGATTATGTATATATAATTAATAATGATAATCATTATTATTTATTAGACGAGAAAAATAACTTTTTCAATGTTTTTTCGATAGGTCATTTTTTTTTTAAACAAATTTTTCGATAGCTTTTCAGCATTATTATTATTATTATTATTATTATTATTATTATTATTATTATTATTATTATTATTATTATTATTATTATTATTATCCTAAAACGTTCTCATCTTTCAGATAAGTTGATTATTTTGGTAGATTTTTCAATAACAAAATAAGCGTCAAGAATTCTCTTGGAATCTAACGTTTTGCTAGGAAAGTTTTCTGAAAAAAATTTAAAAAAAAAGCAATGAAATTCAATTTTACAGATATCACGAGTGTTTTACTTACGCCGAACCATTTTAATCTTGCAACGAAACTTTTTAGCACTTTTTTTTTAATTCACTCACGTCGACGAGTCAAAGTCGTTTTGCTAAAATAACGAAGGTGTTCTCGGCTTTTTATACCTTTCTTTTTTTTTAATCTGCCATCTTCTCTATCTCACTGTACTTAACATTTTGATATTCTTTCGATATCTGCCTCGTGCATCGTACTCCCAATTTTCGTGACTTTGAGAAATAAAAATTAATAATATTTTCGTTCTGTTCGTTCTCCCGATGATTTGACACGAACACTCGCGGAAATAATGTATTTTCTGTTGTTCGTCAACGATGAAAACAGTACGTGATTTCGTGATGGTTATGGCTTGAGAAAGGAAAAATAAAATAAAACAAACGAGAATTTTGTTCATTTTTTGCATTGTGATTTTAAAGTACAAGAGTATGTTTTTTTTTCGGTCGATTGATTTTATCGAATAAAAATCCAGGTCAAACTTATCGTAAACAAATTCTTTTTTAATAGCACGTTTTTTTTTATTCGCATATCAGCTCATTTCAATTTTCGTCACAGGTTGTAACGAGGTCAAGGAATCTTTTTTTTTTAAGTTTAAGTCAAAATTGACGTTGCTCAGGGAAGGTGTAAATATTTATCGATGATTCTTTTTTTTTTATTTATCAACAAATATTTTTGTTTTTATTTTTCAGTATGTACGTATTTCTTGAAAATATTTATCCCAATTGAAGTTCAAGGTACGTACGTATTTCATTGAGAATTAAGACGATACTTTTTTTTTTTGAATGAAAATTTTTTTTTCTCCTCCATTGAAATTGAATTTTCGTTGATTCTGATAGCTCTGCATTTTGTAAATACTTCTTATCAATAGTGGTCAGCTGATTTATTTTTTATTTCTGAAGCACCGAATGAAAAATAAAATTCTTATTTCATAAGTACAAAAAATAATAATGCTCGAGCAGAGTTTTGAATAAACTATTGTCTAAGTAATGCATTACTGAAATTTAATTTGAAGTGGGCAATCGAATAGAGTCCATTATATAACTTTTATAACGCTGAAACTTTATCGAAACCTCGCAAATTCCGATGAGAAAACGAAAAAATTGACTTCTTTCATTTTCTGAAATTTTAAGGGTTCACTAAAATCGCTGAAATTCTTCTTCCCGGAGGAGTTGAAACTCTGTTCAGTGCTCGTTCTTTTAGCAATCGTTTTAGTTTCAAAACGACGCTTCGTTCATCTAGCTACGATTTTTTTTTAAATTTTTACGAATTTTCAAAGTCGGACCCCTGATTTTTACCATTTTTCCCATACATGCCCCTTTGGACTCAAAATAGTAGATTTTCAAAGTGCTCTTTTGGCTACTAAAAATCAAGATCTTGAAGCGAATCAAACGGAATTGTCTAAGTCTGCTCAAGGACTTTTCAAAACACCCCCGATAAGTCTGAATTCGTTACGCGGCCGGTGATATATGGCTGTTTGAAATTTCTATAGTTTTCATTTTTTTTTAATAGAAATTTTTTTTTTCATACATCCTTTCCCATGGCTTATAATTAGGATATAACTGTGAATTATTATTTGTCGGCATTTACTGAAGTGAGAAAAAAATAATAATTCATCCAATTTATCGCTTCCAGGACAAGTTATATGAGATAAAGAAATTTTTACAACAATAAAATTAATTTTATTCGATAGAAGAAAACATAATGTCAGATTTACAAAAATTCATGACTTTGAAGACTTTTTTTTCTCTCGACTCTCCGTTCCTCCTTCTGAATTCCATAGGAGTTAAGGAATGTAAAGATCGAGCAAAAAGTGGCTGAATAAAAATGATCGTCATTATTCACGATAATGATAATCTTCCGGCCGAGAGTCTCCGGTGAATTTTTTTGTTTCCTCAATTTAATAATTATAAGTCTCTTTCTCGATCATGAGGCATTCTGAGTAAAATTAAAAGGATCCTCAATTTTTTTTTATTAATTTCAATTTGAAAAAAAAGTTCACTGCCTTTTTCAGCCAGTTAATAATTGAGAATAATTTTAAAAAAGTTCTTTCCATTGCCCCGATATCTTTCATTTTTCATTTAATTAATAAGCCAATGATTTTTCTTTTTAATTACTTTTTTTTATTGTTCTGCAGCTAAACAAATATTTTGATATGAAAATTAAACATAAATAAATTTAATAACGATGAAAAAATTATGTAATTTTATTAATATGCGCTGGAATGTCCTGCACAATATACTTATCGAGTGAAATGAATCTTTGTGGCCAAACAGCTGGACATTATGATCGGTTATAAGTCGAGAACAATTCGGGGTTTATTGATCCTTGATCCATCATCCCAAATATATAAATACAATTGAAAAATCGAAGTGAATCGTATCGATGATTAATGAATCAATTAATTACAAAAAAGTTAATTGATCAAACGGAGCGATCAATTAACTCAAAAATAAAAAAAATATTTTAATCTCAATATCTCAAACGTCTTAATATTATTCATCTACAGTAGGGACTAGTGCAATTAATCGTCTTTAATTAATAAGGATTTAAAAGAAAATAAAAAAAATGTATGTAGGTATTAATTGGAAAATTTAATTCTTCTCGATTGTATGAGCGAAACAAAAATGAATAATGGATAATTAGCTAGAATTAAATTTTCAAAATAATTATAACAAATATTTAAAAAAGATGACAAATATAAATAAAATAAATAAAAAAATAAAATAAATAATTATATAAAAATTCAATAATATTGCAGATAAATATTAATAATAAAAATAATAATAAATATCAATTTAAAAAAAATTAAAACTTTGTTAAATCGATAATTTAAAAAAAATTCAACATTATTGCCGAATTTATTGTATCACCCATGAATGGAGTGTCATGTTTCTATTTCGATGAGAATTTTTTTTCTTACTACGAAGAGATTTACGGGGGTGCAGGGGGAAGGGGGATCGAAAAGGAAGCGAGACGAGCCAAATAAACATCCACTCGAATGGTAATCTCTTCGAGGGTTTCCCGCCCGAATGAATGAATAGAAGAGCTCTCCCCTCTCATCGACGTCAACGGGCCCCTCTTGTAAAAGGGCCTCACGTTTTTTTTTTTTTTTTTTTTTTTTTAAGGAGGCTTCACCCGTGCTCTCTTTCGTCTTTTCGTGATAGGGACCATTGTATCATTTTTCCTCTTTTCCACTAAATGTTTCTGGTCGTCTTTTTATAGACCACGAGGTCTTTTTGTTCGTAAAAAAAAATATCTTTATATTTTTTTTCTTGACAAATTCGAAATGAGCTGACTCATGGGAAAAATATATTTTATCATTTAATCGAAGTCAAATTTAATTCAATTAAAAATTACACTATTTATTATTATTTGAATTTTGTTTATTAAAAATTAATTTTTTTCTCTCTTAAATCATATTTAAAATTAAACCAAAACGACATAATACATTTTTGATTCAATGAAAAACCGAATTTTGGAATTAATTTTACAGAAAAATTCTCGAATTTTTACAAATTCGAAATATTTGAAAAATTTTTAGCTCCGAAACCACTGATCGTAGGTGCTTTCGTCACGTGACCTTTTTTTTACGCGAAATAAATCAAACTTTTTAAAGAAACAAAACAAAAAAAAAATACATCACCGTACACAATGGGATCGGAAAAAATTTTTAGATCCTGCTGTGAAGTGAAATAAATAAATTCTGCGAGCTTGAAAAAAAATCGAACTTCTTGAATTCACGACTGAAAATTAATTAATTTTTTTTTTAACATTAAAATTGTCTTTTTTTTTTCCAAATCAAACTTTCTTGACTCGGGGAAATTTTTTTTCCCCAACAAAACGATTTTTTTTTCCCCCCCCCCCTTCAGAGTGACACACGTGTGTCCGACGCGTCACTGACTTTTTCTGCTTTCACGGAGGCGCGTTAAAGTAGAGCAGACCCGTGCTGGTAAGACTGGAGTGACAGGTGGTGTGTTGGAGGAAAAAAAAAAAATAAATAAAACGAGATCTCGATTTTTCCTATCTTGCGATAAAACTTTCTAAGCAAAATCGATATTATTATTATTATTATTATTATTATTATTATTATTATTATTATTATAAATGCACTTACCTTTCGATGCAAATACGATGAAAAAAATATCGAACCACACGAAATCGTAAAAAATAAAAAATTTGATGAAAAAAAACGGAAATTTGTGAAAGAGGAAATTGGGAAAAAATAAATTTGAGAGTAAAAAAAAATATCGAGAAAATTCATATCGTTTTTCATTAAATCGAATTAATCAGTTATTATTCATATTTTATACAATAATAATCATAGTTAAGGTAATTTAGTTTTTTTTTTCTTCTTCTTCTTCTTCTTCTTCTCTTTATACTATCTGTATTCTTACAAGGACGAGGACAGCTCGGTGGATGGGGAAAGAAAGGGGGGAAAAAAAAGGGAGGATCGAGGAAAAGTTTCGCTAATTAATACCATAATAGACGACATTTCACACTCTTGCTTTTCTCGCGGGTTTTTTTTTTTTTTTTTTTTTTTTAGTCGTTTTTTTTTATCGATTAAAAAAAAGATGAATATATTCGATCGCAAATTTCGATCGAATCGAACGAACTAAATTAATTATGATTATTATTTTTTTTTTTAAATCGTATTCGTGGCAATTTTCAAATTCGTAAAATTTTTCCCAAATTTCGTTCCATTCGAGCGAAATTTTTATGGAATTGAAAAAAAAAAAACCAAAAATTTTGCAATCGAATAAATTCTTTTTTTTTTCTCGATGTCGACATTTTTCACACACACACACACTCTCTCTCTCTCTCTCTCTATTTCTCGTGTACAACGTAGGCTCATAATTCACTTTTTTCTCTTTACAATCTTAGATCACGAAGTTATATTTTACACAGATCCACTTACGACTTAATAGCTAAATTGTGTGTGTGTTTTTTTTTTGTAATTGTGGTCCCGGTGCATCATTTTGTTTTTTTTTTTTTTTTTTTTTCAATATTTTTGAAAATTATTTACAAGTATTTCGAATCTCTTGATGATGGGACAAAAAAAAAATTCTGATTTTTTTTTTCTACCCTCATCGAGCATTCTCGTGCAACCGTGGACAAATATTCATATCCTCGGCTCGTTTTTGCCCCGGGACTAGTAACGCTAGAAAAAAAATTCTACTCAAACACCCCCACGGGATGTTCCTCTCACTTTCTCTCCCTCTCTCTCTCTCTCTTTCTCACTCTCTAAAAAAAAAAAATCACTTGTCCAATCAATTAAATTAAAAAAAGAAGAAAATTCCCCGTTTTTTAAAATTATTTTTTATTTTAATTCCCGATTTTTTACTCTCACGACTTTTGGCAATTTCGAATAGCCCCCAATCACCATCGTGTACAAGCGAAAAGAAAAAAAAAATCATTTTTTTTTTTCGTTCGTTCAACTCGATTATTGCACCAAATAGTATTCCGGATCAGGGCCCTGTCGAAACCCCGATTTCCCCGTGTTCCTTTCTCGATGTAACGCTTGAATATTTTTCTTTTTTCTTCCACTTCGAGCGGTTGGCAATAACTTGGATTGGACACGAGTGTGGATTCAATACGAGCATGAGTATGACGATGTTTCAGAGTCAAGTATACGAGCCTGTTGCGAAGTAAAGTACAGTTGACTTGGTTCGGAATTGAGTATAAGCTTGGTTCAATTACGAGCATAAACTCAGTACGATTTTAAGTATAAACTTCTTTCGAGGTTGAGCATAAACTTATTTCAAAATTGAGTTTTAAATTTAGATCCAAGTATAAACTTAGTTCGAAGTGAAGTGTCAACGCTGTTCAAAGATAAGTATAAACTTAGTTCGTAGTTGAGTCTAAACTTGCTCCGAAGTTGAGTCTAAACTTGCTCCGAATTTAAGTCTAAACTTGCTCCGAATTTAAGTCTAAACTTGCTCCGAATTTGAGTCTAAACTTGCTCCGAAGTTGAGTCTAAACTTGCTCCGAAGTTGAGTCGAAACTTACTTCGAAATTGAGTCTAAACTTGCTTCGAAGTTGAGCCTAAACTTACTTTGAAGTTGAGTCTAAACTTGCTTACGAGTTGAGTCTAAACTTGCTCCGAAGTTGAGTCTAAACTTGCTCCGAAGTTGAGTCTAAACTTGCTCCGAAGTTGAGTCTAAGCTTGCTTCGAAGTTGAGTCTAAACTTGCTCCGAATTTGAGTGTAAACTTACTCCGAAGTTGAGTCTAAACTTGCTCCGAAGATGAGTCTAAGCTTGCTTCGAAGTTGAGTCTAAACTTGCTCCGAATTTGAGTCTAAACTTGCTTCGAAGTTGAGTCTAAACTTGCTTCGAAGTTGAGTCTGAAGTTCGTTCGAACTTCAGCATAAACTTGGTTCCAAGTTAAGCATAAGCTTCGTTCTCAAGATTAAGCTCAGTTCAAAGTGTAAGTCCAGTTCAAAGTAAAGCGTAACCCGAGTTTCAAGTCAAGTATAAACTTAGTTCAAAGTCAAGCGTGAGCTAAAAGTTCAAAGTGTAGCCCTCATTCTCCAACTAAAGTATACGCTGACTCATCCAAGCCAAGTATAAACTCATTCAGATCCAAGTTTGAAAATTCAAGCTTAAACTCAACCACCGAGCCAAAAATTCGGACTTGAATTCGTACTCGAGTCCAACCGCTAAATTTTGCCCATCGACTGTCGTCGATTCATCATTTCCGTTGCATGCCCATCGCGTTACATATTACCCGGACAGTTCCTCGCCAGGACCCCAACGCAGGGGCCCCCCTCCCTTCTTTCCTTAACACTGAAAATTTTTCTCTCTCTTTCTCTACGGATTCTCTTTCCCTCGTTCTTTCTCAATTTTCATTTTTTTCGTTTTCAAATTTCTTCGCGGTTGATTTCCTCATTATTGCGACAGCGACCAGGAGAATTCGAGTAAGGAAAAAAAAAAGAAGAAATATCAGTCAGACCGACTGTCGAATGCACAAAAGCTTATTAAAATTCACCTCAATTGCACTCGCCCCCCTCCCCTCTCCTCCGCCCCTTGCGAAAATGTCATAACAGGATTTCATTAATCCAAAACCACCAGAGAGGCCCGAGAGAGTAGCTTTGTGTTGTTGTTGTCGCTTCACTCGTCTTCGCCGAGTCAGTGTTTATTTTTTTCTTTTTTTCTTCCTTTCTGTCTTTCTTTCTTTTTTCTTCCTCATGGTGACAAAGGGGCCTCGAGGAGAACTAGGAGAGGGGGGAGAGTGATCTTGGGCAACCGTCGCGCGACTCGTTCGCATTAGCGAGAGAGAGTACGTGAGAGAAAGAGAGATAGAGAGAGAGAGAGACATCTATAATGTTATACACGATCGCGAACACGATGTAGGTCGTGCCCGGTTCTCCGTTTGTGGCCCGAGAGAAGCGCTTCTAATCTCCGAGAATATCGTTCATTCTCGTGAGAGCGCCCCGTAACGGGTTTATTTTTATTTTTTTGTTTTTTTTTCCCCTCATCGCCGCCGGTGATTTTTTCACGTGAAAAAATAATTTTTTATTTGCTTTTTTTTCCATTCCTAAAAAAAATGTACCGGAAGTTGTGTTTGATTTTTTCTGAAAATTATTTTAAAAAATAACAAAGTGCCGGAATGTTTTTTGCTTTCTTCAACGTTTTTCTCACACTCAGGGACGGGGGAAGGGGGGAGGGGCAGCAGTGGCGTCCTCTTGTGGACTATGCTGTACGTTAACGCTTCTCAAAGTGCCACACGACAGCTCCTGGGGCAGAAGCGCGACCATGTGGATGATGATTGCATTCTCCCGAATCTCGGGCTAGCCTCGCGATTATTATTTTATTTTTTTATTTTTTCGTTAGACCGCTGGCCATACCCTGCAAACATATTATTCACACGGGGCTGTCAACGTGCTGCAGGATTGCGGCGATAATTCATGAAAAGTCAATTTTTTATCGATGAATTTGAAAGAAAAAAAATTTAAAAAAAATGAGAAAAAAGACACGAAGTCGTAATTTCGAAAGTTTTAAAATAACGAGTCGGTGAAGCGTGCATTGAGAATGAAAAAAAAAATTGTTAACTGAGGATGGAAAAATCGTAAATTGGTAAGTTGGAAAATTTTGAGTTCTAGAATGGTGTGGATGTGTGACGGTAAGTTGGAAATTGAAAAATTGTAAATTTTGGAAACTGCGGATCGCGGTACGTTGGAAAATTTCGAGTTCGTAAAATGGTTCAACCGTAACAGCGCAAGTTGAGAATTGAAAATTGTAAAATAATAAATTCTAAAATGTTGTGTGATTATGAATTGAAGTGAATTGAATCAATGCACGCTGATTGATTGATCGAATTGAATTGAAAATTGTCAATTGTTAAGGATAAATTGTAAATTCTAAAATGGTGATTTGCGCGAGTTCAAGCTGAGAATTGAAAATTGTAAAGTAGCAAGTTCTAAAATTTTTAGATGCGAGACTATCCGTTGTTACTTGAAAACCGTAAATTGGGAAGGGATAATCATGGAAGAGTAAGTTGGAAAATTGTGAGGCCTAAAATGACGACTCGTAAGAGTGCAAGCTGAGAATTGATAATTCTAAAATATTAAGTTCTAAAATGGCAAATTTCGAGATTATATTGAGTTAATTAAATTAATTGATTTATTGAATCAATTTGATGGAAACAATAATTGAAAAATTGAAAGCTTTTAAGTTCTAAAATGTTGAAGGTGTGAGACCGTAAGTTGAAAATTGTTAATTGTGAAGGACAAATTGTAAATTCTAAAATATTGAGTTCTAAAACGGCAAACCGTGAGATTAAATTGAGTGAATTGAAAGGAAATAATTACTGATAATTTTGAACGAAAAAATTGTAAGCTGGCAAGTTCTAAAATGTGAAGGTGCGAGGCCGTGAGTTAAACATTTTTAATTGTGAGGAAAAAATTCTGAATTAGTAGGTTCTAAAATTGCGATGTCTACAATGGTAAATGGTCAAATTTCAAGTTCTAAAATTGCAAGAACGTAAAACCGTTTGAGTGCAAAAGTGAAAAATTTCAAATCAGCATAGTTGCAAAATTGTAATTTCCAATAAAGTGAAATGATAAAGCTGTACCTAAGAATTGCAAATTGGAAATTGCAAAGGAGAAATACCGAGGTATCGCCAAGCCTTACAAATTTCTCAAGTCTTAAAATGGAATGATGCAAAGCTGCGAGTTAAAAAAATTGTAAAATTGTAAGTTTCGATGATTGTCAAGGCTTAAAAATGGTTAGTTAATAATTGTGATTTGAAAAAGGGGGGAAAAAAAAATTAAACTTAAAATATAAAAACCAAGCTACTTACGTGAGTAATCCTGGATTAGGATCGGCCTGGTACCACGAATACTGTGGCATGTATCCCGCGTGATGTGGCGGGGGTGGTGGCGGGGGCGGATGATGACCGGGCGTATGGGGATGATGATGAGTGTGGGGCGGTGCGTGCGAATGTGGATGGTGCTTCATCTCGCCGGGCCATGATGGAGCCGGTGGACTCTCGTTGTGCTGGGGCGACATCTCACTTCCGGGACTCGAACTTCCGGGTGTGTGTCCACCTCCACCGCCTCCCATGCCACCGAGGTAACCCGTCGTTGGACTTCCCGAGACGGAACTTCCACCACCTGGATAATCAAAAAAATTCGATGTTTTTTTTCTTCTGACATTTTTTTTTTGCCTGGGACAGTAAGGCGAGAGAGCGCTTGAGTGCTCGCGAGTGCCAGGTGAGTTTTTGAGCGACCAAGAGTGAGGTGAAGTCCGGGAACAATGCAGTGAGTGATTCAGTGGCTAAAAGTGTGTTTGAGTGCATGAGTAACTCTTCGAGTGTCCTCAAGTGTCTCTTTGAGTGGCTCCGAGCATTCGTCGACTCTGCAGCTGGCTGTGCATGCCGTTAATGTTTGAGCTTCCAAGTAACTATTGGCGGTTATGAGTGCTCAAGTGAGTCAGAAGTTGGATACGAGTGCTGCCAGTATCCATGAGTGTTCCAGTGAGTGATTTTAGTGGTTAAAAATGTGTCTGAGTGATCTCGGGAGTCGTTCCGAGTGCTTTGACGATTGTAAGTGACTATGAGTGTCTTTGATGTTCGTGAGTAGCTCGATAACCGTTTCAGTGGCTAAAAGGGCGTTTGATCGTCGAATAAGTGGATATTGAGTGGCTATGAGCGTCCGTTGAATTATTCGATAATGACTACGAAGTGCCCTGAGTGCTTGAACCACTGCCTGAGCCACTGCTAGTCGGTCATGTGCCTTTAAGTGACTCCACAACTTCATACGAGTGCTTTGAGTGTCTATGAATACCGTAAGTGAATCTCCAAATCCTCTTACACCGTATTATTCCTTTATGTACTTTATTATCATGGAAATATTGACGCTTTCTTATATTTTCCGTACTGCAATGTAAGATTTCAACTAACCTCCTTGCATTAGGCCACCAGGTTGACCGGGCTGTGGCGACGGTCCACCGGGTAACGCTGTACCACCGGAAAGTAAACTACCGTGCTGTCCACCACCTCCGCCACCTTGCTGCGCCGCTTTCATCATCTTCTTGTACTTGCTTCTCCTGTTCTGGAACCAGATTTTCACCTGCAACACGAAAAACACGACGAGAGAACCCGATCAATTGACGTACGATTTTTTTATATCGGTAATTGGAAATCGTAAAGTTTGTACCCATATTTAATTCCTTCACGGATAGAAAAAATTAAATTATGACTTTTTTGCGATAAATTTTTTTCATCACTTTACGAATCTGCACAATTTTGCCTGGTAATCGCAACGATCCGTGATCAGGGATGATTCTAATGATATACATTTTATTTTGCGTGTTAGCCAAAAATTTACTGCTTCACTAAAAATAACGGTAACTATATATATGCTTCCCGATGGAAGTACGACTCCGCCAAGTGATAATTATCTTCTCAATTATTAAAGCTTTAAAAAGCTTTTACAAAATTTTCAAGATCCCCGTCGATTTTTGACCGATTTCTTCGCTTGGTACCTCTTCGCTGATTTTCAATGTGCCGTCATAGCCGCAAAAATTAAGTTATCGAGATAAAGCAAGCGGCATTGTTCGAGTCTACTTGCGGTAGTTTCAAAACTCACCCTGTCGCTTGAAATCAGGCTGATAGAAGCAAAGTTATAGCCATTTGAAATATGAATATTTTTAGGTACCCAAAAAAAAATGGTCAAAAGTGGCCATTTTATTTTCTTCGTCTTTCGCATAGTTTAAAAGTACTTTTCGATGGGAAATTTTCTGCTGATCACGAATCTCATCGGTATTTCATCGTAAATCCATTGAATCGACGTTGAAACACGAAAAGAGCGTGAAAGCAACGTTTTCCATCGCGTTGAGCAATAAAATTCTTATCCAAGCTGAAATAAACGTGACAATGCGAGAATTATTTCGTCAGCATTGTTGCTTCTGTAGCGACGGAATAATTCTCGCTTGTGAAGGAATGAACAGAAGTGGAAGAAAAAAAAAGGAGAGGGGGAAAGAAAAAAAAGAATTACACGACGATCATCGCAGCGGAGAGCAAGCATCAGGTAGAGAAGGAGGATTACAATTTCATTTCGTAACAGGTTTTTTTTTCGCCATCTTCTTGTTTTTCAAGATGGTCACGTAGACGTTCACGAGGGAGCTCTGCGCAAGATCATCACCTCCTACAATACAGAGAAATAACTTCCTTCCCGCCGTGTACGTGATTCTAAGCGTCAAACACGAGACACACATTTTCGCGCCAAATCACAGTTGAATTGTACGCGTATGCCAATGCATTTTATCCATCTCCTTTTTTTTTAAATTCATTCTGTCATCTCATCATACATTTTTTTTCCTTCCTTCGCTGGCACGTTCTCGCTGATCGTTAATTCCAATCCACACAAGACTTTACGTAACTCTATCACCGAGTCGTTCAGGTGCACGTACTTGCACCTTACGACAAATAAAATATGTATAGACATAGACGAGGTATATAATAATGTGAAAATTACACATTGCTTCCTGGTAATCGTCGAAGGCATCTCCGATCGAGTCACAGTGATTTTTATTTCACATGAAAATTTAACGATAACCATCGATTAGCCCTATCAGTTCCCTTGTGAGCATCAACGCGCTCGACCAAAGATTTTCAAATGATCCGAGGAAGAATGGAAATTTCGAAAGTATCGCTTAAAATCGCCCGGAGGACGTTCCTACGTCGTACGCCTCGTTCCTCAACCTTCTTCCTCCTCATCGTCCCTATCTTCGACTCCCTTTGCCCTTCCCGAAGCGTTGGGCCTTTCTCTCCTCTTTGCCTTCTCATATATTCCCGCGGATCTATCTGTGGGCGAGCATGCGTCAATCAAAAAACCGTACGGTTACTTTAATTAACTAAGTCGGGACTGGTGGGAGAGATGATCGGGCCCCAAGACGAAGCCGCGAGTCCCACAGAAGATGTGCCTGTGTATCGTGCTTGAGGGAATAGCGCGGAGAAAGGTCGAAGGGAAGATCCGATCCTCACCGCATTCCCGGTATGTATGTGTGTTTATAAAGAAGTTGGTGGAAATTTGGACCACTGGCTTTAGTTTTAGTTTATTCTGGCTCAAGAATAACTTAATTTCCAGCCAGGACGCTTCATTCAGATTTATAGCTGGTAATGAACTGGAGTTCCAGACATCAAATGACTTTAGTCATCTCTCAATCCCAGCCTGACATTAGCTTTATTAAAAGTTCAAACATCAAATGTCTACGGATCCTAACCTCTTTACAGAACTAGTATTCAATCAGACACTAACTTTACATCGAACTGGAAGTCCAGGCATCGAATGACTACAGAGCTTCAACTAACGATACTGGATTCCAATCTCATGTCAGCTTGATATAAAGTTAGAAGTTCAGGGATTTAGTGACTATTGAACTTCAACTGACATAACTTGACTTCAATTTGACATCAGGTTAACATGAAATAGAAATTCTAGGCACTCAATGACTACAGACCTCAAACTGACTGCAGAACTTCCAAACAGACACCAACTTCATAGAAAATTGACAGTCCAGACAGTTAGTGACAACTGAACATTAACTAACAACACTTGACTCCAACCTGACATTAGTTTGACATCGATCTGAAAGTTCAGGCATCAAAAAACTGCAGACCCCAACCTGCTTAAAAAAAATCAAAAGCCCAATCAGACACCAATGGAATTCGAAGCATTTAGTGACTGCAGAACTTTGACTGGAACTCCAACAACCAAATGAGTTCCTCTAACATCACTTGACATGCACTTCTAGCATCCTCTAACATCGCTTGACATGACATAAACTGGAAGATATCAAATTGAATCGCCAGGCATCAAACGACCCGCTACAAGCTCGCAATCGCAAAACTCGGCAAAAACTGCTGAACATATCGCAGATCCTAAGAAACGCAACTGGTTCCAATTTACCACACCTGGTTCAAATTTGCACCAAACTCCTCTGGATATACATTGTATATATGTATCTGTATGTGGATACCTACGACAGGGATACAACGGAGGTGTTCGCGCTCAGCCGTGTGCGTACACCGCAGTTGACGGTTTCTCATCATGGTGCGGCGTCACGTCAAAACGAGTTCATTAAAACTGCGCTTCGGGGCCACGTGTATCTAAACGAGAGATTGGAAAATTCAAACTCTCGTCGTTTCTGTACGAGGATGCACTTCCTTTGCCAGTGGAATTGTATTGGGAACGCGCACTGGCTCTTGGAACTTGGGAGCTTTGAAGTTGGCGAAATTTGAGGCTCAGAACGCGTTAACTGGCCACTTCGAAGTTGGTGAACTTCAATATTTTAATCCTTACTTCAATATTTTGAATTTCTAACTTGATAATTGAGACACTGGAAGCTTGGAATTATAGGAGCTTATAACTTTGTGAGTCAGGAACGTTAGGTGCTATGAACTTCAGGAGCTAGGAACTTTAGCAGCTTGAAACTTCGGTAGTTTGGAATTTAAGGAGCTTAGAACTTTGGGAGCTCGGGACTCAGAAACTTGGAGCTTTAGGAGCTTGGAACTTTAGCAGCTTAAAACTTCAGGAACTCAGAACTATAGGAGCTTGGGACTGTTAAAGCTTGAATCTTTACAAGTTTGGAACTCCAGAAGAAGCCTGGACACATAACAGCTTGAAACTTTAGGAGCCTGCACCAATAACAGCTTGAAACTTTAGGAGTATACATTTTATAAGCTTAGATCTTCATAGCTTCGAAGTTTAAGAGCTTGAAACTCTAGCAGCTAAAGACTTTAGGAATTCAGAACCTTAGGAGTTTGGTCATTTACGAGCTTGGAGTTATAGGAGCTTCAAACGTCAAGAGCTTGAAAATTCGACAGCTTGGAACTTTTAGAGCTTATAACTTTAGGTGCTTCGAACTCAAGGCGATTGTAACTTTAAGGGCTTAGAAATTTGGAAGCTTGCAACTTTGGGGACTTTGAACTTGAGGCCTCAGAACTTTCGGAGCTTCGAACTTGAACAAGCTGGAAATTTGGGAACTTGGAACTTTGGGAGCTGGGAACTTCACGACCATGGAACTGTAGGAAGTTGGAAATTCAGAAGCTTGGAACAGGGCTTTGGTACTTCAGGAGCTTGAAACTTTAGGAAGTTATAACTTTACGGGCTTGATACTTTGGGAAGTTATAACATTACGAGCTTGAAACTTTAGGTAGTTGTAACTTTACGAGCTTGTAACTTTAGGGGCTTTAAGCTTGAGAAATTCGGTACATTAGGTTCCTGGATCTCAGATATCTTTGGATTGAACTAACTTGACACTTGAGAAAACTAACATTAAATTGGTCCGATGGACCAAAGGACAAGCAGACTAGCCGTGGAATCGCGCAAGTACGAAAAATGCGCGAGCGCGAAAAGAACTTTCCCCGACGGACGAGTGTCCCCCTCTATATTCGTTCACGCGTTACCTCGTTCGCGAATTTAACTTTTATTTTCCCGTCTCCTATCTGTTGTCCCCGCTATATGGCGTGTGGATGCTCCGTTGTACGCGCGCGCGACTATACAGGAGCGAGCAGAGCGTGCCGGCGCGAATAAATCTCTTTCTAATTGCTCGGTGAAAAAGCGAGAGAAGTTGCCCAGGGTATATATACGGTGCCCGACAAAGGCGGCATCGGGAACGACCAACTTCTCTCATATAAAACACACACACACACATACATACACACAAATATATATATATATAATATTATATATTTCGTCTTTGCTTCATGGTGCCAATGAAGAAACCGGCCACGTCTTCCTGCCAACGGGCAAAAGTAACTTCGGGGGCGCCTTTTATCGATATTTACAACCGTGGGATAATCATGAGACATTATCCGGTGTATAGGAATTATTCGAAGCTTCGAGACACATAAATCCCAAGGAATAGAAAGAGAGAAGAGAGAGAGAGAGAGAGAGAGAGAGAGAGAGAGAGAGAGAGAGAGAGAGAAGCAAAACAAAAAGGATGGAAAACTTTTTTTTATCATTTTCATTTTAACGAGGATAGTTGGAACATTTGTATTGTTCGAACTGGGTAAATATGACGAAGGGGTGTGCTTGATTCATTCACCTACAGTTTTAAAATATTTTTATAAAAATTGCGAGCTTTTTTTTTTGATCAACCAGAGCAAATTAACAAAATTGAGCCAATTATTGTTACTGTCCCTGCCATTATTATTTATATTATTATTTTTGTTGTTCTTCTTATTTAAACCTTAAAATATCGAGTGAATGAACCTACGTGAACCATACCACGCGTCACGTTAATCTATATATCTGGCTTTTATTTCATTTGATGCCCTTTACAATCGGCTGCTATGGTTTCGTATAATGTTGCTTCCGCAGACTCACAGGTAAGATATCGACTAGACCAGCACACATGGCCCGAGGGTTCCTACGAGGGTTGGGGTTATATATACATACACACACACATATATATGTGAACATAGAAACTGCGTAATACGTTGTATTGCCGCGGTAGTGCAATCTCTAGAGCCGATGTTATAACCGTCGCAGGCCTTTTTTCATCGATAGTGCCAGGTCGTGGGAGCGAGAGAACGATGAATCTCCATCTATTATGTACGGCCTGGTATAAAAATTCGCGATAAAGCGAAAAATTACCGCATGGAGGATTTTTTTTTTTATGGGTGCTCAGTGAGTCTTGTGATGGAAAACCCGTAATTTTTTCAATGACCACTTGTTGAACCGGTTGAGAAACAAAATTTGAAGCCAAAGATAGCAAAAATTTTCTAGTTAAAAATTTCCGCATTTGAGCACGAAACGTAAGTGCAAAAATTCCCTATATAAGGAATTTTTGAGCCGTATGGGGGAATTTTTACGCTCGCTATTATTTAAAATTTCATTTATCGTGAGCTCGTGATCAACAATACAGTCTCATGTAGCTCCGTTCGATCTTATGAACGCTAATTTTTTTTTATTTTTTTTTTTTTTTATTTCTCATTTCCGTTATTTATATACTCTCCCAACACCTGTTGTCTCGTTCGATCGTACACGAGAGGGAGTCTGAGAATTCCGGGAGACTCGGGAGTGTTCGCCCAGGTGAGTTGGCAAAAAGCTGAGCGAGAAACACATCGACGAACGAGAAAAAGAAGACGAAGAAGAAGAACGAGCGGCGCACTGCCAAAATTTATGCAAATGCCCCGTGAAAAGTTAGAAACCACACAGCCGAGGCCAGGCTATGGAATATATAAATACCATCCATACACATGTACGTTTTACGTATATAAAATATATGGGAAGGAGCGTGGCCGTGGGCCATAAAAACGTCTGTCGTTTCTCCACCTCGCGTCTCGTTGCACGCGCAATATGGTGCAGTCGAGAAGACGAAGAAACAGCTTGATTCTCAAAGATTAGTCCGGAAGAAAACAGAAAACAAAAAAAAAATATTTCAGAGACTCGATATCCATCATAGGCACTCGCGAATACACAAAAAACTTTCATCGACGGTCGGATACCATTGCGGTACTCGAAAAAAATCATCCTAAAAAGATCGAAAATCATCTACAGCACTCACAAGCACTCTGAATTACTGGCAGCACTCACGAGTACTCAGCGTACAGCGAAAAGTACGCAAAAATTTGTCGCAGTACCGTCAGAAACTCGGAAAATACTCAGAAACGCTTGAAAATAAAAAAAAAAATCACTGAATTACTCACGGAAACTCGTAAAGTACTCAAAAATAATGGAAATTACACCCCCAGCGCTCTCTAAAACTCAAAAAATAGTGACAGACACTCAAAATTCGTCTCAGCACTCGAGAGAACGTGAGAGACACTCATACATACTCAAAATTCATCGTAGCACTCGCGAGAACTCGGAAAATACTTAAAATTTGTCGCAGTACTCGCAGAAACTCGTAGAGAACTCAAAAATACTAGAAATTACACCCAGCGCTCTCTAAAACTCAAAAAATAGTGGCAATTACTCAAAATTCGTTGCAGCACTCTCAGACACTCGACAGCACTGAAAAATTCTTTTTTAAATATACATAAAGATACTCAGATTTAAACAAAATTCTGGATAATTGGAAAATTATTCCAACAACATATTAACGTTCATAGTGAAACGTCTGGTAAAATCTCGCTCGCTTCCGTCGGCGCGTTGTAATTTTTTTATTTTTATTTTTATTTTTATTTTTTTATTCCCACCGTTTTCCCTCAGGCGCAATTGGCATCGGTAAAACTGCTCTTGTTGATCGTTCATGTTGCTGAATACTCGATGAGCAAAAGTCGATTTTGCCCGGCGGGTCAGAGAGCGACATTAGACGAAAAATAAAACGAGAATATTTTTTATCGGCTCACGGGAGAGAGAGAGAGAGAGAGAGAGAGAGAGAGAGAGAAATGAACGCTCGTTGAATCAGCGAATCGAAGATTTAATATTCATGAGCAATGTCCTGTTCCTCATCTAGGAATAATTTCTCATCGCAATGTTGCTCAATAAAAATAAAAAGAATTGAGAAAAGTGTAATTGATTAAAAATGTGCAAGACTACGGATGATATATCGTCGAGTTGCACATTTTTCACGAAATTTCTATTTCTATTTTTTATTTTTTCATTTTTTTCAACTACAAGTTCGCCTGCCTCATCACGAAAAACATGAACAAAGTTTTATGTTGCATCGTAACAACGAGCCGTGTTGGTGATAATGCGTGTACTCGTGTTGGCCGTTTACCAACGATAATTATACGAATTTCAGGGTGAAAGAAAAGACGATAAAATGTGACCGAGAAAAGCGTGACGGTAAAATATATATAATTTGGAATATATTATTACTATAATAATGAGCCATTGAGTCTAAACGAGATGATCGTATACAAGACTTGTGTTTTGTCATTGCAAAGATGCGAAATTATACTTTCCTGACTGTACTAAAGATGCATATAATTGTGGCAAAAAAGTATCAAGCCTTGCGAAAATCGTTTATGTTAAATTTCGAATATTGAAAGGATCAGTTGAAGAGATTGCTTCAGCGATAGACTTCAATTAACTCGAATGCCAATACTCGACTATATTGACACCGTGATTTTCAAATGTCATTCAAAAAAACATTATTCCCAATATGAACTTTTACGTTCAATCTTCAACTGAAAGCCTGGCAAGGTTACATGACGTACATTACGAATTGCCAAACGGTCAAAACGAGAAGACACAATGTAATTCGATCAATTACGGGTAGATTCTTCATGGAAAGATCGTAAAAAAACAATCTTAGGGTTATACTTCGGTCCCTCTTGGATCTAATTTTGTGCTCAGTGCGTCCTCAAATTCGGACATGGTTATTATACCAAACTAACTCGATTATAGGCCTCCACATACATGTGTATTCGTTGTTGCGACAGATTAGCATGGAGAACGGATTCAATAGTTATAATTATATATATTGTCCCCCGGATTCTATGAGCTAATTTGGATTCTCGGAATAAGAGGGAAAGAGAAAGAGAGACGAAGATTGTTGATGAAAACAGAGTTATAGCGAGGAAAGGAGAGCCAGCAGACGCGTGTGTCCCGATATCGAAGCTGAGAATCAACACGTTTGCCCTCTACGGGAGAGAGAGAGCCCTCTGGCGGCACGCGAAAAAGAGAGAAAGAGACACAGAACCCCCGTCGTTCCCTTGCTCAATGATCCAATCTTCTTTACATACACGTACACGCATATACGTATCCCGTATGTACATGATATAAAGCACACGAGGTATCTGGATAGAGCGGTACCCACACAATAAATAATCACGCGTATCGCGCGGCTATGTACCTGATGCCCCGTGCCGAAAGCGTAACGAACTGATCCGTCATCACACGCGGTGCTGGAGATGACCCCCTGCTGGCATTACATGTATATTTATACCGCACACATGAACACAGTCAATGGGGAAAAGGGCCAACGGGGACTATCGAGAATTCTGAATGACGACAACAGGGATTGGATTTGGGTTGAGTTTGAGCTTGGATTGGGGACAAACTTCTTAATTCCTTGATGACGATGCTTCGGATGATTTATGGTTACCATCAAAATTCGTGAAATCTGTGGAATTCACTGACCAACGACAAGCTTGCGGCATTTGGAACCGGACTTTGAACCATTGGAGTAGACCTGCTAATTGAGTGATCAACTTGGGAACGTAGGAAAAAGAGTGCGAATGAATGCAGAAACTTTTTGGACCAGTTTTGGAACGAAGGAATCATGTTGGAGACCTTCTGGAATCATCCGGCAATGCAGAAGTGTACGCATGAATATAGTTCAAGGGCTCTTTAGGTCTGACTAATGTGAGAATTGGATTCAAGGTGAAGGTGCAAGCACAAGTACTTTCGGATCGGCTTAGGTTAGGATGAATGACCTTCCGGGCTCCAGAACCACCTATAGATGGTCCGAATCAACTGGGGATTAAGCTGCGGTATTAGGAACCGGACTTTGAACAATGGGAATAGACCTGCTAATTGAGTAATCAACTTGGGGACGTAGGAAAAAGAGTGCGAATGAATGCAGAAACTTTTTGGACCAGTTTTGGAACGAAGTAATCAAGTTGGAGACCTTCTGGACTCATCCAGCAATGCAGAAGTGTAAGTTCAAGGGCTCCTTAGGTCTGACTAATGTGGGAATTAGATTCAAAGTGGAGGTGCAAGCACAAGTAATTTTGGATCAGCTTAGGTTAGGATGAATGACTTTCCGAGGTGCAGAACCACCTGTAGATGGTCCAAATCAACTTTACGAGAGTGCGATTAGAGCTAGGAACCCTCAAGCCTGGCTTAGACGTGAATCCAGGAACTTTTAAGCCTTTTCGGGAATCTTCAGGAATCTCGACATTACAGATCGGCTTAGCAATGCCGCAGCGAACGTGAAGACATCGGTCATGAACTTACGAACTCTGAGAGCTTAGGAGCCAGCTTCTGAGCACCATGGATGGAATGAAAATTGAGAAGCCTTCGTCAAATTAACAAACGGTAACCAACCAGAACTTCAGGATTCGCAACATTAATGTGCAACTAGCATGCAATTTTGTTTGTTCGTTTCTTTTTTTTCATCTGTTGAAACTCTCCTGCATCAAACCATGAACGTTCGCGAATGGCGAATATTCCGACAAACGTTGTTCACTACTGATGCGCACCTATATAATACATCAGCCCTCTCGCATGCCCACGATGGTACCCGCTTCCTGCCTGGCATCGGTGATGCGCAGTGCCACTTTAACAACGACGAAATTCCCCAACGCGATCCCGACCAGTCGACTACCGGTGATTTCTTCCCCTCTCTCCTCTCCCTCTGTTTCTCGGTCATTCGCTTTTTTCTCTCACTCGTGCTCGCTTTTGTTATTTATCGCCACGTTCATGCGTCCGTCTGTTCTTTCGGTTTTTTTGTTTTCACAAATCTTTTCTTTGCACTCCTCTCCTTCCACGGTCTTCCCTTCAACTGCGTTGTACACTGCTAGAAGGGTGCTGGTAGCGGTTCGCTCAAACGCTCACCAGAGGTTGAACGAGGAAACGAACGAGAGTGAGAGAAAGAGACGATGACGACCAAGTTGAATGAAGATGAAGAGGAAGAAGAAACCGAGGGATAAGAAGAAGCGTGACTGACAGGTACGAGGGAAACTTATGATCCAACGAAGCGCGCTTCCATGTCACGACCAAGTTGTTTGCGCGCGTGTGTATGCAACTAAAATAAGTTATTCGGTGACCGAACTTTGGTAAACTAGAATAATGTTTCCCCGGGTACAAGAGTTTCTACCTTGGATCATCTGACGTTGCAAGCCAACTTACAAAACAGTTCGGGGCAACGACTGCCCCGATTCACCGCAACATTTTGACATTCTGGCTTCAATGAAACCCAATCCTGAAAACTAGCCGAGGCAAACCTATCGAGGATCTCAAATTGCATTTCATATTGGCCCTGAACCAATGAATCAGAGAAATCAACCATGTGTCATTAACTGACTTGTTTCAAACTGGGAGCTTTCCATGTTGCACCAATTTTCTGCGTGTGTATGCAACTAAACTGAGTTACTCAGTGACCGGACTTTCAGAAATCAGAATAAAGTTTCCCTGGTCACCCAAGAATTTCTATCTTAGGTGATCCCAGGTTGCAAGCCAACTGAAAGAGAAAACAATTTACGGCAACTAGTACCCCAATTCTCTGCGGAGCTTTGAAATGCTGGATTCAGTGAAACTGAAACCTAAAAAATAGCCGGGACATCCTATCCATGATCTTAAATTGCATTCGGCATTGGCCCTGAATCAATGAATCAGAGAAACCAAACATCGGGCATCAGCTGACCCGTTTCAAGCTGGGAGCTTGCATGTCATCACCGGTCCATTTTGGTGCATACCCTGGTGGTACAAATTATTTCGGTGGTGGAACATTAGGAAAGTAGTTGAGTGGTTTGCCAGCTGTAAAATGTCCAGCAAACCTGAGAGCCAGCTGAAACAATTCAGGGCAACCAGCGATACAATTCCTCATGGAACTTTAAAGTTCTGGATACAATGACCCCTGACACTAAGAATTCGTAAATGAGCATCCTATCTGGTATCTTACGCCTCACTAGAAAATGGCTTCGAGCCAATTAATCCGAAATCCAGCCATGACTCATCAACTCTTCCCTCACCTATGAATACAAGTGAAACACTTTCGACCACCTAACCTTAGGGATGCTGCAACTTCAAAACTGATCCAAGCCAGCCATGCCTGTGATTCTCAAATTGCATTTGACAATCGAGGCAATGAATTGAAAATCCAGACATGCGTCATCAACGCACCCCTCTCTACGAATGCAAGTGGAACCAATCTTTCAATGACCTAACTTTAGGGACATTGAAACTTCAAAACTGATCCAGGTCAGCCAGGTCTGTGATTTCCAACAGAACTGAAAAATTTCTGTGCTCAATGAATTCCAGTCCTAAAAATTATGTAATCAACATCCCGTCCAGTGTCTCAAACTGCATATCAGGCGGAAGCAATGAATCATGAAGCCAGCCATGGGCGAACAATCGATTGCTCTCGAGCCGGTAGCTGTCATCAATGTTATAGTTTTCTTGGGAAAATTAGTCCCCAAAACGAAGTATCGAAAGTAGACAATTACGTGAACCCTGTACTCCACGGTCGTGTCACATTGTGAAGGAGGCTTTCTGTCGCGTTACGTATTCAGAAATCCTCACACAGAAGGAATCATGTCACTTACACGAATACTCGTACGTATATCGCGATGCTTGCGATAAGCGGTAAACGTTGCCAGGTATTATGCACGAAGGAGGTGAAATAAAGAAGCATCTAAGTGTTGCCGATCTTTGTGAGATTTCGTAGTGCCCTCACGTAATAAAACGTGAGACAACGGTGACACCCGTGACGGGTAAGAAAAAAATAGACATACACGCACAGATGATGGTGGCGCCCTCCTTCAGCGTTGTTAATGAACTAGTCAGAGGTAGACCAATGGTGAGACTGACGGGAAACAATCGGGATAGTCGGGGTACGTTTCGTGTGGGTACACGGAGAAGCCACGAATGCAAAAACACAAACACAAACACACACACACACACACACACACACACACACACACTTAGCGAACCACGTCATCGTTTCTTTTGTGCAGCGATCTTCGTTTGTTATTTTTGTACATATTCATAACGACGCTCATTGCGTAACCGTTCTTCCAGTCTCTCTCTCTCTCTCGCTCTCTCTCTATCTCTCGTTCTCTCTCTCTCTCCCTCTCTATTTCTCTCTCTCTCTTTCTCCCTCTCTATTTCCCTCTCTCTCTCTCTCTCTCTCTCTCTCTCTCTCTCTCTCTCTCTCTCTCTCTCTCTCTCTCTCTCTCTCTCTCTCTCTCTCTCTTATACACACACGGTATACACGACGTAAACACGTTTTTTTTTCTCTTCAAACCAAACTTGTTTACCATTTTTTACATGTCCAAACGGTTCGAAGAAAAAAAAAACAAAACAAAAAAATATTGTCATTAGGTCGATCGGCTTACACGCCATTTTTCGGGATCCCCCAAGGCTTCACCGGCTTTTTCCCAAAGTTGAAAACTAAATTTATTGATAATGACGAAATAATCGTTTCCGGCTTTATGGAAGTCGAAATATTTTATTATTCACGCGAGCGTGAAACCCTCTTTTCTCTCTCTGTGTGTGTGTGTGTGTGTGTGTGTGTGTGTGTGTGTATGTGAATCCCCGTCGTAAGGTATGTAGGGGTCACATGGACGTGAGCGGTCTTCGAGTCGAATCCTCTGAGAAAGTGTGTGGAAAGGGGTGACCTCTGCGACAGAAGGGTCACGTGTGGCAACACACCCTGATATCTAATTGCCAACAAGGAGTTTACGATTCGAGCCAACGTCAAGGGACTCCGGTACGTCAAACGAACGAGAGCTTTAAAATGTTTTTTTCGTTTTTAATTCATCTGAGGATTTTTGCAATAATCATGACAACTTTTCGTATTGTTCCTAGTTTTCTCGATCATTTTTAATGTTCTCGTTTTTTGACCATTCTCAGTCTCTCCAGATCACTTTTCAGTGCTACTAGATGGGTTTTTAGTGCCCTAGGGGCATTTTTTAGAGGTAAATAATTTTTTTAGAATCCTAACACGGGGTTCAAGGGTCTTAGAATTTTTTTTTAATATTCCTGGATCACTTTACTTATTCCTCCGTCAGTACTGTCGTTGCTGGAACGTTTTTATCCTTTCTGACCATTGTTTTTAGTGTTTCTGATCATTTTTCAGGATTATCGGATTACTTTAGAATTTCTCGATCATTTTCATCGTTCCTGCCTCATTTGGAGTGTTTTCCAATCATCTTCAGTACATTTTTTATGTTTCCGGATCATTTTTAAAAGACTATTTTAAAAGATTTTTAAAAGAGTATTTTTTCGTAACGAAAATAACGCTAAATGTCCTACACTATTTTACTTGACAATTATACCTTGATCGCTCATAAACATCGAAAATTTCATTGTACTTGGGGTGAAATTCGAGTGTTTCGGTGCTTTTCCATGTTGCAGGAAGAAATTAAAGAGGACTGAATGGATCATGGGTCTATTATTATTATTATTATTATTATTATTACTATTTTCTTTTCCCCATACATATGTGCATCGGATTTAAATCATTTGTGCACCAACGATGGAACCGAGAATAAAGTTGGATCTCGTCGGACCATATATACACTCCCGTTTCGTAGGTGGGTACCTTCGTCATGGTAAGCTAAACTCATCGGTCGTGGCTTACCGGGACACAATTGCGAGCTTTCTCTGTCTGTCTCTCTCTCTCTCTCTCTCTCTCTCTCTCTCTCTCTTCTCTCTCTCTCTCTCTCTCTCTCTCTCTCTCTCTCTCTCTCTCTCTATCTCTCTTTCTTTCTCGGGGACTTGAAGCTCAGGAGACAGGCTCATATATATCTGCTTGTGTTGGGTGACTGAGAGAGAGAGGAAAAAGTACCATAACAAAAGACGAAGAGGCGGTGGCAGCCTTCTTTTTCTTCTTGATGACGGTGGCGCTGCTGGGACACAAGGCAAAGTCACAACCTGGCAAAGTAGGAAAACAGAGAGAGAGAGAGAGAGAAAGAAAGAGAGAGAGAGAGAGAGAACAGTGAAGGGAACAGAAACGAGGAGCAAGGAGAATGTCATGCCGTGTTCATCGAGGTGTAGTTCCTCGTCCCCTGTGTGGATGGCCGTTCCCGCCGAGCCGTGGTCAGCGTCCCACTAAGCCACGGTCGCGCGTTCTCCTTGCCTGTTCGCTAAATTGCTTGCCCCCCTCCCGCCCCTTCGACCATTGCTCTTATATAGTAGCCGAACGAATATATATATCTCTCTCTCTCTCTCTCTGTTCTTCTTTTTCTACACGCTTGCGGTCGTTAGATACACGTTCTCGCACGAAAATCATCTCGTGCAATGTCGAGTCACGTGACCCATGAGCTCCCGTTGATGTACCATGTTCTTAGCGATATTTTAGGACCACCGGCATGTTTTTTTTTTTTAGAACGCAGGCATACATTTTAGAGGGGGGAAAAGATACATTTCGGGACACGTATGGCCGGAAAATTTATTTTAGTGGATGAAAGAGAGATTTGACAAACGTGGGAACTCAAAATATATATCTTAGAAACCACCGAATGATGTATGAACGATAGGGTACATTTTAGATCACGATCAATGATGTTACATTGATGGCGATTTTGCTGATAAGAAAAGACATTTTCGTAACGTAAGAAATTTGAAGAAACAAACATTTCAGAAGGGGAAAAAGATATATTTTAGACACATATGAGCTGAACATCCATTTTAGAGGATGAAGGAAAGATTAGAGAAACGTGGGAACTCGGAATGTATGTATTTCAGTGTGTATAGAGTACGTTGTAGTGATGCAGAAACGGAAATGGACATTTCTAGAACCCATGGTGTGAATTTTAGTAATGTACGAACGAGAATGCAAATTTTAGATCACGAAAAATAATATTTTATCAATTTCTATCTTTCAGTTAAACATTTTAGTGACGTAAGAAATTGAAGCAAAAGTTTTAGAGTAAAGTAAAAGGTACATTTTAGATACGTATGAGCTGGAGATCTATTTTGGACTATGAACAAGATATTCGAGAATCATAGGAACTGAAAATATACATTTTAGAATCCATGGAGCACTTTGCAGTAATGCACAAACGAAAATATGTTTTTTAGAACGTATGAAGTACGTTGCAGTGATGCAAGAACGAGAATAAACATTTTTAGAACCCATAGAGTGAATTTTAGTAATGTCCGAACGAAAATGCACATTTTAGATCACGAAAAATGATATTTTATCAATGTATACCTTTCAGTTAAACATTTTAGTGACGTGAGAAATTGAAGCGAAAGTTTTAGAGTAAAGTAAAAGGTACATTAAATTTTAGATGCATGTGAGCTGAAGATCTATATTAGACTATGAACGAGAGATTCGAGAATCATAGGAAATGAAAATTTATATTTTAGAATCCATGGAGCACTTTTCAGTGGTGCACAAACGAAAATATACATTTTAGAACATATAGAGTACGTTGTAGTGACGCAGGAACGAGAATGAATATTTTTAGAACCCATGGAGTGCATTTAACGTGAACAATGAACATGCATGTTCGTACGTGCATGCACGAACGAGAATGCTCATCTCAAATCACGGAAAATGACCTTTTACTAACATGAATTTTTCAGTTAGACATTTTAGCAATATGAGAAGTGAAAATAGAAATTTCAGAGGATAAGAAAAGGTACATTTTACATACCTACCATCTGCAAATCTATGATGGTGCATGATAGAGAGATACTCATGTAGTACATTTTAGTGACGCAAGAGCGAGAATGCAAATTTTAGATTACGAAAAATGACATTTCACTGATGTCTATTTTTTTGGTTAAGAAACGAGACATTTTAGTAACACAAGCGATAAAAATGTATCTTTTAGAGTGCAAAAAAAATATTTCAGTAACGTTAGAAGCACGAGGCATACATTTTAGAATGATAAGGATAAATTTTGCAGTACGAAGATGCATGTCAAGGCTCGGGAACAAGATAGAAAAAAGAAGAAATGAAAAATACCATTTTGGAATGGAAATTGCCAGTTTATGTACTGTAGGGAGAATCAGGTACGTTCAAATTAGGAGGAAAAAATACATTTCAACAATTTACCAACTAAAATGAGCACCCCAGGTCACATAAAGGACATTTCAATGAAGCACAATCTAAAATGCACATTTTAGGATGCGATAGAAATACTTTTCGATTATGCGAGAACTTCAACGTGAATTAAAGAACACTAAGCAAGAAATATTAATGCGCGAAGTAAAGCACACATCTTAGATTGTCAATAAGGGCATCTTAATGACGTAGAATCTAAAATGCATCTTTCAGTCTATAAGAAATTGTGCACTTAGGAAATATGCAAACCAAAATATCTATTCCAGAAGACACAACAAGATAAAAAAAATACATTTTAGTTTCTAAAAAAACCTAAAACTGTGCATTTTTAGATTTGAAAAAAAAGTGCAATGTATGAAATTCTTTCTGGTTCACGTGACGAAGTTTTTCGACGATAATCTCTATGCTTTGGGGCCCTCTCTAGAGGCTCCGTTCGACGTGATATCATGAATGAAATATTTTTCAATTGGTCCTCGTGGCAATTTCTATTCAGTGCGATTCATCGTCCCGCATTCCTTCATCTTTTATCGTGTCATCACCCGAGTCCTCTGTGTACTGCCGGGCTCAAAAAGAGCTCGTTATACTTCGTTAATTCTCTCTTAATTCATCAATTTAATTGCCAGAGAAAAGGAAAGTTGTAAGAGCCACTCGATCATGCTTTGGCGAGTCTAAACGGATCGAGAGCGAAATGTAAGAGAAGAGTAAGAGAGAGAGAGAGAAAGAGAGAGTGAGAGAGATTGAAACATATGGTGGTGCTTTGTTTGCTATGGAGGCGCCTGACGATTAAATCACCAAGCATTCAATTCGCACCCAAGCGTCCCAGTATAATGCACCCCACGTATACAATTTTTCTTTCGTCTGTACATGCATTAGTGGGAGTAGTATCAATGAATAAACCGTCATGTACACCGAGAAACCCATATGCCGTTACGCGGAGTGCTTCATTCGCGTTAATAAGGCGTTAACCCCCTTAAGGGGTCACGGGGAAATCAACTCTCTAACTGGGTTAAGACTGTGACACACGTTCTCGTTACACGTACACGTTTGATCTACTTTTTTTTTTCTTTTTCTTTAGAGAATCGAGTGAAACGTTGTTTCGAAGTTTCAACAAACAAATTTTTCGACTTTTCGACGAAAATTCAATGAGATATTAATGATCAGCGGCAAATTTGCGATCTCAAAGAGCCTTCAAGCATATTGACGATGAAAAAATATTTTTCACCTTCATTTTAGAAATCTAAAATGTCAATATTTCAATCGGCCATTACTCGGCTCTCGTTCGTGCGATTTAGGCTCATAAGGGGTGTTTTGGAAACGCCAAGAGTAGACTCGAAGGGTTACCTATGATTTGACGCATCTTCATTTTAGAAATCTAAAATGTCAATATTTCAATCTGCCATTGCTCGGTTCTCATTCGTGCGATTTAGGCTCATAAGGGGTTTTTTGGAAACGCCAAGAGTAGACTCGAAGGATGATTTATGATTCGACGCGATATATCAATTTTTTTGTGGGCCTGA
Source organism: Rhorus exstirpatorius (assembly GCA_963564615.1). Lineage (NCBI taxonomy): Eukaryota > Metazoa > Arthropoda > Insecta > Hymenoptera > Ichneumonidae > Rhorus > Rhorus exstirpatorius. The sequence continues at coordinate 11,101,710 of OY751322.1, read as the reverse complement.
GAGCATTTCAAATAACGCTGTAATAATGAAATTTGTCCAGTGTCATTGTTACGACTTTAAAGGCGTGTGAAAAATAGAAAAAAAGATTTCAGCCCAACGAGCGAATCGTTATTCTCAAGCTTGAACGATTATGAACACAATTAGGGCAGCATTAATTCGCTGCTGTATGGAGAAAAGCACAGTTACAGGGATTTTAGTGAACCGATTGCTGTCTTGTTAAAAATGTAAAAAGGAAAGTTCACTCGTCGACACGATTTTAGCAAAATTGGCGATTGTATTGAAAATAATAAAAAAATTAAATTAAATTACAACTCTCGTCGAGCCAGCCTCGTAATAATCATTGTGGCTAAAGGAGGAAGACACGAGTACGAGAATTATGGTGGATTCTCTCCTGTCATTCTGGAGAAGCAAAATATGTAGACTCGCTTGCTTGTTAAACGACACCGTGAGTCCCCGGGGACGTTTGTTCCCATGGAAAACTGTCCCGAGTCTTAGCGAGCATTGCCTCCATTGCATATATACGCTTGTACATAAAAATGCAACGTTATTGGGGCCCGTTTTGTCGAGAGAGTCCGGCAGGAGGCGCCGTGAGAGTCTCGCTCGAGCGAGTCTCTACTCGCGCGTTTATTACGAATCGCATCTGGCGATGCCTCGCACGTTTTTAACCACTCGCTCGCGCGCAAACTAAGCCACAAACGGTTTATATGAAAAAAAAAATTCAATAAAAAAAAATTACCGACTTTGATATGAAATGAAAATAATTCTTATCACAATGACTCGTCCTTTTTTCCCCACAGGATTTAATCGTCAAATCGTTTTACCCGCAACGAGAAAGTAAAAGTTAAAAATTAGCAAACCAAATAAATTAAAATGAAAAAAAATGACACATAAATATCATTTCGACTGCAACAAAGTATTTTCAGCTTTATTGCGTTTCTACTCCAAATTACAAAATACTCCAAATTACAAAATACTCCAAATTACAAAATACTCCAAATTGCAAAATACTCCAAATTACAAAATAGCCAGCAACAAATTTAACGTAATTGGTCATAAATAATTGAAAAAAAAAAAAACATAAAATGACTTTTATGGTAGACTTTAATGTTTCGTTTTGTATTCCCCTGCAATAATAATTAATGTCAGTTGGGATTCCAGCTACTGCATAAAATCTATGTGGATTAAGATGTAAAGGCGTTGGCTCGGTTCGACGAGCATATATTGCACTTTCGCAGAATTTTTCAAGCCCCTCTCCCCCGCCCCCCTTAAATTCCTTTTGCTCGCGTCTATAGGGCATTCAATGTCAATTATAACAGAGCCACCAATGCCACGTTTTTTTATTTTTATTTTTATTTTTTAATGTTGATCATGAAAAAAAAATAAATAAACATCCCGGGAGAATTTTTCCAACAAGAGTTCTTCGACGTCACAAAGGTGGCAAAAATAAAAATTTAATTTACTTTGGATGGATCGCGCGATTTGGATTGCATTGATAGAAGATTTGCGTTTGTTGGTACGCGCGATCCTTACGCATCCCGAGCGATCTGGCTTTGCGCTTCGACAATTCCCTTGCGAGGAAATATATTTTTTTTTGTCCCTCCGGAGCATTTTCTCGCGAGACTTTTATGGAAATCGAGAACCTGGGAGAATTTCTCGGTTCTTAATAGATTTTTTTTTGTTTTTTTTTTAAACAATGGATCGTGCTCTGATGTTACCACATTCGTGTATGCACAAAATGCACTTATACAAATATTTAAATAAATAAATAAATATATATGCCGAGTTATGGATATATTTATGTAAAAATATACTGATAGATGTGTAGACAAAAAGTCTGTATGTGGCGCAGCCTTGTAGCCGCGAATACGTAACGTTTTCGAATACGTGTACGTCGTCTTTTGTTGAGGCTCTTTTTTTTACACTTTTGGCATACGGTTGATTACAATGCCCTAAAGAAAGAGAGAGAGAGAGAGAGAGAGAGAGAGAGAGAGAGAGAGAGAGAGAGAGAGAGAGAGAGTGTGTATGGTTTATATACGTGAAAAAGAAGTTGTAGAATTTTTTTTAGTAGGCCATATGACGACTCAGTGTCGGTCACAAAGGGTTATCTGCATGATAATGTAGTAGGGAATCACTAGTGAAATTCGTGAAAAACTCGTCGATTGACGTAATAACTTGATGCTCGAGGAGGAGTTTCAAATGACTCACACGTATACTAAAAACGTTTACCCAAAATAAAACGATTGCCACTCAAAAATAATTTTTAGCACTCTAAACGAAATTTTTGTCACTCAAAAGCACTTACTGACGCTCAAACCTCAACTACTGTCACTCAGGAGCAAAAATTCACGCTGAAAAGCAATTACAATTTTGCCACTCAAAAGCAATTATTTTCATTCGGAAAACAATTTTTGACGCTCAAAACACGATAATTGTCACTCGAAAAACAATTACTGTCACTCGAAACAAATTGTTTTCACTCAAAAGTGATCCTTGACAGTCAGAAAACAATTTTTGTCACTCAGAAACAATTACTGACGCTCATAAACACAATAATTGTAACTCAAATGCAATTATTAATGCTCAAAACATAATATTTGCCACCCAAAAGCAATTTTTACAACACAATTTTGTCACTCAAAAAATACGTAATGTCAATCAAAACATAACTAGAGCCATTCAAAAAGTACTCGCTGCCACTCGAATCATAATTTTGCCACTCAGAACCTATTATTTGACACTCAAAAATAAATAATTGTCACTCACAACCGAATCATTGTCACTCAAAACACGATTAATGCCACCCAATGCTCATTTATTGCTAACTCAAGGAAGTTTTCGTCACTCGAAAAACATTTACTGACACTCAAAACATCCGCAGGCATCCAAAACACTCAGAAGCGCTCAAACACACGATCTGTCATCTCGATGAAATGAAATTCGACGAAATCTTTCGATTATTCAATTTTCTACAAACGTCACAGAGCCTCGGATACGTCTACAACGTATAATATATCCTACATCGTGTATATACACCGTTAACTTTATGCAACGTCCTTCGCGTTCCTGTCGGTTTTAATGCACCACGAGACTCCGGAGAACTCGTATAAAAAATGTACATATATATATATATATATATATATATATATATATATATATATATATTGTGGCACACGGTCGCGATGAAAAAGACGAAGAAAAAAAAAATCAAAGAAGAAGCGTAAGATCGCGATATATAAGTGCCTGAGTATAAGGTATGTACATATATATATATATATATATATCTATGTATACCGAGAATGTATAAAATTGGTGAGGGCCCCACAGAGGAGTGAAGGCTCGGTCACTGGAACGCGACGTTTCCTTCGTCTCCTTAACGACGAATTTACGTCATGGTTCTGTGATTAGCTATCCTATCTCTCTCTTTATCTCTCTCTCTCTCTCTCTCTCTCTCTCTCTATCTCTCTCTCTCTCTCTCTCTCTGTTTCTCTCTTTCTTGTCGTGGGATAGCGTGATTTTGGCTCGATACATTCCAGAAAGGGACTCTAGTTACCGCAAGTACAGTATACACGTACATGATCAAGTACAAAAAGGACAATGTAGAATGGACGAGAGAGACATCTAGACGATTTAATTGGAAAATTTTTTTTTTCTCTTTAATTTTATATTATAATTGGTGAGAATAAGTGTAATTCTTTTTTGTCATCAAAATTACTATGATTTTAATTCTTTTTTTTTTCAAATATTTATCAACACATTTTTTTAATAATTGTATATTCGTTAATTTATTCCAAATAATAACAATGAATATTAATTGCCAATTTATTGAGATTAATTAATCGATCGATCCTATTGATTGATGATTGCTGATAATTAAAAAAAAAAATTGATTTTATTCAGAGGGGCGTACGATTTGAGTTATTGCTGGTAGAAAAAAAATATTTATTATTCAAGGAAATTGCCTCGTTTGTCTGGGCATTCGTTCACGTGTAGTTGTCATTTGTTGGGTCTTGACGAGAAGAGCAATTCGGGTTGCACGGATATGCCTCTCGCTGCGGTAATTTCACGCTTTTACTAGAGAGAAAGAGATACAAAGAGAGAGAGGGAGAGAGAGAGAGAGAGGGAGAGAAAAAGAGAAGCACGAGAATCGTTCTCGTGGAAAATGTCGTTCTCTTGCCCGCTAGATCGTGTCACAGCACACTCTAGTACATGCGTGTATTGAAGGAAAAAAAAAAACGAAAAAATGTATTTGATTTAAAAAAAAACATTATTGTATTTAACATAAAAATACACCGTTGCATTTTATATAAAAAATACAGTAGTTTTTTATTTTAAAAAATACACTAGTATTTTTAAATTCCTTATTATTTTGTATTTAATATAAAAATGCACTGTTGCATTTTATATAAAAAATTGTATTTTAAAAAATACCTTATTGTATTTTATATAAAAATACACTAGTTCCTTTTATTGAAAAAAATACCTTATTGTATTGTACTTAAAAAATACACTGTTGTATTTTATATGAAAATACACCAATGAAATTTATTCAAAAATAACTCCATTGCATTTTATTCAGAAAATACACGATTGGGCTTTTATTAAAAAAAAATATATATATATAGTATTGCATTTTATATAAAAAATGCACTATTGCATTTTATTAAAAAAGGAAAATTACACCATGGTAATTCCTATTTTTCTTCTATCTGATTTTTTTTTTCTGCTATTTAAAAATTACACCACCGCAACTATCATCGAAAAATTATATCATTTGATTTCAAAGAGGAAAAAAAAAGTCCATTACATCGCAATCGAAGGAGCAAGAGAAAGAAAAAAAAGTGCTTCTTAAAGGGATAATTATTCCGAATGCTTTTCTCGTTCCGTCCACTTGCACGATGTTTTTCCACGAGAAAATTACAAGATGGCACAGTCATAACAATGATGCGCCTAGATGAATTTGTCTCGGATTGTTGAAAACGTGCCCACGTAGAATCGTACTTACCGAGCGTAACCGAGCGGAAGCAAAAAAAAAAAGGAAAAAAAAAAGAAAAAAACTGCTGTCCACGACCGTTTCGCGTTTGGGCTCTTTTCCCCGTGTCCGTGCTGCTAAAGATAAGAGAGGCTCTTATGGCTACTTGGTTTTAGTTCCTTTAGTGACACTATGGTCATTTTTGTCTCATAAACGAGATGACCTCTCGCGCTCTCTCTCTCTCTCTCTCTCTCTCTCTCTCTTCCCCGTTAGGTCCATTGTTTGCAAAAACTGTTGAAAATCGTTTCTTTTATTCAAAGAGAAAGAGAAAGAGAGAGAGAGAGAGAAGTTTTCTCTCTACGAGTCCGTAACTCGGACAATTTTTTTTTTTTTTCCTTATTACACTTGAGGTTCATAACGGTTTAAATAAATTCACGCACGCATGCGCACTTGCAACTGCCACTGCACTAGCTCTTTTTTTGCTTGCCCGAGTCACGAGAAAGATTTACAAATAATAATAATAATAATAACAAAAATATCAAAAATCGAAACAATAATAGCAACAATTGTCAAAATAATAATAATAATAATAATAATATTCGATCCTCAAAATTATTTCGTAAAATAATGAATATATGAAAATAATTCTCGAAATTAAGGGATTGAAAAAAAAAAAAAAAATTCAGGAAAAATTCGGCAAATCAATTTTACGACAATCTAATTTTAAAAATTTCAGCTGATGATAAAAATAAGAAAAAAAAATTCATCACTGATTAAAAGCTGGCGAAAAAATTGGCTACAGATATATATATTTTTTTTTCGAAAAAATTTGGATTTTGATGGTTGTAAAAAAAAAAAAATTATCGTCAGGTTGAGTCGTCAGTGGGTCGGATCTTGGCGCGTTTATGCTCGTTCTTATATCACAGAGAGCTCTCTGTGTCTCGCTAGCGTTATCGAGATGAGTGATCGCAGTTTTTTTTATATTTTTTATATTTTTTTTTTTTAATATTTTTTTATGTTTGCCTGTGTATGCGTGTCTGGTTGCCCGCTGCATGGCACCTCCTCGCTCGAGTACCAACGATCGTTCTGTCTTTCTCTCCGTCTCACGTCAATCCCATTGTTTCGTGTTTAGCGGCAAGGTGAGATTATGTAACGCGAAGAATAACGCATATTGAAGAAGGCAAAAGAGAGTGAGAGATCGGTATCTGACGTTGGGATCGCCGGTATATATGCGGCTTTAAAGTACACTGTATAGATGAGGGAGCTCGAATCCGTATACATCGTGCGAGAATTGCAATGTATATAGTCAAGTCCTTAGAATTTTCTGTGTGATTCGTCAGCATGAGACTCACCTTGCCACTCCGGGAGATTTCTATGCCACATTAACATGGTGCGAATACACGCTCTTAATCGAACGAATACAAGGATCGTACGTAAAATCCATGCTAGAAGATTTTTCGTAACGAGAAACGCGTCAAGGATCAAAGTTTTTTTTTTTCAATTTTTTCGCCAATCAAAGCAGACATTTTGACTTTTCGAAAAAAACTCGAAGTTTTCCCGATTCAGCGGTAAATTTCCAAACCAAAAGGTCATGAAACATATTTCGAGATCGAAAAGCGCGAATTCTTCTTACTCTTGATGTTTGTTTTTATGCAGCCGGGTGGTTTGAAATTTCAAACGGTCGTGGCTTGCCTCCCGTTTGGCTGAGTTAGATCGATAGGGGGGTTTTTGGAAACGCCAAGGGCAGACTCAGGGAATGAAGCTTGGCGCATTTGGATATCTCGATTTTTAGGATTGTTAGAGCACTTTAAACGTGGACAAACGAGTAGTGAATTGAGAGAAAACGAGGTTTTTTCGACTTGTGGGGAAAAAAAATTGAAAAATTTATATGTTTGTGATTTCAAGTGTACTGTCAAGTTGAAGATTGAGAAGGGTGGAGGGGAAAGACGAGTAAAACTTTCACGGATCGTTCCCCTCGCTGGGTAAATATCGATGGACTCGTCGTATCATCGACAATGCATGGCCTCACGACAGGATCCACCCATAAAAATTTCAATATGGCGACTCACGCAGTATCGTCGCTGCGAAATTTTTCATTATTTTTATTATTTATTTATATTATAATTTTTTTTTTTAATTTTTCATTATTATTATTTATGTTTATAAAAAAAAGTAATATTATTACAATTCGTACTACTATTTTTTTTTATACTGAAAAACTAAATTTTCAAGGCAAGGGAAACTAATTGAAACAGACTAATAACCGAGTACAGGCCTCTTATCGTTTTACCTCTTTCTGCATAATTATAGACGATGACGGTTTTTTCAAACGACTAACGATACCACTATCGTTGAACGAGTCGATCGACTCTTAGCCTCAAAGTACTTTTGTACAAAATAATCATAATGACAACTAAATTGAGTCAGCCAAATATGTGACAGTATTTTTTAGGTTAAATTATCTTTGAGAATTTTCCAAAAAATAATTCAAAAATATTTATTTCAAAATACGTTTTTTATTTATCGATAACAATTTTTATTTGTCCATAATATCGGAAAAATAATGATTTATTCGAAATCTAACCACATTTTAATTAAATTTTGTACGATGCAAATTTTTATTTTTATTTTCGGGAAGAAAAAAAAAATCATGCATGTTTTTCACGTTTTATTTCACAGCTTATTCTCTTTGCAATCGTTCAAGCTCCAAAACGGTGCTTGGTTTATCGAGCTACGATTTTTTTTTTTTTTTCATTTCTTACGAATTTTCCCTTTGGCCTCGAATTCGCTAATTTTCAAAGTGCTCTTTTGGGTAAAAAAAATTAAGATCTCGAGATGGATCAAACGTTATACCCTGAGTCTACTCCTGGGATCATCAAAATATCCCCGATAAGCCCGAATCCGAGAATTCTGAGCAAAGTTATGGGCATTTGAAATTTCGGTATTTTCAGGCTTTTGAAAAAGTGAAAAAAAAAACATTTAGAATTTTTTTTTGTCTTTCATCGTATTTTCAAGCTCTGGGTGATCGGAAATTTTCCGCTGATTACGAATCAGGTAGAATTTTTACCTGAATCTCGGGGATTCGATATGAAAACGCGAAGAAACGAGATCTGAATGTTTTTCCATTTTTTGAAATTATGATGGTTCACTAAAATTGCTGTAACTTTACTTCCCGAAAGAGTTGGCACACAATCCAGTGCTCATTCTCTTCGCAATCGTTTTAGCTGTAAAATTCCATTTGCTTCATCGAGGGACAATTTTTTTTCGATTTTTTACGTCATTTTTTAAATTATTATTATTATATTTAAAAATGTATACTTATTTTTTTATTATTTTTTTGTATATTTATAATATATTATCTATTTATATAAATAAATTTGTGGATATGTGTGTGTTCGTGTGAGTGTGTATGCGGTGAGGAAAGTTGCCGGATGACAGACGAACAGCGAGAGAAAAGGGCGCAAATATGCATTGATGCGTATAAAAAAGCGCGAGCATGCGTCCGGCCTCGGTGGCCATTAGGGAAATATTCAAATGAGAGGAGAATATATATATATATATGTATATATATAATATATTTATATAAATTTAAGAATGGCTCTTTCTCGAAACCCCCAAATTGTTATTCTACCGTGAAAACGTCTGGCGTTGTACCTTTTATCAACCGTAATTCGTTCCATTAACCGTTTTCCAGTGACCACCGGAGGGAGAGAACAGCGTGTAAAAAAAAAAAAATAACCCCCGTCCATTTTCGTTTTCGTCCCCCGAGCGACGTACTTGATAAATTTGTCAGACTTGCGTTAATCGCAGGGGGAAACGCCGAGTGATTTGTGGACATTGTAAAAATTCTTGACACAATGATGAAAAAAAAAAACTTATCACCCAACGTGTCTCCAAAATAAACACAATAAGAAAGAGAAAAGTCCATTTTTCTTCGTTCATCTTCACGGTGCTCTCACAGCTAAAATAATCGCGATATCCCATTGAGCCAAGTTTCATTCCCTGAGTCAACCTTCGACGTTTCCAAAACTCCCCTTAACGATCCAAATCGGCCGAACGGTAGCCAAGTAATCGCAGTTTGAAATTTACCTACCTCACATTTCGTGACAAAAACGACTAAAAATGGCAAATAATTATTTTTCATCACCAAATATGATTCAGGACCATAATGGTACGCAAATTTACCGCTGATTACGAATATAACAATGACGTATTTTTCCGACGAAAATTCAAGAATTTTCTCACGCGCATTCGTTGCCTTCATCGAAAAGACTCTCCTAGAGCCCGGAGAAAGAATCACGTGCGTGTGTTTATGTCTCTACGAGAGGAGAGACTCGCGAACGAGAGAACAACGCGTTCTCCCGGATCTTTTACAAACGCGGATCATAAAATTTTTGCCATAACTTAGAGAAATGCTCCGAGGAGAGCGAGAGAGAGAGAGAGAGAGAGAGAGAGAGAGTCGTAAAAGCACCCGCCGGTACGACGATTTTTCACGCAACCGGTAGCTGAAAACGTCGGAAATCATACCTGTAAACCACGAGAAGGTGAAAAAAAATAATAATAATTTCACCATCCAACCGACATATATTCTCAAGCTCAGAGTCAAAAGGACGTATGTCAATGCTTTATGCCCCCAATAGTACGCCCTTGTGTCATCCCGTCATGGATTTACGTACGCGTACTCATCCGTCGAGGTTCTCCCTTCTCTCGGTCTGTGCCATAAAACCGAAACTATCCGGGCGATTTTCTAGAGTCCAGTCAACGTGTGAGTATGCATATATCGATTACTCAGGGTCAAAAGGACGTATGTAATGTTCACAAGCATCGACTATACGTTCTTTCCATTTTTCGGTCATCCATGGTGGTATTATTATTATTATTATTGCCATTATCATTATTATTGTTATTGTTATTTTTATTATTATTGTGGTTGTTGTTGTTGTTATTTCAAGTGTTATTATTATTATTATCCATGCGTACTTTGTGGCCAAGGAGAATTCCAACAGAAATGTTTTTTTTTTTTGGTTGCCTCTTTCCCGAGCGAGTTCCGCGATAGCACGTTTTTTTTTTTTTTTTTTTTTCGTTAGCGCGAATAGCCGCGTATGCACGTTTGAGAAAACGGCGAGCGAATTTCACGATCTTGGATTCGTAGCGCGGGGCAGGGAAAAAGATCGATAGAAGCGATCTGCTTCGAGGCCTCGATGGACTCGTCCCCGACGCAGATCACTCTTTGATCTGCATGCGGGCGATTTGCCCGCTTTCTTGCACGCACTCGCGCGAGCGATTCCAATCTATAGATCTTGTATAACGAGTGCTCGCCGTTCTCATTAGCCGCGTGTGCGCATCTCGCTATTTGCCGTTCCGCGTAATTAACATTTTACCTAATTGTAACCACATTTACACGCACATATACACACACACACACATATATATATATATAACCTCAAAAAACACCACTATAATAGTATTGAAAACTTGAGACAAGTACATTTACCTGCATCGTTTTGTCCATCCTTACCAAAAGTTGTCAATTAAATTCAAATGGCCCAACCACCGTTCTACAAGATTGTCAAATACATCTAACTTCGTTATTTTTTATTAAACTGTTTGAAAATTTGTGTTCAATACAGCCACTGATCGTAATGCAAAAATTGATTGCTCGAACAATTCGAAGAAAAAAAAAAAAAAAAAATTGTAGCTCGATGAACCAAGCGCCATTTTTGAAGCTAAAACGGTTGCGAAAAGAACTAGCACAACTAAAATAACAATATGCATCGCAAGACCTAATTAAAATTCTATAAATTTCTATGGATAAATTGGTCCCTATAGATTTAGAATTTTCGATATTATTGATAAATAAAGAATCAAATTAAAAAAAATTTCGTCGTTTCTAACGACATTTTTTATTTTATTTTTTTAAATTAAAAACGATTTTATTTTACGAAAATGAAACTAATCTCACTTTATCATTTGCATTAAAAATATGACGTGTGTTTTTACTCGAAATTCATAGAGTTGAGCCGTGTTCAGTAAGAACGGATTCAGTAGGAGCGTATTCGGTAGGAAATCGTTCAGCAGAAACGTATTCAGTACGACCGTTTTCAGTAGAAACATGTTCCGTAGGAACTTGTTCAGTAGAAGCGTGTTCAGTACGAACATGCTCAGTACAAACATGCTCAATGTTAACTCGACCAGTACAAACATGCTCAACACGAACATGGCCAGTACGAACATGACCAGTGCGAACATGTCCAACACGAACATGTTCAACATGAGCATGATCACGAGTATGTTCAACGCGAACATGGCCAGAAAGAACATGTTCAGTGCGAACATGTTCAGTACGAACGTTTGTAGCATGAAAATATTCAGTAGGGATAGGTTTAGTAGAACGTTGGGGACATGTTCAGTAACAAAAAAAGCATCCTCAGTCATAACGTTTTCAGGATGGACATGTTCAGTAGGAACGTGCCAAGTATGAACATGTAGAGTTGAATCATGTGCAGTTTGAATATGTAGATTTTGAGCGTGTACGATTGGAAAATGCAGATTTGGAGGGTGTATTTTTGAAACATGACCAGTTGGATCGCGTGAAATTTGCACCGTGTAGAGTCGAAACGTCTTCACCTTTCGACCCACTGAATAACAAGTTTTAGTGTCGCGGTAATCGGGAGGCTCAATGCGAATGAGCTTGCGGTTGTGTGTACCAATGACAAAAAGAAAAAAACGATTTGTAATGTACTAGATGTATTTATATAGATAAATCGTGTATACATATATACATAGTAATAGGGATGATGTAAAGTGGGGCGATCATTGGCGATTACAGTGTGCAGTAGAAAATTACGGTCTATCTCTTTCTCTCTCTTTCTACCGCTGCTGAAAAACTCTCTCTAAGGGCATATATATATATATATATATATATATATATATATATATATATATATTGGTGCATAAAACGTGTACTATTTACGAAGCCTGTTTTCACGGATGTGAACACCCGGTATGCAATGCAGACTGACCGAGAATATTTCCGTCCGTATACCAGGCTTATATATAGATGGCATTATAAATGTGTATATATATATGTATGCATATTAATTTCTCCCACTCCTCCTCCACTATAGGTACACGCGAATCTTTATTTATTTATTCGAAACATCTCGCGGATTGATGAAACTTGTTTAAGACCGATTATACATGTCCATAGATGTAAAACTCTATATAAATATATATATACATATAAGCACTTGTGAATAATTCCATATGTGCATATGCGTATATTTATTACACGAGAGACACGTGAGACATGCGAGGACGAGAAAACGCCTCGGGAATCACCCAGTTATACGATACTTATATATATATATATATATATATATATATATAATAGTTTTCTAGATTCAGGATCCTCACACTACAGCGAAGAAAAATGTTATCGATAACAAGATCGGAGATCCCAATGTCAATAATTTTTTTTAATAAAAAATTGTTTTTTTCCCCGATCAAAATCGTTGTCCGTTGGGCAGTGTTCAATTATCAGCTTTTTCACGTGTCATTAGCCTATGCACCGGAAATGCAATGTTACTAATTTTGCAAATAAAACTGTGGGGAATTGGGGAAAAAAAAAAAAAAAAAAAGAAAATGTGTCTACGACTCGTCGAGACGATGACTAATGGCAAATTTTCCATGACAGATGTTTCGATTTCATAATTATGACGTACTGGCATTCTGTAAGATTTTTTCGTATTGTTTTTTTTTTATTAATTAATCAAACTGGGATGTTTTTTTTCAAGACAGCAATCAACGACGTATCGAATCGTAAATTCAGTGAGTTAATGCAGCGACAATTGGCAATGACACTCGAGGGAGGTGCAATGTTTTTTTTTTTTCATAATGACGATGTGTAATATCGAGTTTCAGTTATACAAATGCCAGAGAAGAGCAAACTCTGTCCATATAGCCGCGAGGTATCAGCAAAGCATTTTCTAGTTCCTGGTTTTTTTTTCTTTTTTTTTAAATTTTTTTTTCGATTCCAGCTCAGCAGACAACCCGTGGATAGGAGCAAAGTATTCCGCGTATCGTGGAATTGCAGCGGTGCATTGGGGAGAGGGGGGGGGGGGGAGGCTCAAGGTTGAAAGAGAAACTCTGCTGGATTTGTATGAAGTTTATTTGTTACAATGTACACTTCCACGCGTTTTACGAACGAGAAGACATTGCGGGGAAGAATCTCATGCGTTGGCAAAAAATATTACACGAGAAGAGTGAATTACGTGCACTCGGAGTAAATGAGAAGCGATTATTGCAATTTTCAGCATTTTTGAACGTAATTTTTGGATATTCGATAAAAATTCAATCAGATTCGGATTCCCCGGTAAATTTCCTAACCATTATGGCCCGCGAGCAGGTCGAGAGTGAAAAACAGGTATTTGGCCATTTTTGGGCCATTTTATAGTACCTCTAAAATTCGGAAGCTTGAAAATGTCACAACTCTGCGCTAGTTCGACCAATTTAGATCGATAGGGGGTGTTTTAGAAACCCCAGAGGTTTACTCGGACAATGCCATTTGTTTCGTTACGCTATCTGTATTTTTGTGGCCTTGAGATCACTCTTAAGATCGCGGGAAAAATGGCGAGATTGGCAAAAATGGTCCAAATCGGTGTTGGTACTTGAAAAATCGGCAAAAAATCGAGAAATCATCGTGAGCTGATGATTCAAACGGTATTCTCAAGCTCGAAGGGTCACAAAGAGAATGAGCATCGAGCAGACTTGAAACTCTTATGGAAAAAAGAATTACCGTTGATTTAGTCAACCCATTTATTTTCGTTGAATTAAAATTTTTTTTTTTTTCTAAATTATTTCTTCGACTCTAGATCGAATTTACCAGCCTATCACGAGGCCCCAGGGAATCCACCTGAATAATTATTTTCCAAAAACCATGAAAAAAATACGAAAAATTGTTAATTTTCTTTCGACGAGCTTACATCACGATTGAAGCCATTTTTTAGGCGTGTGTGCGTCTCATTTATCTTACACGATATAGGATAGACGGTGCGGCGTCGCTGGTGTAACAAAACCCATTAGCATAATTCGTCGAGTCGCGCGCGAACGCGCTCGAGAGAACACCGATGACAGTGGTTCATGCTAATTAGTAATTAGGATTTAGATTTAACGAGCTCAAGCGCTCGCGCCAAGGGTTAAGTACACACGTGCGTGTAATTTTTTCCTAGGTCAGTTCAGTCTTGTGCGTCGTGATAAATCATTTTTTTTTCAACAAAATATACGAAAAATTAATTAAAAAATTTTTAATAATTTTTTTTTTCAACGAAATATTGTGAATTTTGAAAAATTACAAAATTTGTAATAATAAAAATAAAAAATGGTTTCAATTGAGATAAACGACATTTCTACCCTATTTTACGGCGAATCAGTATCATGTTTCATCGCGTGTCACGATCCTAGGACGAAATTTACTGCCCTCAAACACGAAAACCAAATTAAAATACTGGCAACTATATAATACATACATAATCGTGAATAAAATATGCAAATTCGATTTTAGCAGACAAAAGAACGTGACTCACGTGATTTTTCGTCTCAAATTGTTCGACTTGCGCCCTTTTGCTTGTAAGAATTTGACGAATCCCACAAATATCATTATTATTATTTTTATTCATTTACGGAGGGTTTCGAGGCAAATCACGTCCTCGAAAGCTTTCGATTTTTTTGCCAATTTTTCATCGCACTCCTCGAGATCCAATGACTATCAGGTATTTTTTTCAGATTTTTATTTAAAAAATTTTTTGACTTGTGAATTTTTCAAAATCGAGACTCCTCGCTGTGCAGCCCATCAGTCATCACAGCTTCGATGTTAAAAAAATCATAAATCGATGAATTTTTGAGAAAAAATTATTAAAAAAATACCAAATGATCGAACGATAGTGAGTCATCAATGAAAAAATTGTAGAACGAATCCGGGCACACGAAGGTTGATTTTTGATCGAGTTAACGGGGAGGGTTGTGCGTTTGCTGTTAAAAATGGCTGTGCTAATTTTAAGGCCCACGATATTAATCATTGAGTGGTTCTCGTGACTTTGAAATTATTCGATCTTGTGGAAAATCGAAAAAAAGGGGCTCGACTCGAGTCATTTTACGAGCTGAACAGTCAAGGTTGACTTTTGGTAGTTTGATAATTAAAATTATCACTCTATCGATCACTAAATCCCAAAAAAAAAAAAAAAACAAAATTAAAGTTTTGAGTTACCTTAAAAGTCAAAAGGAACATATTTTACAGACTTTAACTTGTATTGAAATGGGCAGGATTGGATCCTATTGAGTTTTAAAAAATTCAAAATGAAACATCCAAAATATTTTTTAAATATAAAACAGTCAAACACGGAATTTATGAACGCAGAACTGAGTGTCATAATTCTCAAAAATCCAAAAATACAATATATTTTCACTGAACTGAAGCCTCAGAGTCAAAAGAACGTATGTGACATATTTTTCTCAGCCGAAATTGCATGAACGAATGTGAGGATATGTGCGAAAAATTATATGAAGTCGAGGGTTCATGGGAGTGAGAGCGTTGATGCATAGCCTGATTTTTGGCAAGAGAACCTCCCCCTTGGTCATCGGGTATGAGTTTTTAATGCGTTTTACAGCCTCGGCTGAAAAACCCATTAAAGCGATGTGGAAATAAAAAAAATATATGTGCACGAAACTCGATCGCCCTGGCTCACTGTCTCTCTCGCAGGTAAAGGGAGATAAAAGTGATGGAATATCCAAAGAAAAATCAATTTTTTCCAAAAAAAAAAAGCCATCAAATTTAGAAGTAAAAGCAAATGGGGAAATTATTATAATTTTTATTCAAGTAAATTACAAACTCGAATTATGCGTGTATCGAGCAAAAAGAATGTACAAATGAAATTTGTAATTTGATAATTTGAAAATTAAAATTTAAAAATTAAAAATTAAAATTTACAAATTAAAAATTTTTTCACCTGCGAACTTTTTTCCGGCACCTCGCCGTTTGTATTAACGATAAATTAATTCGAAAAAATATGTATATATATATAAATTTACATCGTGTGATTACCCGCAGAGCGTGAATCGATCTTGGTAAACTCGTTTCAATTGCAACACGCAAAGTGTACATTTTTCTCAACGCGAGGCTCCGTTGAGGTGCGTTTGGTGAAACGTTTTGCTGCGGGCACCTGCACGCAGAGAAAGAAAGAGAGAGAGAGAGAGAGAGAGAGAGAGAGAGCGAGAGCAAGAGAGGGGGGAGGATCTACCAAGAAGCTAGAAATGGAGCAAAAAGAATGAGAAATAAGAACCCGAGGGTTGTGGAAGACAAAGGATAAAAAAATTGGAATGAAACGAGATGAAAAAAATAACGAACAAAGAGGATTATGTGACTCTAATGAAGCTTCGATAAGGCTCCAGCAAGTCCCCGATAAGAACCTGATGAGAATCTGACTTGAGCTTGACGAGAACCTGATGAGAACCTGATGAGAACCTGATGAGAACCTGATGAGAACCTGATGAGAACCTGATGAGAACCTGACAAGAACCTGACAAGAACCTGACAAGAACCTAACAAGAACCTGACGAGAACCTGACGAGAACCTTACTAGAGGCTGGTGAGATCCTGACGAGTACCTGAAGAGAACCTGACGGGAGCCGTACAGGAGAGCCTAACGAGAACATGACGATTGCCTGACGAGAGCCTGATTAGCACCTGACTATAGCCTAGAGACTAGAGCCTGATTAGAGCCTGACGAGAATCTGACAATGGCTTTACGAGAGCCGGAAGAGAACCTGATTAGATCATGATAACAATCGCCAGTTTCAGGTTTACCTCCCTTCTCTCCCTAAATATCAATTTACACTCCGATTATTATCCCGTCGCCTCATTTTTATACGGAAAATTATACGTTTCTTTCCGCACAAGAAAAAAGAAAATCAATTACAATATACACCTGTGTGTTCATAATCAAGCGCTGACGACAACCATTAATTATCAATTAATGTGACAGATGTATTTTTTAATTGTAAAAAAAAAAAAAAAAGAAAATTCTCTGCTCTGCTCGAGTAAATCTATGGTACTGTATTATGGAAGGAGAGAGGGAAAAAAAAAAGATTAATCGACTCCAAGGAATCCGAGAGACGAATGACGAAAGCAGGAAGGAATGTCATTTGATGATCTTTGATTCATAAAAAAAAAAAAAAAAAAAAAAAAAAACGTCGTTACGCGAAGCATTTACACGATTTGTAGAAAAATTCATAAATTTCCCAGTCCTTGCGCGTGGAAATATCTTATTATGCCTGTAGTCGTGTCTGATAAAATTTTTTCTCATATCCCAAAGAGTTTTTTCACGAAAACATTTTTATGAATATTTTTTTTTTGGAAAAATTTATTTTTTAAAATTTAAATTTCGTATTCGTTTCATTCGTGTTTTCATTGAAAAGAGATCAATCAAATAATAGCAATGAAACAAAAAATTTTATCAATCAACTGACGAATAAAAAATAAAACCGAGAAAATTAATTCTCTTCTTTTTCTCCAATATCTTCGTTCTCGGACGATTTTTTTTTTTTTTTAATTTTCATCAATAAGCTGAAAAAATCCAACGTATAAACGAATTCTTTCTTTCACCAAAATAATTTTTCCTGTTTCCTTTAGCTCAAAAATTATTAATTTTTTTTTCGTAAAAAAAAAAAAAATACATGCCCCATGAATATATTTCGATTGAAACTGATCCTTCAGCACAAAATCGATCGATAAAAATTAGTCAAGAACGTATCTTTTTATTTCAATTTTACTTTTATTTCACGTCCCGATCTCTCATAACTGCATTAATAATAAACGACTCTCGGTCCATCGAAATTATATTTTATTGTAATTTTATTCCGGCAAGTGGTCACGGCACGCGTCCCCTGCAAATCGCACGCGTTCTCGCGCCTTTCTCTCTCTCTCTCTCTCTCTCTCTCTCTCTCTTTCTCTCTCTCTCTCTTTCTCATTCTGGAATTATCTCGGCTCACGATTACGAGTGTAGGAATCGATCTCTGTTCGCTGTCGACGTAACACACATTTATACACACAAATATATATGTATATATATCGTCGAGTTGGCGGCTAACCTAAGGAGAAAGAGACAGAGATCTCGCGCTTCGAAATTAAAAAAAAAAAAAAAAAAAAAAAAAAAGATCGGTATAGAAACTGGTTTTCTGTAAAGCTGCCGCGCGCGACCATTTGATCTTGTGAGACAGAGAAACAAGCCACCGGAAAGATCGGGATGCGAGATTAAAGAAAGAAGAATTATATCGTCCATGTACACAGCGCATAATAAAAATAATAACAATAATAATAGAAACAATAAAAACAGCAGAACCAGCAACAATATAAAGAACAACACCTACGGCAACAATGACAGAAGCAGCAACACAAAAAACAACAACAACAGTAACAATAACAACAGCAGTAACTGAAAAAAAAAACAACACAGCAATACCAGTGACAGCATAAACAACGACAACAACAACAATGCCAAAAATAACAGAAACTGCAGCGAAAAGAACAGCAACAACAATCATAAAAATTGTAATAATAACAAGAGCAACGACAACAGTGATAATAATATTAACAACAGCAACAACAGTAACAACAACAAGGACAATAATAATGATAATGATAATGATATATTTACGACTCGAAAATTAATGGGGCGTAAAAAATTGATGCGCGAAATGCTAAAGATTGTGAGGACGAAGAGAGAGAGAGAGAGAGAGAGAGAACACTAAGACCCAAGATCAGCTACCCGAGCGGAAAATTTCATCCGGCTGAGATACGGCCCATATCAGGCTGCCTTATTACCTAAATCCGGCCGTGACCAGGCTACGCATCAGGCCCACATCCAAAATGTTACGGTGTTTCGGATACGGGCAGGATCTGGCGCCTGATCCGGCCGGGATCAGGCACCCGGATCTTGTTTATATTTTAGCTACAATAAATAATATATGTGTGTTATTTTCTTGTAATCACTTTTTACACATTTTACGGCGTGTTAATTAATATCGCACTTTAATTTTCCATTATTAAAAAAAAAAAAAAAAGTCATTGACCGGGATTTGAACCCACGATCCTCCGCAGTCAACGAATTCAGCACTTTCGATCCTTAAATAATCATTAAAAAAAAAAATTAAAGATTTGGAGATTATTTTTTTTTACGAGTGTTTCCGGCTTCGTAGTCCGGACGTTTTTCAATCGAAATTAATTTTGAGCCTACCTGAGATTTTACCTGAGACCTACCTAACGACCTATTTAACGACTGACACGCTACCACTGCGCTATTGATTCCTTTATTACTTTCTTGTATTTAAATGACATTAGAGTAAGAGTTCTGATGAAAAATCGCTGTCTCAACGGGCTGGATAGAATGAAGTGACTGCGTAAATCCGATAATACGCAGTAATTATATTAATAAATATTGTTTAATTTTTTTAAGTACATTTTCCACTTTACGTTTTTTGTTTAAACACTTGAATTGTGAAAATATATCTATTTTCGATTCATCAAAAATGTATTTTGAAAAAAAAAAATATTTTGAAAAACAAAAGTTATTTATTATATTATTGTGAAAAAGAGAAAAAATCGTAGTAGTTGCTACTATATAGCAATAGCAGTGACAATGATTGATAATGATGACATATATGGGCCCGGATTTTCGTTCGCCGGGATCCGATGATGCCTTACTGTCCCCTGATCCATCCCAGATCAGGACAAAATAATGGTGGCCTCATCAGACCAATCATTTTTCCAGTCAGGCATGCCTTAGTAGCACCGGATCCGTCCCTGATATGGATAATATAAGGCTAGCCTGATAATCAAAATGGGATCTGGTCCAGATCAGGGCATGATCTGGCTAGCCTGATCCGGCATGCCTTATCGATACCTGATGAGGGCCGGATCCTTTATCAGGCTAGCCGGACTAAATTTCTGCTCGGGTATTGAGTCGTTAAAGTACAATGTTATTCCGAGAAGAATATTTCAGAGCCAAAAGGAAGAGGCAGGATGGTGTGGAAGGGGAAGTTGAGAGGGGAAGGGAAGAGAGTGATGACTCGTAATTAACCATTTTGGTCGTAAATGGCTCGTTAAACGGTAGTATATACACGAAATACGATAAATTTCTGTGACCAGGAAGACGAGAGGACCCCCGCCACAGTGTAAAATCTTGAGCTACTTTATACACTCTGTGGTCTATCAACGCGCGCTTGACAAGGAACTAAAGAGTCGATGATTCGGTACAAAAACTTCCCTAGATCCTGAATTTTATCATTAAAAATCCCTATAAAAATACTTTTGGGCTTATAAATTCACTATGCAGGGAATTTCAGTGCAAAAAAATTACCTAGACTGCGTTTGAAATTTAACTTTATTGTTACGAATTACTCCAAGGAACTGGTTACCCCGAAAATTCTCTAGATCACAAATGGTCTCACTAAAAATCCCTATAAAAATACTTTTGACTCTGAAATTCGATATATAAGGAAACTTTAGCTATAAAACTCCCTAGAAAGTGTTCGAAATACAACTTTAGTCTCACCGACAAGTCCACTGAACCGGATACCGTAAAAATTCCCTAGATCCCACATTTTCATATTCAAAATCCTTATAAAAAATATATTTGACTCGAAAATTCCCTATATAGGGACTTTTAGCACGAGAAATCCTTAAAAGTTACTCAAAATACTTCACTGTTAAATCCCCTAGATCCTAAATTCGTTTCACTAAAATTCCCTAGATCGTCTCAAATCAGATTCGTTGCTGTAGTTTCAATTTTTTTTTTTTTTTTTCAATATTAATTTAAAAGCTCATATTTCAGTCATCCAACGTCGAATCTTTGATTCAATTGAAAAAAAAAAAAAATCCCCAAAAAACATCAGAACGAGAGTCACGTGACGTGAATATCGTTACAAACGAAGTGCGTCAGGATGGAGAAAAATGCATTCTTAAAGTTTGAAAGAAAAATAGAAAAAAAAAAAAAACATTTTCATTCCTTTCTGATTTACAACGCGATCTAAAATGATCGGGCTCTGTCAATGACGCCCGTTGCAACGCGGCGCCTCTGTGTTGTATGCGTCATTTAACAACGACTCACAGCAGCAACGACCCCCTCGGGCATACATAAAGATCTCGGTCGATCTATGGACCGTGCGCGCATAGACGACGATAAATATCGCAAGTTATCCCAGCAGGGCCAAGATTTAAAAAGCACACGCGCACCTTTCACCGTTTCTTTTTAATTTTTTTTTTTTTTTTCAATTTTATAAAAGACGAAAATTATTCAAGTTTGATGAACGAACATTATTCAATTTTTTTTTAATTCACATTTTTTGAAAAATCAATTAACTCAATTAATTTCAACGATTCAATTGATTTAATCAATATTGATAATTATAATAATTTAATTTCTTTGATTATATTTGTATTTAATTGAATTTATTTGTTCATTTATTTTTCGCCGCGCTATATCCCATAATCTCGGAGAGATATCTGTTTTGGTAAATCCCATAACTCAATCGACGTGACAAAGACGAATAAGCATCGCCTCGTTAAAGAGTTTGAGACTCGTGAAGACTTGTAATACGATCTGTTTGTTTGTTATGTTTTTTTTTTTTTTTCTTTATATTCCTCACCATCGCGCACGCTCTTTGCTGTAAATTTTTTTTTTTTTTTTCTGGCAAATCGTAAAATTCTATGGCACAACTATTCACTTGTAAGAGTCATGTCTTCGATGTTTATTCGTAAAGTGTACGTTTATGAGACAGCAATGTAAATTATCATCATTGACTAACGAACAGTAGCAATTTACAAGCGTATAAATATATATACATAAGATATATAAATATATAATATATGCTGTGTGGACTTGTTGAATGTGAAAAAATTATTATTTTTTTTAGATTCAATATTTTCAAATAATAGCAATAATAATAATAATAACAATAACAATGATTGTTATTGTTATTAATATTCTTGTTTTTTTCAAATTGTTGGTATTGTTGTGGTTTTTGTTTCTATTGCTGCTGCTGCTGTTGTTGTTGCTGTCATTGTTGTTTTTGTTGCTTTTGTTGTTGTTGTTATTGATGTTGCTGTTGTTGTTTTTGTTACTGATACTGTTGTTATTACTGTTATCATTGTTGTTTTTTTGTTATTGTTTGTGTAGTTGTGGTTTTTGTTGCTATTTCTGCTAATGCTGCTGTTGTTGTTGTTGTCATTGTTGTTTTGTTTATTGTTTTTGTTGCTGTCGTTGTTGTTTTGTTTATTGTTTTTTTTTGCTTTTGTTGTTGTTATCGTTATTATTGTTATTGTTTTTGTTGTTGTTATTATTATATAATAGAGTGGATAAATTTTTTTTCTCAGATCTTTGATCTCGAAATTAAAATTTAAAAAAATTTATTCAACATTCATTACGACATTCGCGATTCATCGGAGAGCTCGAAGGTAGCTCGGAATCGAAGAATTCATCGGAAAAACCGCGTTACATATTACACACGTCGTCGACAGGGACCGGATATACGCTCGCGCGAGTTCTGTGAGCTTGTGAGCTGTACATTTATACATACAAACAAATACAAAGGATAGGCATCTTACGCAATGACGACAGAGAGAGAGAGAGAGAGAGAGAGAGAGAGAGAAATAGAACCGTATATGCTATTGGCATTGGAACGCGCGTCAGTTCTATCTTCGTGTCACTCCGGCGAATATAACGTCAAATGCACTTGTTGCATAGACGCCAGTTGCATGGAAATGCAACGAAAAAACGAGCACATATTATTGCATTCGAAAAGATCGAGAAATATGAATTTTCAAGTCTAAACAAATATTCACATTAATATGTATGAGAATTATCATTTTTTAAAATTTTAAGCATTGTTGTTATTAATGTTGCTATCACTTTTATCATTTGTTGTATCATTATCGCTGTCGTTTTTAGGGGGTTTTTTTTTATCATTTCTGATGGACTCATCACTCGTTATCATGGTTATCGTACTATCGTTGTAATGATTTTTCAATTTCGTTAAAACTTTGATGGTTTTTTTGTTTATATCAATTTGCATCTTTGTCGTCAGTGTTATCATGATTATCAATGTTATCAGTGATAACAGCGATAACAGTAATAATAATGATGATAATTATAGGATTGATATTTATCGTAACAGTGATAACTGTGAAAAAATGGTGATAATGTAACAATGATAACAATGACAATTATAATAATGATAGCAATGATAATGGTAATGATAATGATATAAATCAAAATGATGATATCAGCGTTATCATTGTTATCATGAAAATGATTTCTATCACTGTCATTAACATTACTGTTCCTATCATAATCGCTGTTATCATTGTTATCAACGCTAGCAATGATAACAGCGATCACAGTGATAATAATGATGATAATTATAGTATTGATATTTATCGTAACAGTGATAACTGCGAAAAAAAATGGTAATAATGCAACAATGTGAACAATGACAATGATAATAATGATGGCAATGATAATGGCAATGACAATGGTATAAATCAAAATGATGATATCAGCGTTATCATTGTTATCATCATAATGATTTCTATCATTGTTATCAACGCTAGCAATGATAACGGCGATAACAGTGATAATAATAACGATAATTATAGCATTGATATTTATCGTAACAGTGATACCTGTGAAAAAAATGGTAATGATGTAACAATGATAACAATGACAATTATAATAATGATAGCAATGATAACAATGACAATTATAATAATGATAGCAATGATAATGGCAATGACAATGGTATAAATCAAAATGATGATATCAGCGTTATCATTGTTATCATCAAAATGATTTCTATCATTGTCATTAGTTATTACTGTTATAAACGTTATCCTTGCTATCAATATTATCATTATTATTATACGATCATTGTTATCGTTGTCCTCATTGTTATCGTTGTCCTCATTATCATCATTGTTGTCTTCGTTATCATCATTGTTATCATCGTTATTTTTATCATTTCTTTCATTATCATGGCGATCATTTTTGTCATTATTATCTTCGTTATCATTGACATCATTTTTATCATTTTCTCACTGTTATCATCGTTATCATTGATGTCTTTAATGCCATTAATGTCATTATTATAATTACTAAAATTATTATGATTGTTATTATTTTTATCAGTTAAAATCCAAACGACAAGTATGAAACAAACTCTTAAATTACGTAAGTATTTCCCGTTTCTTGTACTCGCTCTCAGACCGCCACTTCGTTATGATTACGTGAAAAAGTTAAGTTTGAACCCGCACGAGAGAATATGCGAAACACGTATATGCTTAGTCATCGATGTTTAAGTTTTTTTTTTTTTATTTTTTTTTTGGATTTAACTCGTATCAAGACACTATATGGTCAATGAGACATGTGTCCAGTCGTAAAGTGTTTTAATATTTTCTTTTTTTTTTTTTTTTTCATACAGTGCCGGGCAAAAGAACGGTTGTGATCGTGCTCTCTTTGGCCACGCGTTATTATTGATGACGTTGCGTGACGTCGGGACGCCTGGGAGAGTGGCGCACACCGTGCACCACTCAGCCACAGGTGGTTCCCAGAGAATTCGTTGTCTTTCCAGCTATACGTACACATTTATGTGCATAGGAAATATATATATATATATTATATTTTGCACTCTCGAGGGTTTGGAAAAAAAATTTAAGAATATTTTTGTTTCACGCTTAATGGTTATCGTTGAACAGGTGCCCTCTGACACGTCAGGTGGCCATCATAGGACCGAATAGACAATGAAATTCATATTTTTGTTTTTCGTCAATTCTACACGGCACGATTTTTCAAAAATAATTTATTATCGATTTTTATATATTTTTTTTTAAATAATTTTTCAATTCTCTACGGCCAATGTCCCCCAATGGGGTATGTGGACACTCCAAAAATCGTGTTTTTTTTAATTCATTTTTTTTCAGTCGTCAACTTTTATTAAGCCTCTCAGCCTGATATTCAGAGCCTCATTTTGTAATTCGGATGAATATTTTTCAAAAAATCGATGGAAAAATCATTTTTTTGTGTTTAAGAGCGTACGATAATTATGTAATGAGCTTGGTTGTGGTCACGTGTTAGCAGCAATCAATGGTGACTGAGAAATACATGGCATGTATTGATATAATTTTTTTTTCGCAATTTTATATAAATAAATAAATGTATATATGTTTATATAAAGCAATGGAAAATTGTAAAAATATATATACTGACCATGAATCAGTGAAAAATAAAGATCTAGTTCCACATACGTAATAAAAAAAAAAAAAATTGCAACTGTGGAACGCGGATGGATCATTGAGAGTCTGAAGACTCTGCTTGCTGTTGATGACTTTATTAATTATTTACTGGTAAGTGGCATACCAAGAGCGAGAGAGCAGGCCACTAAAGTACATATAGATCGATATATGTTTTAATTCGATATTTTTATTAAATAATTTTTTTTTTAATTTTCGAGATTTTAAAATTGATACAAATCGACGAGAAAATTCTTCAGAAAAATATTTTTTTCTAATTCCTGCAAGCCATCCTTTCTTTAAAAAAAATTTAATGAATAAATTAAAAAATTAAATA
This sequence comes from Rhorus exstirpatorius, assembly GCA_963564615.1. Lineage (NCBI taxonomy): Eukaryota > Metazoa > Arthropoda > Insecta > Hymenoptera > Ichneumonidae > Rhorus > Rhorus exstirpatorius. Next base: position 11,076,069 of record OY751322.1, on the reverse strand, counting down.
AATTTGAGTAATTAAATAAATAAATTTTGAGACGAATAAACAACCCAAGGATTAAAAAATTTTTTTAGTGTCCCAGACCGGCTGAAATTATTGCAATAATTTCATAGGATCCTTGTGATGTGGGTAGGATTGGAAAAAAAAAATTTCAAAGCTGCAACGTTCGAAGGTTTCTTGGTTCGGTGGGAACTGAGAAGGATTATCGCGTGACGAGCTAGTTTGAAACTCGTTACCGAGGAACATCATGGTACATACACGTTGAGACAACTATATATATGGGGATGTCCATGTAAAATCAACCCGGCTGCCACTCTGGTAATTTTTCATTTTCATTACATCCATTTTTTAATAATTTTTTCAAATTATTTGAATTTAATTAAATTTAAATTTCATAAAATCGATCACCAAAAATTAATTTCATTTTTTGAAGATCGTGTTCCTCGCTCTTCCAAATAAAAAAAAAATTTTTTACATTTCCATATTTTTTTTTCTATAAGCAATATTTTCGAAATTTTTTTTCGCCAAAATATTGCATTTAAATTTTCGAATTTTTTTTTCATATCTCGTAACGATTGTAATCACTTCAGAAAAAATTATAAACAAAATACGACAATTATTTCACACATTTCGTGCATTCGTATTGTTCAAACCTTAAAATTGTCCCCCTAGTGAATTTGTCAATTTTTTATTTTTTTTTTTTTTTATCTCCAACCTGTCTCGCGTTATTCTCTTCGTTACGATATTATTTTTCCTTCGAATGGCAAACTTTTGCCGTAGCTCGTAACTTTTTTTTTTTACCCTCGCGATGTACTTTTTTCGCGATCGAAGGGAGGAAGGGAGGAGGGGAAAAAGTTTGTGACTCGACTAACGGTGATTCGAGTTACCATCGTGCTCGCAATGCCATCAAAGTTCGCGTCCACCATGCCTGGCATTTTGAATTTATGAATAGTCCAAAAGTTTCTCCTCCTCTCATTTCGTGTACTTCAAGGATATATGTTTGCGCGAGTCACCGATGCAGCATTGAATGTCAAGACAAGCATGCAACGTTCGTATGAGAGGATAAGCCTGAGGGTTAAAGGCAAGTCAGTGAGTGAGTGAGAGAGAGAGAGAGAGAGAGAGAGAACATGTGTTTATTATACAAAGGCATGCTGTGCCCAAAAGTATAAACGAGTACATAGAATGCATAATAATTTATGATTCGATACAGAGCAAGAAGCTTAATATTAAGTAACTAAATAATAACTAATTAAATTATAACTAAGGTAAGATAGTCACTGGTGAGTATACTGCTCGAGACATAAAGAAGTAATTTTCCAAATAGTTAATATAGCCATAGACCTAGATTTCGGAGCGCAGATGTGCAAACAACTTAGATCTAAAGATAGCGAGTGAGGGCGCATCTCGTACGGCAATAGGGAGTGAATTCCAAAAACGGGTTGCTGAGACCAGAACCGAATTTTGGTACCCTGCCGTTCTACAGGCAGGGATCATTAGGTCAGATTCGGGAGCACGGGAGGATAATTCACGGCCACGGACAGCGGAGCGAAGGACCAACTGAGACGCAAAAAATGCAGGTACTCGGAGCTTTAGTGCTTGATACACAAAGAGGCCCAATAGGTACCGACGCCGTTGAGTGACCTTGAGCCATTTTAGTTTGTCGTAGGATGGCGTGATATGATCATATTTCCTAACATTGAGCACAAATCTGACACAAGCGTTGAGAGCGCGCTGTAGTCGGGTGTCTTCAATGCCAGTTATATCAAGAAGTAGGATTGAGCAGTAGTCGAAGATGGGTAAAATAAGTGATGTGACGAGAAGCCGTCGTAGCTCAGACGAGAGGGCTTGCCCATTCGCCTTGAGCTGATAGAGCGTTTTGTAAGTTCTATTGCAAATAGTTGTGACCTGATCGCGCCAGCTTAGCGTAGGCGTGATCAGAAGGCCCAAATTTTTCGTTAGATCGACATAAGGAGTAGGAGTTCCACCTACTATGATTTGGGGGATTTGCGATAGTCTTAGCGTATTGACGATACGCGCCGAGCCGAGGAGCATCGCTTTTGTTTTAGCGGGGTTTAATCTTAGAGCGTTCTCGTCAGCCCAGTCACGTATTCGAGCCACATCTTCATTAACCTGAGCTACGCACTCGGCAATGCAAGTTGGTGAACAGTGTGCAAATATTTGGAGGTCATCCGCATATTTCACGATGCTACAGTGTTTTATCACGCTATTAATGTCAGCAGCATATATCGAAAATAAGGCTGGACCAAGAACTGATCCCTGAGGCACCCCTGAGGTGACCAGTAGCGGGCGCGACGTGCCACGGGAGGTGCGTACAGATTGCGTGCGTCCCGTGAGGTACGACCAGAACCAACGCAATGCCGAACGAGAGAGATTTAGTGAGGCCAGTTTGAAGATTAATTTCGCGTGATCTACGGTATCAAATGCTTTTGAGAAGTCAAAAAGAACCAACACCGTTACCTCACGACGATCAGTGGCGTAACGCACAGCATCTAGCACCTTGATTAATGCAGCTTGTGTGGAGCCTCCTGCGACAAAACCAAACTGGTGAGAGTCATCAAGGTTAGAGAGCTGTAGATACTTTCTTAGATCAGCCAGGACAATTCTCTCCAGAATTTTAGAGAGCTCACAGAGTAGTGAGATTGGTCTATAATCTGACGGAGTAGACGCATTCGGTATTTTCGGAACCGGGGTGATATATGATTTTTTCCAGTCTGAGGGGAAAATTGAGTACGTTAGTGAAGAATTGAGTATGTCAAGGATAAGGGGAGACAACGCCGTAATACAATGTCGCAGGAGAAAGCCTGAGAAACCGTCAGGCCCACATACATGAGAGTCAGCGAGACAAGTATATCGTTTAAGAGTGTCCAAGGTGACATGAGCAAAATAGAATTTCCCATCATCGAAAGCTCCCGTTGATTGTAACATCTCCGGAGGACCAGGCGCTGCAACGCTGAACACTGAACAGAAGTAGTCGTTGAGGTCTTCCGGAGAAATCGCAATCCCGGAGTGGCCTCTGCTGGGGACCACACCAAGTCGTCGCAATTCTGACCATAGGCGCTTAGGGTCTTTAATTGACGTAATTCTATCCGAGAAGAAGAGAGAGAGAGAGAGAGAGAGAGAGAGATATTAAGGGGACGTTTACTTGTCAGACGCGTGGGTGCCAGGTCACCGGAGCCTCTCCCGGGGTCAATTAGCGCTGCTAAACACTCCAAACCTTTTCCTGCACTCACTCCCTCGATCGGTGGAGGCTTTGACACACGAGAAAGAAACGTGAGGAATCGTAAAATCCGCCAATTTTTCGTCATGCAGTAAAATTTTACTCGAGCGTTACACTCCCACCAGGAATTCCCTACCAGGGAATTCCTGGTGGGACCCGATGTAACGTTTGAAAACGATTTTCTGGCCTCGAAAGAAACTTTCGAGGCAGAAATCGAGCTAGCCAGAGGTGAGTTAGCTTGAGAGTGAGCCAGCTGGAGAGCGAGTTTGCTGGAGAGCAAACTAACTGGAGAGTGATCCAGCTAAAGAGCTAGCTAGGTGGAGAGTGAGCAAGCTGGAGAGCAAGCTAGCTGGAGAGTGAACCAGCTGGAGAGCAAGCTAGCTGGAGAGTGAGTTAACTGGAGAGCGAGCTAGCTGGAGAGCGAGTTAACTGGAGAGTCAGTTAGCTGGAGAGTGAACCAGCTGGAGAGCAAGCTAGCTGGAGAGAGAATTAGCTGGAGAGCAAGCTAGCTGGAGAGTGAGTTAGCTGGAGAGCGAGCTAGCTGGAGAGCAAGTTAGGCGGAGAGTAAGTTAGCTGGAGAGTGAACCAGCTGGAGAGCAAGATAGCTGGAGAGAGAATTAGCTGGAGAGCAAGCTAGCTGGAGAGTGAGTTAGCTGGAGAGCGAGCTAGCTGGAGAGCGAGTTAGCTGGAGAGTACGTTAGCTGGAGAGTGAACCAGCTGGAGAGCAAGCTAGCTGGAGAGAGAATTAGCTGGAGAGCGAGCTAGCTGGGGAGCGAGCTAGCAGAAGAGCTAGCTAGCTGAGGAGCGAACTAGCTGGGAAGTGATCTAGCTAGCTGGAGACCGATCTAGCTGGAGTGTGTGTGAGGGAGCGACTGAAAGAGCGAGTGAGCACGTGAAGAGGAGAGCAGCACAGAAAAAGAGAGCAAGAGAGAGAGAGAGAGAGAGATATGGTTTTCTAGTCTCTGTTCGAATCGAACGAAGTGGAATACGTCACACGGACATCCAGGATGAACAGACGGACACTCCGAGTGCAGCAGGTCTGATCTGCGAGCGAGGGATGGCAAAAGAACCGAGGGATGGGCCTGTCATTATTTCTCCAAGCCGCCGTATGTCTCTACGGTTGCTCGTTCCCTATTTCCCCCCTGACTCAACCGATCCCGAAAGAAAAAGACAGAGTTTCTGGCTTTTCTTTCTCTCGTTGCCCTCGTATATATATATATACATTATGCATACATACTATGAGAATTCAGGCTCCCTGAAGCACACCGCGAACCAGAAGAACGAACGGATGGACGGACGCGTGAGTGCGCGCGCCTGGATTCCACGAGTGACGAGTGAGCGAGCAAGAGCATGAGAGGGGTTAGAGAGGGAACGCACCGATCAAGCGCCGCATACAACCTGTCGCACACTTTATCTCTCTCTCTCTCTCTCTCTCTCTCTCTCTTTTGTTCCCGAACGAGATCTTGACTTGCAGCAGACCGCGTGTGTGCGTGTCAGCCTTGACAAAACAGCGAAATTGCTCCGGCGTTACAAGACCGATATGCCCGACCCTGGGACGTTGCTCTCTTTCGCTCTTCCGCAATGTGACTTGCTTGAATTTCACGTCCCCCCTTTCGCTTGGTTGCACAAAGTTCCTACGGGAGCTCGGATATTTTTCGGAGTACAAACAGCCACGTCCTACTTGAGGATCACTTTTTTTCAGCTCCATAGCCAAAAGTTGATACGGACTTGTCATATTGACTTGTGGATGGGATTGCAGTATTGACTTGCAATATTCACTTATCGAGAGACTTGCAATATCGACTTGTCGATAGACTTGCAAATAGACTTGCAATATTGACTTTTCGATAGACTTTCAATATTGACATGACGATGAACTTTCAATATTAACTTGCAGATGAACTTTCACACGTGATCGACTTTCAATGATTGATCCAATCGTGGAGTTGCAATGTTAATTTGGAGATTTCGTTGTTCACTCGGACTTGCAGAAATATACATTTTTCACTGGGACTTGCTTTTTCGGGCGGGCCTATATTTTCATTTCAACTCGCGCGTTTCACCCGAATTTGCACTTTTATCTTCGGACTTGGGTTTCACTTATTGGGACTTGTACATGTTTACCAGGACTTGCGCTTTTTTACTGCTACCTGTCTCCTTCTATTGTCTCTTCGCCTTTTTTTTTGAAAACCGGGACTTGCGTTTCTACTTGGATCAGATTTTTCGTTTGGACTTGCATTTTCACTCGGACCTGCTTTTTTCGGACGGGTCTATATTTTCACTTTGTCTCTCGCGTTTCACTCGGACTTGCATCTTTATCTTCGGACTTGGAGTTTTCTCACTTATTGGGACTTGCACATTTTTACCAGGACTTGCAACTTTTTACTGCCACCTGTCTCTTTCTATTGGGTCTGCACCTTTTTTTTAAACTGGGATTTGCGTTTCTATTTGGGCTAGAATTTTCATTCAGACCTGCATTTTCACTCGGACTTGTCATCTCCAATTGACCTCATTCTTTTCTCTCAATTCGTACTTGCAATTTTTTCGTCCAACACTATAACCTGCGCAATTCATTTCATCGACTTGCTCACGTCTCTCCGAGTCCTGCGTGTTACAAATTTCAGTGATTTTCGTCTCACGACTGTATACAACGAGCACGTCTCTCTTTCTCCCACGATCTTTCGTATGCACGTATTTCTCGACTATATGCACACTCTCGACTTGTATCGACAGCCTTCGCTAGCCACGTGACTCAGTATCGTCGTTAAACTATCCATCGCTTGGATACTTTCCCAAGCTTCGAGAACTACGGAGTATAATCTCTACTCGATGTGTCTCGATTTTACGCGCTCTTTGTGCCCGGGATATTTTGCCATGCATTTACGAGAGTACATTTATATATACCACTCTCTGGGAGACTGACGATTTTTCTTACTCGCAGCTTGGATTTTTTTCCACGAGTATCTTACTTAGACAAAAGAGAGAGAAAGATAACGCACGAAAACAAAAACGCGAGCACGTCACAAAATCGAATGAGGGATATGTGTATAGCGAGAGTGAAGCAAGTATAGATAAGTTTTCACAAAGGCGTCGATTACTCGCTTTGCTTACCTCAAAATCGACATGTAAACAATGTCTCTTCTCCAAGTCCCTGTGATCTGTTTTAGTCATACAGTCTCGTAGGATAGTCCAACTGTTTTTTTAAATATTATTTATTCATTGTTGTTGGGTTTACAATGAACTCGAGTCGATTCGACGAAATTAGGGCAATCTTTGGACACGCTGATCTCGAATATAGAGTCGAAATTTCAAAATTCAAAATGGCGAAACGAGCATGTCTGACTCAAAATAAAAAATGACTTGTTCCCCATCAAAAATTCTACCCGAGGCCTTTAATAATCACTGGCTTTATAAAACGTAAGATTTTTTTTTTTCAATTCGTATAATTTATAAAAATATTCATATGAGCTCAAACAGGTGCAAACACAATTGCACCACACTGTTTTTTATTTGAGCATTTTTGGTTCAAAAACCTTGAACAAAGTTCAAACGTTTGTATCTCGAAAACTACTGAAGCAATCGTGAGAAAACTTTACACAGAACGTTTGGTCACGTGATCCCCTTTGTTTGTTAAAATTTTCGTCATGGTATATAACGGGCGTCCAGTTTGACATAAATTTGAATTGTTCAAAAAACATTTTTGATTCCCGTAACTTTCGTAAATTTCCATTTATCGAATACATTTTTTTTTTATTGTAAAAACAGGCCAGGAGACAAGGATATTCGTTATTGAATATGGCGAGAATCGGATTCGGATTTTGGAAAAAAAAAATTTTTTGAATTTTTGAAAAAATATTTCTAAAATCTCTGATGTGCCGAAATTTCAAAATATCGGACTTGTATTTTTGCCATAAAATAATGAGGAACCCGATGTGCAAATTTCTATTTTTTTTTTTTTATTTGTAATTTTTCTTATTATTATTTTTTCTTTTTCGTTGTCTTTCGTTCGAGACAACGATGGCATGACCGATTTCACCGGAGATTACCCGAGAATATATACGATATATCGATCCTCGGCAAGGGGGTTTAATAATAACAACGAGAAATCCGTGAACTCCGTTGAGCTCCGTGTTCTCGTTGTCGTTCCGCATTTGCGTGGCCCAAAGGGGTAGTAAGAAAAGTATCACCCAGTACATGTATAACTATATTCAACTCTTTATACTCTACATTTACGTATGTACGGGGCATTCCAGTAAAAATCGACGAAAAAGTAAAGTGCATTATTTTTTCAATAATTTCTTCCAATATTCATAAACAAAGGGGAAAAAAAAATAAATGATCGTAAGTGTTTATCGATTTTTGCATTGTTCGTTAGATCGAAATTCATTTGCAATTATTAATTGCCTAAAAAAAAAACCTATCGAATGATAATGAATAAATTTACGTTGAAATTTGTCAACTTTTTTTGCAAAAATTACTAACAATGACATTATTCATTCAAAAAATATTACTAAGTGTTAAAAAAAAAAATCTCAATGATTTTTCACTGAAATTCGATTTTTGTGAACAAATAAATTTTTATAAATACCATGCAACGAAAAAATTCCTAAAATTTTCTTTACTGATCGACAATTTATCGTGTAAGATTGAATTAAAAAAATCGTTAAAGTTGCAAATTGTTGATTAGTTGGGGAAAAAAATTAATGAATTTGGAGGTTCCTGCTCGATTTTACCTGGAATGACGCGCGACCACGTGTAACTATAATATACACGGACCAGGGAAGAATTGTGATAGTCGGTTTTGTACAGCGTGAATATCGATCGTACGAAAAAAAAAAAAATAAAAATAATCGTTACTATAACCCGTCATCGTCACGGCAGTGACAAGAAAAGTTAGTTATTTAAATTGCCGGATCGCTCGACTCAAATCTACATATATCTCAAAAAAATAAAAATATTTTTTTTATTTTTTACAATATATGTATATATTAATATACATATTATTTTTATAAACAAATATAAATGGATTTTTCGTCTCATTCACTTGCTTATTATCATTTATCTGTCATTATTTATTAATAACAATAAATAATGAATATGAAAAAATTTATTTATATTTTTTTTAATCCACAAGATGCGATATTGAATTTTTGTTGCGTTTCCTTGCCCATACCCACGCGATTTTTCAGTCGTAACTTCAACGATAGGATCCAAGTAGAATTGAAATAAAATGATATCATTTTAGGAGAATTTATCCGAGCGTTAAAATTGAACGAAAGGCGAGTTATGGTGAATTAATGGCGGAGGAGAAGAAAAGAAAGAAAAAAAAAAAAAAAATGGAGGTATAATTCGAGCGATTCGTCGATTTATCGCCACTCCTTTTTCCGTCCTATCGTCGACGTTCTTTTGTCGCCAGAAAATCACGTTTTACAAATATATATATCTATAGACATTTGTACATTAAACGTGAAATCGTGAACGAGAACCTCTCGCGAAAGCCAACTAGATTATTTCAAATTGAATGTTCAACGTAGACCACGACGTATTTTTCTTTTTTTTTTCCATGCCCAGACCCCATTAATTTATTTTTCCGACTATTGTCGAGTTTCGTAACCACCTGAAATGAATTCAGCGTCCATGATTCGCTTATATAGATGTGATATCGTATGAAATATCTTATAGATGAGTTTGCCACAGAGCTGGACAGTACTTCAAGTACCCGGTACTTGCGATGTAGCAAGTACAGTACTTGAAGTACAAAGTACTTGAAAAGTTTTTCAAGCATTTTACTTAAATTTACAAGTACTTAAAAGTATTTGTACTCAAGTTTTCAAGTACTTTCCTGTACTTCAAGTAGAATTTAAAAATTATTCGATACTTTTGATACCTGACGCGTTCAGAATATTTAGTACTTCAAGTACTCAGTAATTGAGGTACTTGGTACTTAAAGTATTTACGGTACTTGGTACTCGAATTACTTGGTACTTGAAGTACTTGGTACTTGAAGTACTTGGTACTTGAAGTACTTGGTACTTGAAGTACTTGGTACTTGAAGTACTTGGTACTTGAGGTACTTGGTACTTCAAGTATTTACGGTACTTGGTACTTGAAATAAATGAGCACTTCAAGTACTTAGGTACACTATTTGAAGTACAGAGTACTTTAAAAGTATTTCAAGTATTGTACATCAAATTTCCAAGTACTCAACCTGTGCTTCAAGTATTTGTGCTTAAATTTTCAAGTACTTTACTATACTTCAAGTACTTTTTCAAGTGAAGTACTTTTGAATACGTCTTGCTAATGGTTGCGCGTATAACGCCTTAACGCCTTAACGCTGAGTTTAAAGAGTACGTAAGAAATCAAGTATAAGTTCTGGAACTTACGAGATGTGTACCTAAAAACTTGAAAAGTATTTGATACTTGACGTATTTCAAGTACTTGGTACTTCAAGTATTTACGATACTCGATACTCGAAATAAACGAGTACTTCAAGTACTTACGGTACTTTGTACTTTGTACTTGAAGTACTTTCGGGTACTTCTCCCAGCTCTGGTTTGCCAATTTTTTTTTTGTTTCGGATATTTTCAAAGTCGTTTTACACTCACGAAAAATGAGATATCATCGCGAGCTCAAGAGAATTATTCCCCAAAAAAACACTGATAATCAAGCTCGAATCCTCCGAGGGACGCGGAAAGTACGGTCGTTTGAAATTTATATTAGCGAGAATTTAAAAAAAAAATGGCCAAAATGTCGCGAAATCTGGTTTTTTTTATCTTCAATGAAGTAAAAAAATGACCTCGTGGAATCATAAAATTTCCTCCTGTTTAAGAAATAGCGTGAAGATAACAGGAGCGAGAAATGGAAATTTCGGGAAGAAAAATTCACAAAAACTTGTGATATTGTGACATTTTTCCATTCTCCTTCGTTCCAACTGTACTTCCATGGATACTTTTTTTTTTTTACTCAAGGGTACTGAAGAAAAATTATTTTCCGTTCTGTGAATTAGCTTCGAGTGCCAAAAGGGCATCATCATACTCGCACACATATACGTGTCTACTCGACTAACGATCCCTTTCGAAATTTTATTTATTTTTTTGCCTCGGTGTTTCGCTGCTAATGTGCTAATTTAATATTTGGACTGGCGTCACGCGATAAACGAGAAAATTGGGGCTATTGCGGTGTGCTCTGAGGACACAACATGTTTAATGTATAGGGCTATGCTCGAGGACAGAGAAAACCGCGTCCACACGATCTTCAGGATCGGCCATCGAAATACAAAAATGCTCGCTCCTCTCTGTTGTACGTGTGTTCTACGATATACGAAAGGAATATAATAATAGAACCCACACGATAGGTAATACGATAGTCCCGCCCTAACCAATTCGGAAATAATAATAATAATAATAATAATAATAATAATAATAATAATAATAATAATAATAATAATAATAATGAAAATACGAGTAAGAAAAAAAACGAAGAAATGAATGAAGAGCGAGAAAAGAAAAAAAAAGAAAAAAAAACATGAAGGGATCGACATAAAGGCCATCTGATAAGCTCTGTGCCATGCCGCGTACCTTTATATATACACGTGTACTTTATGCTCCAAGGGTCTGAATGGTATTTCTTTCTCTCTTTCTCTCTCTCTCTCTCTCTCTCTCTCTCTCTCGTGGTTCACGAAAAACCGCATTTTTCGAAATATTCGAGTACCCAAAATAAACTCAAATTAACATTTTGGACCATTTTTGTTTTCTTCGTTTCAATAGTCATTTTTTTTTCAATATTTCATTGTTTTTGCCTCGTGGTATAATGGATTTTCTTTTCTATTTGCTTTTTTTTCCCAGCAGGGAACATTTTGGGACCATTTTTTTCGATCTCGTACATCGAAGATGTTATTTCGAAGCCTCCCAACTTTAATTTTGCTTGGTAAAATGAAAAGTCTGCTGTTTCAATGATTTTTTTTTGTTTTTTTTTTATTCGTGACATTTCGGGGCCATTTTTCGTTCAAGCGTTAAATAATAATTTTAAATCAAATGAACGTAGAAAATTGAACTGAATGGGGAAAAAAAAGGGAACATTTCTCTGGCTATGTGCTTCGTAAAACGAGTGACGGCTCTTTTGTTCTTTCTTATTGTGTGACATTTGTGGCCATTTTGTATTTCAAGGCTAAACAATCATTTTTTAGTGCTCTTCTCGCGCTTAAAACATTGTCGAAACATTCTTTTTCATCTTTACAGCAATCACTTGCCCGAAAAACAAATATATCCGTAAATTTTCCTTCCTAGAATCATTGATTACCCTTTTTTTTAATAAACAAAAATAGGTAAATAAAACTCTTCATCGCAATTATTGTTTATTCGGGCTTAAATGAAAAATTAAGTCGAATGAATGAGTTTCAAGCGCAATGAGAATAATCCACGAGGATTTTAGGCTCTCGGGGGGGATTATACACAGCGAGGAAATAAGGCACGTTTGCAAAAGGGCCCCATCTCTCTCTCTCTCTCTCTCTCTCCCTCTTAAGGAGAGTTCGGCGACGAGACTGTGGGCGGGACGGGCCTCTGGGGCTCCAAGGCGAGCCACTCTGAATCTCACCGGGCATATATACACGATATTTCCTCAGCACCTTCATCTCTTCGTCTTATTCTTAGGGACCCCATGTACACCAGTCATATATATATATATATATATAATATTGGAGAAGAGCATCAACGAACGTTACATCTTTCAACGAAATTGCAAACGAGCTCACAAGCTCATCTCTCCACGTACATAAATGCATATATATTTTTTTTTTATTTAAAAAAATGTATTTAAAATTGTTGATAATTAAAAATAAAAAATTCACTCAACGAATATGATAAAAAAAAAAACACATATTCACTAATAAATAAAAAATAAAATAAATTAATATGAATTTTTTAAATTTCTGAAAATGGCAATGACACTTAATTTTTTCTCATGTCCCCGTATATAGTAAATCCTTGTTCTTTTGGTCCCCTTGTTCGAGGCTGTGCAAAATCACGGGTGAATCTCATTGCAATTCGGCTTCCACCATTCGCATTGTGAATGCAGAATGAGAATGAGGAATCGTCGGGAGATGAATGGGGATCATGATCTAAGCGGCCAATGGTCAAGTGGAAAAAGCCACGCAGGTCGGACGATCTGACGATCGATTCCCGATGCTTTTCGATTGAGATGTCCCCGTGTTAGGGGACCTTTTCTCTCTCTCTCTCTCTCTCTCTCTATCTCTTGACTTGAATATTTATCAGGAGCGGGACAACCGAACGAGGGCACAATTTCTCGCACACCTTTCACGACATTTTTTTTCCCTTTTTTTCTGCAGTGTTCCGTTTTTTTTTTTCTTTCATTTTTATTTTTCAGTCCCTCTCTGTCTCTGTCTGCGAGCTTTGTGCGCAGAATGGTTTGACGAACGATGTGTCAGCGGTGACAACTGGCGCAAGCGCTACCTGAATACGCAATGAACCGCGACACTCTTTTAGATATATATATATATATATACAAATATATCGTATAATCGTTTTCTCTGTGTGACATTTGCGATGTGTCGTATCTCGGCGAAGCCCGTTTGTACAAAAAAAACAAAATAGAATACAGATTGTTTATCTCTCGATATCCCATCATATCTAATCCCGAATAATCTTGCTTTGAACTTAAAATCCTAACGAAAAATATCCAAAGCAACAATTTTTCATAATTTCTCGTTTCTGCCTGAAATTTTTTAATTTCTGCAAAAAACTTGACTCGATTCGTAATCAGCGGTAAATTTCCGTACCATAAGGCCCTGAAACATGTTGCAACGATTAAAAAAAAAAAAATATTTTTCTCATTTTTCGATGTTTCCACTGTAGCCGGAAAAAAAATCACGAAATTTCAAACGATCATAACTTCCCTCCCGTTTCTCCGATTAAGGCTTATAAGGGGTGTTTTGGAATGCCCGCGAGCAGACTTGGGGAATAAACTAATCGTCGTTCGTCGATCATCATTTTCCCGAGCACCAAGCGACAAATAGTAAGAAATAAACTTTGGGGAATCGTAGAAAAAATGAAAATTCGAAAAACATCGGCAGCTTATTCACATGAACCGTGTGACATTTCAACGCTTCAAAGCTGTGCATGAAATTTTTTAATTTCCGAGAAAAACCTCGACTCGATTCGTAAATAATCAGCGGTAAATTTTCGTACCACAAAGCCCTGAAACATATCTTGCAACGAAAAAAAAGTACGAGATTTTTATCATTTTTCAATGCTTCCACTACCCGAGCAGAAATTCATTCAGGCTGCCTGATGATTCATCAGGGCCTGATCAGGTATCAATAAGGGGTGCCTGATCCGGCGTGCCTTATTAATGCCAGATAAGGGCCTGATCAGGTATCAATAAGGGGTGCCTGATCCGGCGCGCCTTATTAATGCCAGATAAGGGCCTGATTAGGTACCAATAAGGCGTGCCTGATCCGGCGTGCCTAATTTGTGTCAGATAAGGGCCTGAGCAGGTATGAATAAGGCGTGCCTGATCAGGCGTGCCTTATTTATGTCAAATATGGACCTGATCAGGTACTAAGAAGACACGCCTGATCTGGCGTGCCTTATTTGTGTCAGATAAGGGCCTGAGCAGGTATGAATAAGATGTGCCTGATCCGGCGTGCCTTATTTATGTCAAATATGGACCTGATCAGGTATTAAAAAGGCACGCCTGATCTGGCGTGCCTTATTTGTGTCAGATAAGGGCCTGAGCAGGTATGAATAAGGCGTGTCTGATCCGGCGTGCCTTATTTATGTCAAAAATTACTGTGTATTATTGTGTTTACGCAGTCACGTTGTTCTATCCAGCCCGTTGAGACAGCGACTTTTCATCAGAACTCATATACTAATGTCATTTAAATACAAGAAAATAATAAGGAACTAATAGCGTAGTGGTAACGTGTTAGTCGTTAGGTAGGTCGTTAGGTAGGTCTCAGGTAAAATCTTAGGTAGGCTCAAAATTAATTTCGACGGAAAAACGTCCGGACTATGAAGCCGGAAACACTCGTAAAAAAAAATTATCTCCAAATTTTTAATTTTTTTTTTAAATGATTATTTAAGAATCGAAAGTGCTGAATTCGTCGATTGGAAGGTAGTGGGATCAAATCCCCGTCAATGACTTTTTTTTTTTTTTTAATTTACAGGGTTTTCAAAAATAATGGAATGTAACAGCTTCAAATTCATTCATCGATCATTCCTAATTGCTAATTTAAAAATAATTATATCTATAGCCGGACGAAATTTCTACTCGGGCTTTATCAGGTCCAGATAAGGCGTTTTATCAGGGCCGGATGAAGCGCCTGATCAGGGCCGAACGAGGCGCCTGATCAGGGCCGGATTTACCAATGCGTTACACCCCTGATCAGGGCCGGAGTTATTTAGCCTGATCCGGGTCGGATTTGGTATTGTGGCAACCTGATCAGGGCCGGATTTCTCCCTGATTAAATTTCTGCTCGGGTATAACCGTAAAAAAAATCACGAAATTTCAAAGATCATAACTCCCCTCCCGTTTGGCCGATTAAGATTCATAAGGGGTGTTTTGGAAAGCCCGCGAGCAGATTTGGGGAATAAACTCATCGTCATTCTCAGAAAATGAAAAAAAAAATTAAATTACAGACATTTAAGGGCACCAACACGTTTTCTCGTTAAAAACTCAAGTACCCCGAAAGTGTCCTTCACGCATGTATCAAAATATTCTGTTCTGACCAAAAAATCAGAAGGATTCACCGCTAAACTTCCGCAACAAATCGAAGAAAAATGGGGGGGGGGGGGGGGGGGGACGTGTTTTAGATATCCAGCGGTGAACAAACTGGACAGAGATATGGTCAATAACTGCAAGCGTGACAAACGACATTACCTAACTGCACGAAAGAGGCTATGCGTTACAGTATGGAAATTACGCTCCTTTTGCCCTGCATAGTCGTTTATACGTACACGAGAAAAATATATGGAAAGAGAGAGGGAAATACGTATAAAAACGAGTTTCTCGTATTGCCTCTGGAATTTTATGGAGATTTTAGAAATTCTACCGATGGTAAACCGAGAAGAATATATAGTTCGACGTGAGTTTGTGTGCATGCGTGTGCGGAGACTGCTGGGAGCGCAATTCCGCGGGCATAACTATGCGGTACGTTCTCTCCGCCACTCTGATCCACGAGAGGAAGACAGAGAGAAAGAGAGAGAGAGAGAGAGAGAATTTTATTCTCTCGCTCTGTTCAACAATATATATATATATATATATATATATATATAACTTATAGTGGAGAAGCCGCGCATGAAACAAACGAAATGCCGAGGAGCGAAGAGGAACAAGAAGTGGAAGAAAAATCGAGAGTCAGAGACTCAAGAACGAATAAGAAAGAGAGAGAGAGAGGAGAGAGAGAGAGAGACGAGCAAAAAAAGAAACCGCGAATGCCGTGGTGCACTTCAAACGATCCCGCGATGGTTTCAACCCCGGCCACACGCCGCAGCGCCCTTTATAAACTCACTCTTTCCATCTCTCTTACTATCCCCCCCCCCCCCCTCCCCTGCTCTTTTTCCCCTAGCCGATTCTGCTACTCCGGATTCTTGTAATTGTTCATTTTTGTGAATTCTTACGGTTTTTCATGGGCACACACGCACACACGCACAGACAGAGATGTACTCGGATCCCCATCGATACTCACTCGAGTCCCAAAACGTTATACTGACTCACACACCTATTCACACTGACGCCATTTTTTGGTTTTTTTTTGTTTCCTGGCACAGTTCTCCTCATATATGCATGGATACGTGAAAATACCGATCTAGAGTCGCGGTTGCGACTCAAGACAAGTAAATTTCCTACTTTACCGATTTATCTTCTATTCGAGGCGGAGCACGGATTTCTCATTATTTTCTCCAAATTTGGAAAAATTCTCGAGACACACGAACTCTTTTAAATTAATATTAATTCAAATAAATTAATTAATTAGAGACAAATATCTAAAAATATTTGAATCAAGTAATTTATCGCTTGGATTTAATAAGATTCTAGTTATTTTAAAGAAAGAGAAGTTGAATGTATAAATATAGTACATTTTAATAGATATTTTTTTCTGGGCGTGCATGGATAGATGAAAATACCGATCTAGAGTCACGGTAGCAACTCATGACAAGTAAATTTCCTACTTTACCGATTTATCTTCTATTTGAGACGGAGCACGAATTTTTCGTTATTTTCTCCAAATTTTGGAAAATTTTCGAGACTCACAAACGTGTGTGTGTGTTTTTGTATAGTCGAAAAGGGCTGAATATCGTGGTGGCTTCGTGGGTCAAAGAATATCGCTGCATACGTAACGAACGGTATTATATATTTATATATATATGCGTGTGCGTGTAAGAAGCCTGACGAGGGGTTGAGAAAATACTATATAACATATGGGAGAAAGTATATTTATCCACATATATATATATATATATGTGTGTGTGTGTGTGTATTAGTAAAGGGTGAGGGTAGCCTCTGCAAGAAACGCCCACGCGTATCTCGATCTAATAAATTCAACATTTCGCCAGTAAATCCAAAGCCCTTTCCTCTCTCTCTCTCTTATATATATATATATATATATATATATATATATATATATATATATATATATATGATGTATATATGTACTAAAATACATAGACTTTATATAAGCAGGTGAGATCTCGTCGATGAAATAGAAATTTAAAACGCGAATATTTGGCACGAGAGAGAAAGAGGGATGTAGAGATTGAAGAAGCTGAAAAGCTCGTTTTTATGTATGGGGGATGAGGATAATCCTAGGAATCCCAAGGGATTATCAGAGACTTTGATCAGGATCGACGCCCGTCGATTATGATTTATCGTATTCGCATTAACGGCTGACCAAAACCAGCTACACGAGTCTAAAATTCATGTATACATATTTATATTGGTATGAAAAATTTTTTTCATACGATTTCCCCTAAAGGTGCGAGCTTCGAAAAGGGTTGAGGAAAATTGAAGATTCGGGAAAAATTCCGAATCTGATTTTTTAATTTATTTATTAATTTTCCAGGACAAATTGAAAAATTAATTCATGATTTTCCATCGAACGTATTTAATATTCAACAAAAAAAAAAAAAAAAACATTCAATAAGTTGAAGATAAGATCGAAATTAATATTTTTCAACCCTTTCTTTGGGGGATGGTTTTTTTTTTTTTAATGGAATTATATTCGGTCAGAGGGAGATTCCTCAATGCATGATCCATTTGTTTCAACTTCAAGCGGATCTTGACACGGAGTTGTGTATTTTGAGGGTGTACGGAACATTCAAAGTACCGAGGGAGGACTTTTTGGCCGAAAGAGTATGAAGGAGCGAGAGAAGCCTTGAATGGCGTCGAAGTGAACATGCGGTGTGAGCGAGGAGCCACCAGAGGGGGCCATGTGTATATGTGCTCTTTGGTGAGTCCCAGGCGAAGAAGGAAGTAACGGATGATTTATATCCGTTGCTACCAGTCCTGCTCCCAACCCGGCGATAATACCAATCATTATCATCGCTTAATAACAGGCATTACTGCCAACATTGAAATAATGCACTTGTGTGTGTGTGTGTGTGTGTGTGTGTGTGTGTGCACTCTAGTACCCGAGCCTGCAATGCATAATGCACGTGTTTGTGTATGTGTACGAATGTATTCAAGCTGGCACGTTGCTCTTGCAACGTTACTGCTTCTCTGACCCGTCAAAAACAACCCCATTCCACGCCGGACTTGTGCGAATTATAGTGGACCTTTTGGAACAAGTTTCACGACCCTTGACGAATGGGTACGGCGAAAAAATTTTATTGGTCTTGATGATTTATACTTTTTTTTTACGAATTTTTTTACTTTTGGTCGGTTTCTTTGAGTTCAAACAAGTCCAGACTGTGTTGGACTTGTACAAACCATGGAGGACCTTTTTGAACGAGTTTGATGATGATTGAAGTATGGGGATGACGAGAAAGTTTGATTTATCTTGGTGATTTATATTTTTTTTAAGAATTTTTTTCATTTTTGGTTCGTTTCTTTGAGTTTAAACAAGTCCAGACTATGCTGGACTTGTACGAAACATGAGGACCTTTTGGAACAAGTTTGACGACAATTGAAGCATGGGGATGGCAAAAAAGTTTGATTGATCGTGGTGATTTACATTTTTTTAAAGAATTTTTTTAATTTTCGGTCGATTTCTTTCAGTTTGATCAAGTCCGGACTATTTTGGACTCGTACGAACCATGGAGGATCTTTGGAAACAATTTGACGATAATCTAAGTATAGGGATAGCGAGGAAGTTTGATTTATTTTGATGATTGATATTTTTTTTTACGAATTTTTCGATTTTTGGTTGGTTTCTTTTAGCTAAAACAAGTCCAGACTATTTTGGACTTGTACGAACCATGGTGGACCTTTGGAACGAATCTAACGATAATTGAAGTATAGGGACAGCGAGACAGTTCGATTTATCTCGATGTTTAATATTTTTTTACGAATTTTTCGATTTTTTGTTAGTTTTTTTCAGTTTAAACAAGTCTTGACTATGTTGGACTCATACGAACCATAAAGGACCTTTTGGAACAAGTTTGGAGATAATTGAAGTATGGGGATGACGAAAAAGTTTAATTTTTCTTGATGATTGATATTTTTTTTACAAATTTTCCGATTTTTGGTTAGTTTATTTCAGTTCAAACAAGTCCAGACTATGTTGGACTTGTACGAATGATAAAGGACCTTTTGTAACAAGTTTTAAGATAATTGAAGCATAGGGATGACGGGAAAGTTTGTTTTTTCTTGATGATTGATATTTTTTTTTTACAAATTTTTCGATTTTTGGTTGGTTTCTTTCAGTTCAAACAAGTCCAGACTATGTTGGACTTGTACGAATCATGAAGGACCTTTTGGAACAAGTTTGAAGATAATCGGGATGGCGAGAAAGTTTGATTTATCTTGACGATTGATATTTTTTTTTTTTACAAATTTTTCGATTTTTGGTTGGTTTCTTTCAGTTCAAACATATGTCCAGACTCGGTTGGACTTGTACGAATCACAGAGGATCTTTTGAAACAAGTTTTACGATACTCGATTAATGGAGATAGCGAAAAAATTTGATTCCATTTTATGACTCCTTTTGATTTGGTGACTTCTTTTGTTATTGTTGTATTTTCGTTGCTTATATTGTTTGCTATATTCAAATTAAGTTTATCCAATCGTTTTATTTTTAATTCGATTTTTTCACTGAAATTTCAATAAATAAATTGTATCATTGAATTCAAAAAATTCACGCATTCAATATCTAACATCACGATATTATTGATTTTAAAAAAATCATTATTCAACAATTTAACTATCAAATTGTAAAAAATTACGTATACACAAAGTATGTCTCGCTTGATACTATAAAATTTTTTATTAAAATAATTGGCTGATAGTAATTTTTTCAAGGTTTAATTATTTTTTGTAAAATTATATGAATATGTCCCATTTATATGTGTATCTTCGTGTAGCTATCCGCTTGTATCTGTCGAGCGTTGTATCCGCCGGCAACAAATGCGAAAGTTTTGCCTCGTCGCACGCGATCCGCGCCTCCAAAGGTCTGTTTCGGTTCCCATGTATATATATATATATATATATATATATATATATATATATATATATATATATGTATGCTCAACAGCAGTAGCAAGAATCAACACGAAACATAGTCCTCTCTAGGCAATTCTCGTCATCCACGTTTGCAACTATTCGCGACGCGCTTCTGGAATTGCCAACCATCAGCATCGACCCGTTCGTGCAACCGCCACGAGAAAAAAAAAAAAAAAATCTCCGGAGTCAGAATGCAATAAGGCTGCATTGATGAGGAAAAAAATAATTTTCCATCGTTCGATCAATTAATTAATAAATAATAATCAGAAAATCGAAAGTTTTTACGAGCCTTATATTTCGAACGAAAACCCTGTGACGATTTTAATAGCAGAAAAGTTCAGATTTTACGTTTAGCGTATTTGCATGAAAATTTTTGACTTTTCGAAAAAAAATCGCGTTGATCCGTAATGCGCAGAAAATTTCCGATCCAAAAGGCGATTAAACCCATTGGAAGACTTGAAAAATAATAAGAAATTTTTCTTATCATTTCAGTGATCTATGAAAATTTCAAAATTTCAAATGGCCATAACTTTACTCCATTTTGGCGGTTTTAGGCTTATCGGGGGGGTTTCAAAAACGCCAAGAGTAGACTCAGGGAATAACATTGGATTCATGGAAATATCTAAATTTTTGTGAGCCTGAGAGCACGTTGAATGATGACGAGAAAAACGAATCTAAACGCAGTGCTTGCCCAAATCGATGGCCCGACTTTGAGAATCGGTGAAAAATTGAAAAAAAAAAATCGTAGCCCGATGAGCCAAGTGGCATTTTCAAGCTTAAAGGATCCCGAAGAGAATGAGCACAGAGTCGATTCGCTATTCCGTCGGCAAGAAAAATGCCATCCACTTTAGTAGGCCTACTTTTTGTTTTTTGCCAAAATAAAACACATTTTCCTTTCTCTCACAGAACCCTCGATGTTTTTTTTTTTTTTTTTCCCCTACTGATCACGAATACACAGATACGAATCTTCATAAATTTATGTATATACGTTAAAAGTGTACGTAGCTGCATGCACATAGCCGCCATGAAAGTCTGACCGACCGTGTTCGATGGCCACGTATCTCTTGGGCGTGGTGCACGGGTTTTTTTTCATTGCTTTCCTTGCAGGCTTATTTTTTTTTTTTTTTTTTTTTTCGTTGCTGGTCTTGCTCTACGGTAGTCGAGAAACTGATGTGTGGTACCGAGACCATATAACTACCAGCTTTATATACGCCCAGGAGTGATGCAGGATCGGTGGCGTTTCAATTTATACCGGGCGGTATAGCAGTGTTTTATTTTCCTTTTTTTTTTCAACATGGCAACAAAAAAAAAATGGGATTGCGGAGATCCGGTGATAAAAACGAGTTGAATTTTTTCTCACCTCTCGGAGTGGCTCGAAGGTTTTTTCATCGATTAAAAAAAAAAAAATAACAACAATAATGCTAATTTTGGCCTTTTAGAGATTAATCGAAAACTTGCATCGATCAAAACGATAAATAGCAAATAGATTGGGTACACTAAAATCCCTGTAATTTCGCTTCCCGATGTAGCAGCGAGCTCACCCTACGCTCATTCTCTTCGCACGTTTACAAGCTTTGAAATGCCGCTTGGATCATCGAGCTACGATTTTTTTTCGATTTTTCACCGATTTTCAAAGTCGAAACATCGATTTCGTATCATTTTATCCCTCAGCAACACTCAAAAAGTGCCCTGAAGGTCACAAAAGTTGTGATATCGGAATAAATCGAGTTGCACTCTTCGAGTCTACTCTCGAGGTATTCAAAACACCCCTTATCGGCTAAAATCGGCCCAACGGGAGCGGAGTTATGGCCATTTGAAATTTCGTCACATCGAGCTTGTGACAAAGTGGCCAAAAAATGGTACCCTCTGTTTATTCCTCTCGCAACGTGTTTCAGGGCCATAAGGTACGGAAATTTTCCTCCGATCACGAATCCAGGGTCGTTTTTATGAAAAATTGAATATCGCCATGACAGAAACGCCAAATGACGCGAATATCGAGTTCTCCTTTCATCTCGCAAGTATCCCATGCAAATAGTGAATCATACGATTCATCGAGATGTGTTCTCGTGATAAATTATGTATCGGATCGAAGGGAACTGAGCTGGAAACATTTTAATTCGTGGTGATTCAATTTCCGTGGGCAATCGTTGGATTCATAAATCGTGAACTCGATTGTAGTGGGGGGTTAGTAGCTGCTATATCTCGATAATAACGTTAAGGGTGATGATTTCCGAGAGGATAATTGTAATTATAATTGGAAGTTACGAGAGAGAAGTGACCGGAAAGTCCGTCAAACTTGCCAAGGGTCCGGATGATTCTCTCTCTCTCTCCCTCTCGCAAAAACGCCCTCGGGGTCTGGGGCAAAATCTCTCTCTGTCTCTCGTTCACGATCAACTTCTTCCCGGTGTAAACCTACGCGCAAGTTGCTTTTCACGCCAACGTTGTACGCTTGGTCTAGCAAAAAGCAGGAGAGAAAATTTATAGCTGCCTCGTTAGCTCTATACCGGCTTAACTCGTCGTTGGATCTCTCTCTCTCTCTCTCTCTCTCTCTCTCTCTCTCTCTCTCTCTCTCTCTCTCTCTCTCTCTCTCTCTCTCTCTCTTGATCTCTGTGGATCGACTATGTGGAGCTAGCAAACCGGACACTTCGGCAACCCTATACCCGATGTCCAGGGCGTGGCGAATCGATGATTTAGCGAAGTCATTTGTGCCGATAACGCTGACAGATGCCGTTCATCGAGAACTATCTTGTTACTCTAACACACACATGTATAGGTAGCCTAGTGGGGTCAATTTGCCAAAAAGACAACGTGATATAAACCACAACAAGATATTGTCCGAAAAAATATTTCATACTTGGTCCCGAGACTGAAGAAATAATTTTTTTTTATTCGAAACGCTTTTCGCAATGCCATACGTTTTCTTAGAAAAATTTCCTCAATTTCTCCACACACTTTCATATTTCATAAGTTTTCATAATTAAATCCCACGTTTCATAAATTGTCTTCTACGTAATCGCATATTAATAAATTGCTTCCCCTTTCGCCACATTTCATGATTCATCTCTTGTATTTTATAAATCTCTTCACCCACATTGACACATTTCATAAATTGCCTCCTACATTTCATAATTTTCCTCTCACATTTCTGAATTCGATTAAGGTTCGTTCTAATTTTCCCCATTTCATAAACTGCCGGCCACATTCCCGAAATTTCACGAGCAGGCTCCCACATTTCCGCACTTATGAAATTGCCTTTTACATTGCCCCATTTCATGAAACATCTCACGCACTTTCGTATTTCATAACAGTATTTCCAACATTGCCACATTTCATAATTTTCCTCTTAAATTTTCGAATTCTATTAAACTGCGTCCTAATTTGCCCCATTTCATAAACTGCCTGCCACATTCCCGACATTTCATAAATTGTCGCCCACATTACTAAAATCATACAAATTGCCTCCCAGATTTCCGCATTTCATAAATTGCCATCCACCTATCGACATTTTATAAATGTCTTCTCTACAATTCCAAATTTTATAAGTTTCCTTTCACAACTTGCCTCCCACATTTTTACATTACATAAATTATGTACCACTTTTCCACGCTTAATGAATCGTTTCCCACATTATTAAATTTCATGAGCAGCTTCCCACATTTCCGCACTTACGAAATTGTCTTTTACATTGCCCCATTTCATGAAACATCTCACGCATTTTCGTATTTGATAACAGCATTTCCAACATTGCCACATTTCATAATTTTTCTCTCACATTTTCGAATTCTATTAAATTGCGTCCTAATTTGCCTCATTTCATAAACTGCTCGCCACATTCCCGAAATTTCATAAATTGTCGCCCACATTACTAAAATCATATAAATTGCCTCCTAGATTTCCGCATTTCATAAATTGAATCAATTTTACATTGCCCCATTTCATGAAACATTTAATTAATTAATTAATTAATTTCACATTGCCCCATTTCATGAAACATCTTACGCATTTTCATAGTTCATAACAGTATTTCCAACACTGCCACATTTCATAAGTTATCTACCACATTTCATAATGTTCTTCTCACATTTCCGGATTTTATGAACTGTCTCGAACATCGCCTCATTTCATAAATTACCTCGCACATTTCATAAATTGTCTACCACATTACGGAAATTTAATAAATTCCCTCTCACATTTCCGTATTTAAAAAATGTCTTTCCTGTATTGTCAGATTTCATGAATTGCTTCCCTCGTTTCCACATTTCATAAATATCCTTCTCACACTGTCGCATTTCATAAAATACTTTCCCACATTTCCAAATTTTTTCAAACAGCTTCCCACATTTTTGTATTCAACAACATTTCTTTCTAAAAAAATCTCTTTGGAGCAGTCTCACTGACTGCTGCACACATTTTTACACTCCAGGAATCGTTTCCACACATTTCATCCCTCTCTTCCACATTTCCACATAAAATTTTATCCCACAATTGTAAATTTACCAAATCCCTGCGCACACCACAATTTCAAAATTTCATCCCAAATTTCATGGAATTTCATGAAACATTTTCACACATGTCACGAGGAGTCTCTTTCCACATTTTTTGACGATTCACGAATTTTCTCCCATGTTTTTTCAACTATTTTATCCACAATTTTTACATTATCCTCGATAAATCCATCTCAAGCAATGATCAGCTTGTTCAACTTTTCGCAATTTCTCGATTAACGTTTGCAAAAATTTGAGAATTAAAAAAAAACAAAAAAATACACACAAACAAATTGTTCACGATGAAAAATCGACTGACCTGTGTCTGCGTGAGTCCCAGACTCGCTGCAAGCTCGGCCCTCTCCGGTAACGCGAGATACTGCGTTCTCTGGAATCGCCTGTTCAGCTGTTGCAACTGCAGACTGCTGTAGATGGTGCGGGGCTTTCGCATCTTCTTGCCCTTGCCATTTCTCAACGAGCCACCGCCACCACCGCCGAGCTCGTCCACGAGGCTTCCGCCCTTGTCGCCCAACGGCGAGAGGTCTGCGAACATGCACCACCCTAATATCAACATTTCAGAATTCTCGGTCGTTCGTCGGCTGGCAAAACCAAAAAAGACATAAAACTAACTGAAACCCGGCTTGTTCGTTCTCCCTTTTTTTTTTCCTCGCTTAAAAAAAAAAAAGTACTCTGGAATTCAAAAAATTCCCCGAATAACGAGTCACGGCAGTTAAAATTCCCCAGGGAATATTTCAACCCCAAAATTATTGATCTAGGGATTTAAAAAAATACCCCTAGGGAATTTTCATAGCTTTCGAACAGGGATGAATCATCCCCGAAATTTTCAGCATTAAAAGTGTCGGGAAAATTTTTACAGCCCCTAAAATCGTAAAGACAAGAAAAAATCG
Organism: Rhorus exstirpatorius; assembly: GCA_963564615.1. Classification (NCBI taxonomy): domain Eukaryota; kingdom Metazoa; phylum Arthropoda; class Insecta; order Hymenoptera; family Ichneumonidae; genus Rhorus; species Rhorus exstirpatorius. Next base: position 11,050,771 of record OY751322.1, on the reverse strand, counting down.
CTAAGACCGTAACTAAATTTTTCAAAAATTCCCACAGGCTACCACGTCACAGGAAAATCGTTTACGTCACACTTTGTGTACGAAGGACTGTGTACGAAGGAAGAGTTTTCACTTGGCCACCCTCGAAAAAACTCGACGTTTTAATCGTCTTCCATCTCTCCCTCTCCTCTCTCTCTCTCTCTCTCTCTCTCTCTCTCGTTCCCCACTGGCTAATCAATTGCCTCTCATCACGTAAAATTAGAGCTGTTAATTTAAATTGCCGGAATTACATGAATTAAAGAGCATCAGGTGAATCGATCTTTCGCTCGTCGACACTAGACACCCTCGTGAATCTCGTACGTCACTGTTTATGTTACCTTTTTTTTTTAATTTTTTTAATTCCTCGTGATTTGGGTGTGAGAAAAAATTCAGGAAAAAAAAAACAATGAGGAAAAATTTACACTCGGTTAAATTTGATTTTGGGAAATATGGACGAGTTGGAGAGGCAGAGAGATCAGGAGAATTTTCCAGGTTCGAGAAAACGAGTTCATGCTTTATCTCGAGGGATAAAAAAAAAAACATCGAACACGACTTTTTGGCAAAATCCTGGAATAAATGGGATTCTGGTCAAGTAGATGGGATGACCTGGAGTGTGCAGCAAATTTCTGGTCCAACTTTCTCGATACTTGTACATAATATACACGTGTGTGTGTGTGTGTGTATGTATAGGGCTAATCCTATCCCTATAGTACTTGACCTATAACTAATCGTAAAAGCCTCCTTATATCCCCGAGGATTTCACGAAGGAATCCCGAAGGTTAAGGACCCTGCGGAAGACCCAAATCCTTATGAAAACAACCGTTTAATACCTGATCCATCACTCGAGAAAAAGGACTCGAGAAAGAGAGAGAGAGAGAGAAAGAGAGAGAGCGAGAGAGAGAGAGGGAGGAAGTCATTTTCTCTCTCTCTCTCTTCCTCGTCGTTCCGGATTAATTTTTCTTCCCCCCGTCGGTTGCTTCTGCTCTTCTCATCGAGGCAGGTTTATCGCGCTCGCTAAACGTTCTTTTCGTCCTCGCTAATTGGATTCTCGACTCTCGACAAAGCGTCCTGACCATTTTCAACCGGTCACGATCCAGGCAAAGGGAATCCACACGCGAACGACTTAACGGCTATATGGCGTCTCGCAAGGAAAGTAAGAAATTTCGGGCCTTATATCCGGTTACGAGAAAAGGGCCTTGTAAAAAAAAAAATTGGGACTTCCAAAAATTATTTCGCGGGGCGTTAACTGATTGGTTTTTTTTTTCGAAACGTACGGGGCCCAATCAGAATTCGATATGGGCCTTATCAGAGATTCGGGCCTTATGAGGGCCCTACTGAAAATTCTAACCGAACTTTTTCAGGGTCTTTTAAAAAGGTCGTGCAGGGCCTCATCAAAATTATATTTGGGCCTTGTCAGAGACGTGAGAGGGGGACTTGTTTGGGCCCTACGGGGAGGCTTACGAAAGTTTTATCCGAATTTTTTCGGGGGCCCTGTACAAGCAAAATCGGTCGCTTTGTGATGAAAGAAAATATCGGGGCCTCGTCGACGTTACATTGAAAATCAGAGAAATGTATACAATCTCATCGATATCGTATCGAGTATACTACACCTTATTTTTCATGAAAAATAAAAATCCGGGGCCTTATTATATAGAATCGTGTCAGGGCCCGATGAAAATCTTATCCCAACCTGATACAACATTGTGCGACCGATATCGAGCTTATAATTCGGGCAATTCGTTCAACGAAAAAAATTCCCGTTTCGGACAATTGACATTTGATTGTTGGCTTCTCGTTCATATGCTCAAAGATATGATCGCTCACTCTACCGAATATTATATAGATCCACGCGTTTCTATAATGAAGTTTGGTGTTTATTTGTGTGTGTGTGTGTGTGTAAACGTATTAAACGTATCACGCGATCTCTATGTCAGATTTAAGTTTGTAAACGCACACACACACACAAACACACAAATACACACAGAGCCGGACAAGACACACGGTATCTTCTTACACCCTCGGTGTAGTTTATCCTCCACGGACTACCGCGTACGAGAGTGTGCTCCTCTCAGATATTCAGACTTTATCGGCTTGGGATCTCGCTACCGGTTACAAATATGAAGGAATTCAATTCCTGGTGAATTAACCCCGCTTCACTCCTCGTGTTTTGAACGTAACGTAAACGCTTTTACACGTTTTCACCGCGTATCGTGGATGCAGCGTTATTTTTATTATTCAGACGAATGTGGATTTTTTTTTTTTTTTTTTTTTTTTTTTTGCGAAATTTAAAATTTCCTAGACTCGGGATTTTGTGCTTTCAGTCAAATTTTGGGGAATCATGGAGTGGAAGGATTCTAGGATGGCGTTTAGATTAATCTAAAATAAAAATGAATGAAAATCAGAGCTGGGCAGTACTTCGAGTACCCGGTATACTTGCGATGTACGAGAAGTACAGTACTTGAAGTACAAAGTACTTTAAAAGTTCTTCAAGTGTTGTACTTGAATTTCCAAGTACTCGACTTGAACTTCAAGTATTTGTGCTTAAATTTTCAAATACTTTACTGTACTTCAAGTACTTTTTCAAGTACCAATTATGAAGTACTTTTGAATACGTCTTGCTAATGATTGCATGTATAAAGCCTTTGAATATGTAATTGAGGACAGTTCTGCGCCATCTTTTGGTTAAGAATGTATCGGACGTACCTTCCCAACCAAAAGTGACTTTCGTCGACAAAATTGCATACTTTATGATAAGATAAATTTTGAATAATAATAATGCCAAAAAGTTATGAATAAATTGTTTAAACAAAACAATGTTTAACAAATTTTTAGGGAAAGTTTTTTTTCGACACGTGAAATGAATTCGTTGATTTTTCTGACTGCACGTAAATTTTTGAAAAAATTTTCTTATCATTTTGAAATTTTGGTTTTCGAAATCTTTTTAATTTTGAAAAATGAAGAAAAAATCGTGGATATATTTTTCGTAAAAACGTTGCATATTACAATTAAGAAGTTTCCAGGGCATTAAACGAATAGTTTCGTAAATACAATCTTTACAAATTTCCGAAAACCGGAATTTCAAAATGTTCAGAAAATTTTTAAAAAATTCACGTGCAGTCAGAAAAATCAACGAATTCATTTCACATGAGAAAAAAAAAAGTTCCGTAAAAGCTTGTTGAAGAATTTTTCGTTTAAACAATTTATCGATAACTTTTGGGCATTATTATTATTAAAAAGTAGTCTTCTTATCGTCTTCATTGTGGTTGAATTTTTTTCGATTTTTATCTTATCATAAAGTAGGCAATATTGTCGACGCAAGTCACTTTTGATTGGGAAAGTACGTCTGATACATCCTTAAGATTGTAAGGAATGACAGTTCAAAGGCTCAAGCTACGGTATAGTTACGGTGTCATTGTCAATGCATGGCTTCGTTTTTAACAATCCGTGTATTAATACTCTTCATTGTTTTTTTTTTTTCAAACCTGAAACTAAATTAATCTTAATTACGATCGTCAATGCTATTTTTTTAAAATTGTTTCTAATTTTTCGTTTAAATATTTCTGTTCAAATATGCTTGTGACCCGAGTGCATTGCACAATGTGAAAATATGTGTTTTGATACAAAAAGTACTCGAATCGAAATTCTCATTGAACGATGCACAATAACTGCATGCTCGGACAAACGTTAATTGTTCGTTTCATCGAGGCACCGAGACCCACCAACGCGAGTTAATTTTTCTCCGAGATGGATGAAAAAAAATATCTATTTATAAAATAAAATTAAAAAAGCACGCAGAAATTATTTATCCTCTTTCCTGCTTTGGAAAATTTATATGAGGCGTGAACCCCAAGAATCCATTCTTTACGTAAATCGAGGTGTAGATGTATCCTGATACAGTGCAAGTTTTTTTTTTTTTTTTATATAAACGAAAATAAATTTTCGAATAAAATATAATTTGTAAATGAAACCAAATTTATAAAAAAATAACTAAAAAAAAGTAATTAATCCCTCGTTCTAAGAATACGGGTACACAAAAATATAAATTGACTCTTCACACTCGTGAAACTTGTCGAAAATAAAAAATTCGAAATTACGATCAAAATTGAAAAAAAAAAATGAAAAAAAAAAAAAAAAAACTGCAATGGATATCATGAATGAGGCATACGATCAAAAGGCGATGAGGAATAATGCGAAAATATACGGAAAACGTGTGCGCGTGGCGTGCTCCCCCGCAATTAACCCCGATCGCGATTACCACGTGATATTTATTATTTAATTAATTAAATCGTATTTGCAAAGAGAGAGGAGAAGGGGGAGGGGGGCTAAAGGGGTCGAGAGAGACTTCGAGAATGAGAATAGGACCATAAAAATAAATTAATAAAAAGAAAAAAAAAAGGAACAAAACATTTTATATCGGTGAGTAATTTTCGTAGGTGTCGAGAGAAACTTGTCTAGCACGTGCGATGAAAAAATATGTCTCTCGTTGTGTGTGATCAATGCCACTCTAACACGGTGTGTGATTCTCATTATTCTTTAATTCATGATTTTCATCAAGTATATATATATATGTATTTTTCCTTTTTTTTTAAATCGCATTTAACACGCTATAATTTGTGTTTATTCGTCGTCGAAGGACTTGTGAAGAGAAAAATGTAATAATAATAGAGCTGGGCTAAGTATCAGAAAGTACTTCAGGCACAAAGTACAAAGTACGGTAAATACTTGAAGTACTCGTTTATTTCAAGTCCCAAGTACCGTAAATACTTCAAGTACCAAGTACTTGAAGTAATTGAGGTATCAGGTATTTGAAGTACGTCAAGTATAAAGTAACAAATACTTTTCAAGTTTTCAGGTATACATCTCGTAAGTTCCAGTACTTATATTTGATTCATTACGTACTCGCTAAACTCAGTTCATTTTGATTCGAGTACTTTTTGTATCGAAACATATTTTTACATTGTGCAATTCCACTCAGATTGGGCAGATTTGAACGGAAATATTTCAACGAAAAATTAGAAATAATTAAAGAGAATAGCACTGACGATTATAATTAAGATTTATTTAGCTTTAGGTTTGAAAAATAAAAAATAAAGAATATAATACATGGATTGTTAAAAACGGAGCCATGCACTGACAATGATATCGTAACTACCGTAGCTTGAGCCATTGAACGGACATTCCTTGCAAATTTAACCAAAAGATGGGGCGAAACGTTTCCTCAATTATATACATTCAAAGGCCTTATACATGGAACCATTAGCGAGACGTATTCGAAGGTACTTCATACTTGGTACTTGAAAAAGTACTTGAAGTACAGGGAAGTACTTGAAAATTGGAGAACAAATACTTGAAATACTTTTTAAGTACTTTGTACTTCAAGTACTATACTTAAAGTACATTGCAAGTACTGGATACTTGCCTAGTTCCGAATAATGATAATAATTTTAAAATCGGCGATGAACTATAATTTTTTAAAGCATAATAATAATTATTATTATTAATATTTCAATTCCAGTATTTTGCAAATGTGCAAAACCTCGCGATTTTGAGATATCACAGGCTTATTTTTTTATTTTTTTATTTTAGCACAAATGGAGCATTCTCGAATGACGGTTTGTATTGAAGTTGGCGAATATCCATCGAGAGGTTCGTATTTCATGAAATTTTGGATTTTTGAAAAATGTGTCCGATGGCTCTAATTTTCCGAAATATTGAGATATCAGGCTAGTTTTTTTTTTAATTGTGAATAATGTATCATTGAAGAAAAGCCGCTATCAAGTTTCGCAGAGAATCGGTGAAAGGGTTCAGATTTTATGAAATTTTGTATATAGGGTAGACGTACCAGTTGTGGCCACTCCGCATTTCCCTCGAATTTCTTAAAGTTTCAAGGCTATGTTCACTTCATCGAGCGTAATATTTCGATATTCAAGATGTTTCCGGACCACTATCGATTGCTTCATTGAATATCTACTAATTTATTTCAACGAAATATGACGAAATGTGTCAACGCTGAGCGATTCGCGCAGTTTTCTTGTACGGTTTCTCATATCTAAAATCATTCCGCCCCATTTTATCAGTTGAAGCTCATTTTTTCGGGTTATGATTACAAAAAACTGATGTCTCAGCTAAAATTCCTGAAAAATACGTGATGGCCAAAAGTGGTACATTCAAAATGGGATTGTTCTATTTGTGGCCAGCTTATGACCAATCCCAATTCAAAGCTTTTGGTTGCCACAACTGGTACTTTGGATGGCCAAAAGTAGTACCAATTGTGGCCACAAATGATGAAAATGACAGCTACAAGATAATTTCCTATTTTTTTATTGATCATGATCAGAAAAGGTTTTAAATGATAAAAATTCGATTCCGTGTACCTTTTATGCTACATCGATCACTTTTTCAATTCTGAATTTGCAATAATGCGAACATTGTTCGTAAGTGAATGTTCGAAAATGCTTAAAGTGGCCACAACTGGTACGTCTACCCTAATACGGGAAGAAAAAAGACTCAGTAGTCTAAATGCTCGTTCAAGGAAAAAAAAAATCGTCGTCGTTGATGTGCAAATCGTTTGGTCGTTGAACGAGAGCCTCGATTCGCTAATAAATGCACGACAAAGAGAGAGAGAGAGAGAGAGAGAGAGAGAGAGAGAGATATGGATAATCGAGACTACCGACGATACTTCGAGAGATTGCACTCAAAGTCTCGTTATAAAAGAAGAGGGGAAAAAAGGGGGAAAAAAACAACCCTCAATAGCGAACGAAGAAATTATGAGAAAAAAAGTTTAGCAAGGGATGATTTTTTTTTTTCCTCGCCCATTAACGACGAACCGCTCGCCTCAAACACGTTTTGTTTCCCCTTTGTCAATTACAAATTATCAGCGAGAGCGAGTTCTCCACGAGCGCGAAAGAGTTGAAAAAAAAAAAATATATATATATATATATATAACTTTCGCGTCGACAGTCATCGAGAGAGCTCGACAACTTTTAACTCCTGATAAATTTTCTTTTTTCTTCCGTCTATCGTTCTGTCTGACCAGAGGGCTGTTTTGCGTTTATTACAGATCTTGGTTGTTCATAAATATATATATATATATATATATATATCTCTATATACGAGCCCTTGAACTCGGAGTGCACCACGGGGGGGTTCAAGAGGGACCCTTTGACGGTTCGAGGCTCGACAGTGAGAGCCTCGTCAAGTGGAGTGGTCAGGTGAACGAGAGAGAGAAAAAAAAAAGAAAATTTCTCACGGGAAATTCTCGAGGGAAAATGTCAAGTGGACGATTTTAAGGCGCTTGCAAGAATTTTTCACGCTATACAACACACAGGCATGGACTCTTGGGTCGTGCGAATTTACTCGTCGTAATTTCTTGAGTTTTTCGAATTTTTTAAAAATGTCTCTGAGTGCTTGAGTGCCTCTTGAGTGCCTCCGAGTTCCCGTGAACGTAATTGAGTGAGTTTAGCCGAGTTCAATTGTTTATAAGTTATTCGAAGTACTTTTGAGTGCCTGCTGTAGGAGTTGAATTTTTAAAAATAATTTAACAAATTTTCGAGTGCTCGTTTGAGTTTCTGAGTGCATTATCGAGTGCGTTTAAATATCTTTGAATGTTTTTTTTGTGATCTTGAGTGCGTTTAAGTGCGTTGAGATTTTTTATTAGGTGGCTTTGAGTGTTTCTGAGTGCATGGAAGTGTCATGGAGTGAGTTTCATGAGGTTGGAATTGTTTTTCTCAGGTGAATGCAAGTGTCCTTGAGTGCCTGAGAACGTTTTTAAGTGTGCACAATCGTTTTTGAGTGATTCAAAGGGAGTTTTTGAGTGCATGGGAGCGTTACGGAGTGAGTTAAACGACCTTGGAAACTTTTTTTCGGTCATTTCAAGCGTCTTTGAGTTTCCCGCGAACGTTTTTCAGTGTTTTTAATCGTTCTTGAGTGATCCAAGGTATCTTTTAGCGCCCGCGAACGTTATCGAGTGTGCTTAATTGAGTTGGAATTTTCCTCAAGTAATTTTGAGTGTTCGTGAGTGCCCGTAAACATTCTCCAGTGTATCCAGTAGGTTCTGAATTTTTTTTGTAATGACTTACGAGGTGTTTTTGGGTGCTTGAGAATATTTTTTAGGGCAACAAGTTCGGTGCATTAATGAATAAAATTATGAATAACGATTATTATTATTTATATGTCAAGTAAATTCTAAAATTAATCAATTGTCATTGGAAAATATTCGACAGCTTTCGTTCGAACGAGATGGAATTTTTTGTTTTTTTTCCAAAATTCAGAAAATTCCTTTCGACGAATGACAGTGCGACGAAAAATTTCGCAATGAGAACACCAAAGTGAAACAGTGCGTGTACTTTTCGTTTATTTTTTCTTTACCCCCCCGGAACAATGAAAATCTTTGAACTTTTTTTTTTTGCTTCTCCATCGAGAGTTTCGTTTATTTTTGCGAAAATTTTTCGAGGCGCATATCCGGCGAAGATTTTCGCCCTCTTTCTCTCGAGCCCTTAAATACGTCTCTCGCGAGACCTGTGGGTCGTATATCTCTTGTTCTATTTTTTTTTTTTTTTTTTTTTTTTTCATTCCAGTGGCCACTCTGACCGACGAAGCGACGATCTCCGTCAATTTATATACCTGCTACTCCAGATTCTCTCTTTCCTTTATTTTGCATCTTTTTTCCTCCCTTGCCGCCTCTGAGCCATGGCTTCATTCTTTTATTTCTTATATCCCTCTATTTGCCTAAACCGAATACCGATGTATAGAAGACTCGTCGAAGCGAGAGAGTATGTAAAAAAAAAAAAAGAAATGTTTTACAACCCCTCGGAGACACAAACACACGTCAGGGCAACTTCTGGTCTTTTCTTTTCAATTCAATCACGAGAATTGTCTCTCGATAGATATAAATTTTTCATTTTTTTTTTTCCCCCTTAAATTTACGATTCTCTCGTCTTTTCCCTCGTGCAAATTTTCCCTATATCCGCGCATATTGCTGGAATTGGAATTAGATATTGCTGGAAAATTATGAAATAGAAGCATGACTTTTCACACAGGCTGGCACTCGCAACCGTGCTGCCTCGCATCATCATATTTTCATGAGATTTTGATTGAGTTATGAGACGACAGACCGAGCTTTGTTTGACGGGGAAATTATGCGCGTCTCGCAGGTGAATGATAAAACGAATCGAGACGGCTCGTGTCTATGAGAGAAACGAGGCAAAAGTTGAAATCCATCCCCTTGGAGCACACCCTCGGTACGGATAACCGCGCCAAGGTGTATTGAACACTTTATAAAATGCGTTAGACGGACCGGCGCCTGTGCAGCCGCTCGCGAACCTCCCTTCGTCGTAAACTTGAAACTCCGTGCGAATGCAAAAAAAAAACCCTCATCGTTTCATCCCCCGTAAACTCCAAGTTCTCTCTGCTCTCTCTCTCTCTCTCTCTCTCTCTCTCGATGCGTTTTACTCGTATTTATCAGTCTATAAAACTGTAAAACTCCCCCGCGAAATTTCCATTTGCTCTCCCTACTTTCCTGCAAAACGCGTACGCACGTATAATCGCACGTAAAACACTCAAAATTATACGCATTGAACTCTCTATCTCCCCGAACAAAGCCACGAGTATGGAAAATAAGTACCATGTAATCCCGTTCTGTATTGATTGTTGAAAAAAAAAAAAAGAAAAGTAATCGAGCACTCTCTGTTTTTACTGTAAATGTGAGAAAACTCGGGTCCGAACGAATAAACAAGAAGAAGAAGAAGAAGAAGAAGAAATAACAATTTTACAATAAATTTTGTACTTTTTGTTTCTGAATATAAATTGCAAGACTTTTCAATGATTTCCTAGCAAATTGCAATCGTATCGACGGATTGCCCGAAGCTACCGATCGTTGCGGAGGCAAATTGTGAAAATTTTGTTGAAAATTTTTTCCGCAAAACGAGCCCGTGTGGGCAGATTTTGAGATTTTTAATTCCGGCATAGAGACCGATCGCCCCTGCACGAACTTTTCTTTCTCCCTGATCACTCTAATAATGAATAATTACAACGTCAGAAGTATATAACGTCCCAATTTTGGACCACCGACGATAAATTATTACATCGTATAGAACTTGGCCTAGGAAGCGAAAAGACAAAAAATTTATGAAGATGCCGTCGTTCGTCTCGATCTCCCACCGCATAGACCGATCGACCCTTTAAAATCAGCTATCTCGTATATACGATAATTATTCTCACTTTGAATTGCCACTTATCACAACTTGTCCTCGAACCTTGAAAGACTAAAACTACGTAGAGCCGTGCTTTATCGCAATTTTTTTTTTCCCGCATATAGACCGATCAATCCCACGACTCAAGCGCCTTTTCATGGAAAATAAAAAAAAAAAAAAAAAAAAACACTTCGCGACAATGAAATTTTACTTCGGCGAACGAAATTCTTAGAGAAGCTACATGAACGAGATATCAAAATATTTTTCGATACATACAGTTTGGGTATTCACCGTCCTTGGGGGGCGATGGACACTGGGGCGCGTAAGAGCCAAGATGATATCCGTACGTATTGTGCTGATGCATCGGGGCAAAGGGATAACCGGCAAGTGCCGATCTGGGACTTGGAAAACCAGGGTCCGTGTGCTGTTGATTGCCGCCACCGGGTCCGGTACCCTGATGACCCAGGGCACCGACCTGATGCGGAAACTGATGTCCACCACCTGGCACATTGTGCCCACCGGGATAACCACCGCGTAGACTCGACGGATTATAAAGATTGTTGTGCTGTAGCTCGATAAAGGCGCTTTTGCCGGATTGTGAGACCGGTGTACTCGATGCACTGTCACCGCCATTGCCACCCTGGGGTCCGGGTGTTACCGAGCCAAGGCCACCGTGATGAAGATGCTGCTCCATGTCGGAACTACCGCCGCCGGTGCCACCGCCGCTGCCGTTATTACCTCCACCGGAGCCGTTACCACCGCCGCCCGTTGATTGTCCACCACCGGACATGCTGTTAGGCGTCGGGGTGCTCGACGGACAGGGGTCGCCCGCCCCGAATGGGCTCCCCAGATCCGTAAAATTGAGCGTCGTCGTGCTGCCCGTACGTTCCAACTTGATCGCGACGTCGACGCCGCAACCGGCCCTTGCCGACGTCGCCGCCGTGCGGACACCGCACGGAGCCCGAATCTTGCCGCTGCCCTTGTCTCAACGGGATTTTTTTCAGGGTTGGTTCCTGTTTTTTTTTTTTTTTCTTCTTCTTCTTCACTTCTTCCTCTCCTCGTTCGACCACACCCCGGGAGGGAGATCGTTTCGATTATGAATTATCGCGCGACTCACCCACCGGACCACTCCCTGTGGACTCTCCGTATATCCGTGAACAAACTGAACAACCTTGGCTGAATCAACGGCTTTTTATAAAACCGAAGATTGGCTCGTTAATGAACGACGAAAAATAATCAAACTAATCCCATCGAGAGATGGCCGGTTCCTCACTGAGAATCGATTCACTGCCACGGTCTTGCTCTTTATTAAAGACACTCGCGGATTACCGAACGGTTTTACGAACATCCAGGTGGTATCATCCACCCGTCGGATTCACGATCACTATGCAACCTGTTTCCAAAACTTGGCAATAGGATCGGCTTTCTTTTTTTTTTCCCCTAATTCTCAAAGCGCAACAAAACTTCAAACACTCGGGGCAACCATATCGTACACTTGAGAGTCGCCAGACCCACGGAACTCCCGGACCTGATTGGCCCCCAAAAGGGCTTCAAGCTGGGAAGGTTTATGACGATGATCCTTTTTTTTTCATTCGTTTCAAACAAACGAAAACATTTGCCTCTCGCTCCAATTGAAACAACTAATGTCCGTACCCCGTAGGTCAGCTCTCCGCGGAGCTGGTACCGGCTGAATGCGTGAACCGGTTGGCTTTTTCGCCCGTCGGCATCGTAAAAACCGCGAGTATTGAACAACGCGAGAGTACGTAGCACCGCACGCTTTTGCTCCTTTTATAATCCTCGATTCGTTGTTAACCCCCTTGATCGCACCTCGATAGGCTCAAAGGCTCGGATAAACTGGATTATAAGGATTCAACGATCATTTATCGTTGATCCTTGATAAACAAGGGGGGGGGGGATTTCAGTTTACGGCGACTATTTACGACGAAATTCTTGGTATCATGAGGAATGTCCTTTTGCGAGGACTCTTCGAGTAATCCACCTCCTTGGATCGTAAATTAATAAATATAAACACACTCGCGTTTATCGTTTCACTGAACACCTATACTCACGGACGCGAATACGAATGTTCGCACGAACGAACACGAATAGTGGCAAGCTCCGCTTGTAACGGGCTGGAAAATGAAACGGAAAAGAAAACAGACGAGATGGAAAACGCGTAAAAAAACTTTAACAATATGTTATTGTTATCCACTTAAATCCCTTGCTGTTGTTGTTGCTGTTGCTGTTGCTTTGTTATTTTAATGATGACCGGAAAGATTCATGACGCGGACGCACACACAGAGAGAAAGAGAGAGAAAGAGAGATAGAGAGAGAGAAAGAGAGAGAGAGAGAAAGAGAGAGAGAGGTTTGGGGTTGGCGGGCACACACCACTTGGTCGACCGATACGAGAGATCACGTCGTATCGTTTAGGGTTAAGACTAAATGTATACCGAGTTATGCGGCAGGGAAAGTTAACGCGGAGTTGAGGCACACACGCGCGCGTCTTGGCCAGTAACTGCAGTGCACACCGTGCGGCGCGGACCGGTATAATGATACATAATGAAGCCCCGGTATAGACCTCTCTCCCCGAGTGAATCCATTCGTTATAGTTCAGCATCAATGCCGCCTGGCAGCGCCACTGCCAAGCTCCGCCCAGCCGTAAAATTGCATGTACGATGATTGGAGACTTCTCCCTCTCACTATTGGCGGCCGGTACGTTTCACGAGCAACGATTGGATTGCCGGAGGCCATTATGGTGTCGACGAGGCGTTCCCCGAACGGAATGTCGACGCCTCGTTGTTCACTCCCCGGGGGTTAACGGGGGGGGGGGGGGGGGGGGGGAATATACCACTCTAGTGACGGTAGCCGACTTACTTCTAGCCCAGGGATCATCTACGCTGGCAAACGCATCATCGCGGTTGGAGGGGCTTTCACGGATCCCTCTCCCGGAGAAGCCTGCCCAACCATCTCCAGCCAGGTTTTTTCGCGAAATAAAATTTTGATGCCCATACCGCTTTGCTCCGGAGCGAGGAGCCTGTAATTCGGACAAGAGATGCCCAAAATGTACGCGGATACCCCCAAAGTTGGGCCTCTTTGAACAAGGGATTCAAAAAATTTTCCGGACTAACGATTCATATGGGACATTTGTTCAGTTTTCATTGGATAACTCCCCGAACCTCTGGAGCTTGTGCTCTCGGGAGGCAAGTGCATCTTTGCTGATCTCCCGACATCATGTGCATGCACACCTGATCGATGCCAGGACCACGCCCCATAAACGTTGCTCCCCAACTCTCGCGGTGACTCGCTCGTCCTACCTCTCGCCCTCAACGGCCTGATGGTGGTGATGGCTATCAACCTTCAGCCTGCAGGACTCTGTACGAATTTGGCCCAGCGAGGATCACCCAGTATCGGTGGAGGTGGGGGAAGAGGATTCACTTTGTTGATGCTCGGGCCAGGAAGCGCGGCAGGTACTCGTTACACTCGCGTTAATTCCCCTATATATAACACTTTTGCGCAAGTTTACCCATCATCAAGCCGCCCAAAATCAGCCTCATCGGAGCCAAACACACCCGGGGGTTCGAAGCATCCCTCGCGTGCAATTCCTTTCTGACAGATTACTCATCCCAAATTCCCCTGGGGTGGAGCAATGTCCTTGACACCTTGACCCGATTTCCCAGAACCACCGTGGCTTTCCCCTTTCAATCTTCCACCTCTGTGTCTCACTGAGGATTGAAGATTTTGTGCTTGTTTGCGACCGAGAGGTGGATGAACGAGCTCCAACGAAGCATCGTCCGGAGACAAGGATCGTGGAACGTAGTTCTGGTGAATTGGATAAGCCAAGGGATGGGCGTTTTGACGAGTCTCTTTATAGCCACAATTAGAACGAGACGCGTGTGGTCCGAGGTATGGATAAACTGGACAACTTGTTGACTCCTGTCAGTGGAGAATCTTGTCTGATGGGAAAGTCTGATGTCGCGCCAATCCCCCGGGGTAATTTGTATGGTCACTTTGGCATGGTCTTGCGTTAACTGGAGATGCAAACCAAGACATCAATGCAGAGTGACGTTCACAGCTCTCGCATCCCACTTTAACTACTCGAATGTTCGTCCATCTGTCGGTTCTATACAGCCAGTGGAAAAGTTAACAACCGTCAGGACGATAGTCAGCTCGTTATCGAGACATTATTATCGTTGGACCTGTCTGAATATTCGTCTCCGTCTCTCAATTGTGTTCGTCATCAACGCGGACTTAAAGACAACGAAGATGCGGCTAAAACTGAGTCCAAGAGTGGCCTCGTGAGAACCGGAAGTAACGGGAGAGAGAGAGAGAGAGAGAGAGCCTAGCTCAAACGTACACGTCGCATAAAAAAAAACCCCAACGGCACTCACGATTTTTTCCTACAATATCACGTAGATTGTATGTGTATCTAGCGTATCTGGCGTCACAGCACGCAACGTTGCTATTAGAAGACGAAGAGAGAGAGAGAGAGAGAGAGAGAGAAAGAGAGATGCGCGCGTTCGTTGACTCTGTTGGCTCGTTCCTACGATACATACCCGTTCCTACAGCGTCCCTGATGCTCTCTCGCGTGGCCAGAGGACGCCTCAATGACACAGAGAAACGAAAGTAACCGTTTTTTTTTAGCGGTATACATTAGCGAAGCCCCGCGCCTTTTCTCAGCTTTCACGATAATCAAACCGCAACTCTTGATGGACTTCCACGTGGTGTATTTGTGTATACAAATATAGAACGTAATAGGAGACGAACTAGGGGAAGATGTAAGATTGAGAGACGAGCCGAGAGAGAATAAATGAGAATATCGTAGTAAATACTTGGTCAGCCCATTATGGCGTATTGTAATTCCTATGGCGTTTAGACTTTCTCGGGTAATGTCTGTGAGTGATCGTAATTTATAAGTATTTTTAAATAATTTTTAGCGGTTCGAGTGCCTGCGAGGATTGCTGATTGTCGATTTAATTTTTTTCCCCGAATTTTTCCCCAGAGTGTCAGCCCAGGATGAGGATCCTTGAGTCAATGTCTCACGAATCATCGATTCCAGTGATCATACGCACCCGAAATTAATCCTGATCTTCATGATCGAAATATTCGTCAGGCTGTCTTTTTTAAAGTTCTTCTGCCATTTTTAAAGAGCACACAATTGAGCAACAGTCTCATTGCATTCGAAGCTATCGCGACAAGGAAAGGGCGTCGACACGGATTAAGCAAATAGAGGTCGGTGATTGCGGGGGCAAATGTTGGCTCGGGATTGAGAGCCGGGCACTGGGCCACTGAACTCTTGCTCTCACTCGTAATGCCTCTACTGGCAGGGTAAAGGGTCTCTCTCTCTCTCTCTTTCTCTCTCTTACCAGTGCAAAATTACGAGGATGGCTAATTGCACGGCGGTTTGAGCGCAAACACGTGTCATCAGTCAACCACCACCATAACTATGTTTGTATATGTATACACAAGTATAAAACGAACTATACCACCATGAGGCGCTGTCGACGCCGTTCTTGGCGCGCGCGCGCGGGAGTTTTATACACGCGGCGCGTCGTTCGTCGTCACGCGGTGCCCCCACATTGGGAATAGCTCTGCGTGGTCGGTTGGGTGTACGGTAAATTACGTAATTGAGGTAAATGACGGCTATCCAGAGTGCAGGGAACTGTGCTAAATAAAATGCTATTCAATTAGACGACCCAACGCATATATATATATATACATATATATATCTACAAGAGAGAATGATTCCTGGACGCGGAGCGCGAGTAGGTATGGAAAGAATGGCCAAAAAAACGCATGAAAATGAATGCGTAATTTCACGCAACTTAATTTTGGAGAAGCATAATAGACCGACCACCCCTGAAAAATTAGCCAGTTGCCTCTGTATCCGTTCAAAGATAATAAATTTAGTTAAGAAAACACTATTCTGTCAACGCATTACTGACTAATCACGAAATATCTTGTGATTTTTCAGTAATATGTGTGTGTGTGTTTTTTTTTTTGCCAGGTTGATAGCACTTGAAAAATGGTCTGATGAACAGACAGATAGGGTAGACTTAGTACCAGTTTTGGCCACTGTACCGTTTGTGGCCACTCCGCATTACCCTCAAGTTTCTTAAAGTTTCAAGGCTATGAATTCACTTTATCGAGAATAATATTTTGTTACTCAAGATTGATTTGTTGAATATTAGCTAATTTATTTCAACGAAATATGACGAAATGTGTCAACGCTGAGCGCGGTTCGTGTAGTTTTCGTGTCAGAAGTGTTAAGGGATCCCGAGGTGAGAAGACTATACGGTTTCTCATTATCCAAAGTCATTGCGCCCCATAAAAAATGTATGTTTTATCAGTTAAAGCTCATTTTGCGGGTTGGAATAACAAAAAACTGACATAGCAGCTAAAATACCTGAAAAATACGCGGTGGCCAAAAGTGGTACATTCAAAATGCGATTGTTCTATTTGTGGCCAGCTTATGGCCAATCCTAATTCAAAGCTTGGCGGCCACGGCTGGTACTTCGGATGACCAAAAGTAGTACCAATTGTGGCCACAAATGGTGAAAATGACAGCTACAAGATACATTTCCTATTTTCTTATTTATCATGATCAGAAAAGGTTTCAAATGATAAAAATTCGATTCTGTGTATCTTTGAGGTTACATCGATCACTTTTTTCAATTCTGAACTTGCAATAATGTGAACAATGTTCATAAATGAATGTTCGAAAATGCATCAAGTGCCCACAACTGGCATGTCTACCCTAGATAGGTCCGAAGAATTGGAGCAAAATATGCCCTTTGACGCGATTGTTTTTTTCTGGCATAGATCGATCAGCCCTTCAAAATGAGTTATTCTCCTTCGTGTACCCAACCCCGATGAACGGAATTTACGTATCCAAAAGTTCTGCACTGCGAAAGACTTGAAAAAGATAAAAAATCGAAATTCATTCGAAATTTTGCAAAAAAAAAAGGGATTTTCTTTTTAATTCGGTAAAATTGCAGAGATAAAAGGATGCTTTGAAGAAATCGAAGAAAGTGAAGCAGCGCGCGATTTTGGACACTTTTTTTTGTATAGACCGATCACCGATTCAAAGTTAGCTATTTCGGTTCGTACGTGTCGCCTGATAAATGGGGATACACATCCAAGCGCCGAAATAACGCACGACGACGTATAAAAGGGGGGAAATTTTTTTAATTTTTCCACGCATTACGATATTTTCTCTTGAAAAAATCGGTGTCCTCGAACGCCCGGACCTTTTTTGACTGACGTCTAGTCTAATTTTGAGCAAGGATAAAGCCCCTGTAACAACTGGAGAAAAGTCGACGACTTTGAAGTGATGGTCGCAGAGATCTCGCTGAGCTGTGCGATCCCACCGTCTATGTATGCAGGATTAAGGAAGGACCGAGAAGAGCGAAACAAAAGAGACGCCGGTTAGACGTCAAAAGAAAAGTGACGTTTCTAGGGGCGGAAGGATGAGACTCTGATGGCTCGAAGGGTCGAAACAGGGGCAACGCAAAGAATCGCAGGTTCAAAAAGCCGGTTCATGGATTAAAGAACGCGAAAGACCGGCGGATGTGCAACCTCTCTCACTCTCTCTCTCTCTCTCTCTCTCTCTCCTCCTCCTTCTTCGTCGATTAGACGTTTTATGCGGCCTATATAACGCGGGAAACGCTACCAGCGCCAATTTTTTACTGTCATCCCTCTCCCCGGCAGACTATGAGCGTTACATCCGGCTCTGGCCGGGTCGTGACGGTGCCTCACTAGACTGAACGCGTCACTTTCGTATTTCTTAACCATTTTTTTTTCTTTCACTTTTCACCCACCCCAATGCTCATTAACTGTCATCACGATGTCATTCCGTTCGCGAGGTTTAAAAAAAAAAATACAAACTATTCTTACACTTGAGAAAAAAAAAGAAATTCCTTTTTTTTTTCCCCAATACACATTTTTTTTCTCAGGGTAGACACGCTCGAGTTAATCGGGTTTCCTGCTTCGAGGACGAGAGCGAGACAGAGAGGATGAGCAAACCCTCTCTCGCTCTTTTATAATCGACGGTCTCGAGACGGACAGTCGAGACAAAAGAGGAATTTTTTTCTTTTTTTTTTTTTTTGCTTTTCATTTTTACGTTTTCTTTATTGTTCTTTCCGTCGAGGACGGAAGTCTTGAACCCCGGGCCGCCCGAGGCACTTCCAGCTCGCTTCGTCTCGTCTGAATTCCGCGGGAATATTCAGCCAAACAACGGGCGAACAATAATTGCTACCGATATATCGGAACACTCGAAGACGTATGTGCATATTTTTCGTGGAACAATTGTCGTTTTTTTTTTTTTTTTGTGATTTTCGAGAAGTCAAAGTCTCGCTGTGCTTTGACGAAAATTGAAGCAAAAAAATAAGCAGGTTCGTGGGGCACTTTTTTGGTCCGGGAAGAAAGTTTTTTTCAAAATCGATTCTTTGCATTTCGTCCAAACGAGTTGGTTCACCAAAATAGCCGTCGTTTTCCGTTACCGGAAGTTGACGACTCCATTTTGTGCTCATTCAAAATGCCCGTTGACTCGTCGAGCTACGATTTTTTTTTTCATTTTTTTACGAAGCTTCAAAGTTGAATCATTGGTTTTTTTTTTTTAAAGATCTTTCGGGCGAATCATTGATTTTTTTTATCGTTTCAAGTACTCTCACGGTCGCAAAAGTTGAGTTATCGGAACAAATCAAAAGGTATGATCTAAGTCGAAGTTTGGCCTTTTCACCAAGCCCAAATCGCTGCGAGTGTAACACATTTATGGCTCCTTGAAGTTTCGAGATTTTTCAAAATCTCCAAAAATTAAAAAAATTAAAATAAATAAAAAATTTGTTTCGCTTTTTTTGAAGTGCGTTCAACGACCTTGTAGCTTGTAGGATCGCAAATTTACCGCTGAACACGAATCTATACGATTTTTTTTTTTCTTAAGAACGAAAAAATTTCCTAAATTTGTGTTTCATTTTAAGGGAGTCGCGCTATACTTGGAAAATGAGTACGCAAATGAGATCTCTCTCTCTCTCTCTCTCTCGCGATACTTTGATAGCTGAAAAAAGGCGGGGTGCTGGGGGGGGGGGGGGGAGGGGGATGCAAAAGTGGTAAATATACTCAGAAGAGAGAACGCGGTCAAACGGATTGTTTGCTGGCAACGCCCATCCATATTCGCCCTCGAGTTTTACTGCCATGGCAGTAAAGTACGAAAATTATGATCGAGCAACGCGGACGCGAGACCTCTCGAGTCTTGTCACTGCTCCGGGCGCTCATAATACTCGCCTCTTTTCTCTCTGCAATGTCCCTGACTCGAAAATTCGACCTCTAACCATATCCAAAGCCAGGGCATCATACCTGATCGTAAAATTTATTTTTATTCAATTTTAATGGATAAAAATTATAATCGCACTGTCAAACATTTATGGATGAATGAATGAACATCGTTTCACATCGAGCAATCCTTGATTGATTGATCAAGCAATTTTCTTCATTTGAATAAATTATTTGCACAAAAAAAAATCCCACAACTGGAGGAAACCATCATTTTTTTTATCAGAGTTTCGTTATTTTTACACCCAGAAAAAAGATCTCGTTGATTCAAATAGAGTCTATTCGTTGTAACTAAATTTTTTTCTTTGTCTCATGGCCTAATAGGACTCTACTTATTGTAAATATTTTTTTAAAATTGATTCGACTATTTTTGCCTAGTTGGCAAAAAATAGTCCAGTCATTTGAACCAAATAACTGTTCATTGAATTCAACTATATTTTTATTGCGAATGCATGAAATGTTTATTTAAATCAAAAATTTTTTTTTTTTTACAACAGCGGAGCGAAAACCGCGGATTACAAAAGCGGAGCCGGTCCTCGTTTGCGGATGAAAACTCGCTGTTTTCGCTCCGCTGTTGTAAAAAATAGTACGTTCACCTCGGAGAAAACGGTCGTTTGCGCCTCGTATGAAGTTGAGAACACCTCGGCTTCGCCTCGGTGCTCAACTTCATGCTCGGCGTGCACACGACCGTTTTCTCGCTCGGTAAACTCGCTGTTTTCGCTCCACTATTGTAAAAAATAGTATAATCAACTCGGAGAAAACGGTCGTTTGCACCTCGTATGAAGTTGAGAACACCTCGGCTTCGCCTCAGTGCTCAACTTCATACTTGGCGTGCAAACGACCGTTTTCTCGCTCGGTAAACAATATACTATTAATTTTCATTCAGCAACAATGCATTTGACTCGAATAAATATATATTCGAGGCAACTATATTATTGTTGCAAACGTTTTTTAATCAAAAATATAAACAAAAACGAAATATATCATTTGCAAAAAAGGTTCCATACGCGCATAGAAGAGTTACGCTGGAAAAAAAAATCCTGCACCGATTTTTCTCGATAGGATTTTTCCTCCTCGACTGGGACTTGAATCTGGGACCCACCTACCTATCCTGCCTATCTACCTAACACGCTACCCACTACGCTATCGACAGTTCATGAACTATGGTATTTCATATCATGTATTTGACTTGGCAGAGAACACTCGATCAGTTGTATGTTGGGAGCTACTCAAAGGATCGTGGTTGTCCCGGCTTCTGCCTTTTATTTCGTATAAATATGTTGGTTTTGAAAGAAATTACAAAATTGAAGATGACGAATCCAATATGGCGGATCCAAAATTCTAAAAATGCCATAACTCGTCAGATTCACTCTAACTATATATTCTGGGTTTTTTTTTTTTGGTCGGTGAACACGAATTTTAGGTCAAAATTACAAAATTAAATATGGCGGATCCATTATGATGGATCGAAAATTCTCAAAGTGACATAACTTGTCAGATTTCGATTTTACTCAGTATTGAGGGATTTTCGGGTAATTGAACGTGAATTTGACGTCGAAATTACAAAATTCAATATAGCGGATTCAATTTGGTGGATCGAAAATTCTCAAAATGCCATATAACTTGTCAGATTATGATTGACCATTTCCAATGCATCAATTGCTGCAAAAATGTCGAAAGAGATGCAAATAAAACACGTAAATGATCCAAGGGAATTGAGAAAAAATGCACAAAAAATAAATTGGATATATGAATATACATAGTTCATTTAACTAAATTTTTTTTTTAATGAAAGCGAGTGAAAAAATTTAGTAGGAGCAAATAAGTTTTTTATTACTTTATTCTTTTAAATTAATATTAATTCAAATAAATTAATTAATGAGATAAAAATATCGTACAATACTTGAATCAAGTAAATATTCGCTTGGATTTAATAAAATTCTAGTTATTTCAAGAAAAGAGAAATTGAATATATAAATATAGTACATTGAACTAGATCTTTTTTTCTGGGTGTACGATTTGGTTTGCATCGCGAATAAATACGATGTTATTTCAGAATTCCCAATCTTTTCTTTTGTAACCAATAGATTTCTGATAGGGCACCAACACACACACACACACACACACACATACATACACTTTACTATCACCCTCGATTCTCTCGTCGTCGTCCCCCCCCCCTCCCCCTTCCTTTTTTATTCATGGGAGAAATCGAAGTCTGGGGGATGCAAGAGAAAAAAAAAAGCAAGCTCTGAGAGAGGGTGACGTAATTGCATATGGGACCAGCACCCTCGCTCACACATCGCACACATTAACAGTCCCATATATATATATATAATGCTACGAACTCTATAACCAACATTCCACCATTCCTTTTTCTATTCCACCCTTTTACTCTGCCTCAGTACGAAACTGTGCAAAATAAAAAAAATAAAAATTTCGTAAATTATGTTGGAAAATTTCCGAGGCTCGAATCAGGGAGTCCCATGGAGGCCATATCAGTGTTGAGAATAATTATAAATGTGTTTTCGTAATTTCTGAATATTCTGTCGACTAAAATTTTTGTGGAAATGAAGATTTCCGAAAGTTTTGAAAAATCGAACTGTCTTGCAGTGAGGGCGAAAAGAGCAGGGGGAAAAAAATACGATATGACGCTTTGGGGAAGGTGGTGGAGTTATATCTCGTCGTTGTCCGGAGAACGTCAGCTGGTCGCGTTCTCGCGTGACGACGCATCGCCCGCATCCTCGCGGCTTATATGCAATATATATATATATATATAGATCTATACATAGAAATATGTATATACATATATGTATAAATACATTGGCCGAGATGGCGTATTTCCCCGCAGGGTTTTAGACCCGCCTCGTATCTCTGTCCGTCATTACTATATTCCATAAATTCGTATATAAATATACCAGAGCGTGGCTCAACCATATACATGCCACTGTACACCGTAAAACGTGTAATTTTTTTTATTTTTTTTTTATATTCGTACACTATGCATACATTGTTCGGTGACCCTTCTGATAAATAGAATTTGACAAATGGGATATCGAGCGTATACCGTACGAAGGGATACGAGGGAATATAAGACTAATCGAAGAAGATGTCTGAGTTGACCAACGAGTCCTGGGTTGAACCAGAAATTTGTGGTTCAACCAAACTTTTTTCTATGCTCAATGTTGTCGATTTGTCATATAGTTGCATCATTCATGCAATTATTCGCCGTAACGTAAGGCATAGTTGTTGCACCTGTAAAAAAACCGTCGTTAAAACTACAAATTTGTAGTTTATGAAAAATTATTTTCAATTTTTCTCATGGTTGTATACCAGCTTGAACCATAGTTGGGTCAGCTTGAACTACGGTGGCGTAGGCTGCTTGCGAAGAAGGATAGTACCGTGAAAATATTTGAAAAACTACTGACTTGTAGTTATTACAAAAACTACAGTAGTTTTAACAATTATTTTCACAGTTCTGTTAACTTGAGCTGTGTAATTGCTCAAGTAACTGTGCTCAAGTAGCTGTGTAATTGCTCTATAATTGAGCTGTGAACCGCTTGTACAGTTAACAGTACTATGGAAACGATTGCAAAAAAAAACTACAGATTTTTAGTTATCACGAAAACTACAGTAGTTTCAATAAGTAATGTTGAAGTTCTGTTAATTGGAACTGTAATTACACACGCATGTTTTTAGAATAACTACAAAATTGGAGTTATCACCAAAAACATAGCAGTTTTAACCACTATTTTTACAGTTCTATCAACTTGAACTGTAGTTGCATGAACGACTTGCATAGTTATTTAAAAAAAACTACTGAATTGTAGTTATGAAAAAAACTACAGTAGTTTTCTCACAGTTCTGTTAACTTAAACTGTAGTTGCATGAACGACTTGCATAGTTACAGAAAAAAACTACAAATTTGTTGTCATGACGAAAACTACGTCGGTTCAACGACTTAGCTCACAGTTTTGTCAATTTGAACTATTGTTGCCTGATCCGCCTATACAGTTGACAGTGTCATAAAATAGTTGTCGAAAAAACTACTGATTTATAGTTACCAAGAAAAATACTGTAGTTTAAAAAACTTTTCTCACAGTTCGGTCAATTTGAACTACTGTTGTACAGTTGTACGGTTGACAGTATCATGAAAATAGTTGTTGAAAAACCACAAATTTAAAGTTATGACGAAAACTACAGTAGTTTCAACAACTAATATCGAAATTCTGTCAGCTAGAACTGTAGATATACTCGCATAGTTTTAGGATGACTACAAAATTGGAGTTATCACCAAAAACATAGCAGTTTTTACAACTATTTTTACAGTTCGGTCAACTCGAACTGTAGTTGCATGAATGACTTACATAGTTATAGAAAACAACTACAAATTTGTTGTCATGACGAAACCTACAGTAGTTTCAACAACCAATATTGAAATTCTGCAGCTAGAACTGTAGTGACTTGTAGTTATTTGTGGAATAACCACAAAATTGTAGTGAGCTTGAACTATTATTACATGAAACACTTGTACAATCGACAATACCATGAAAATATTTATAAAAAAAACTACAAATTTGTAGTTATAAGAAAAACTGCAGTAGTTTAAACAAATTTTTTTCACAGTTCTATGAACTTTGGCTATGGTTGCGTCAATCACTTGCATAGTAAAAAGTACGATGAAAATAGTTGTAAGCAAACTACGAATGCATACTTATCACGAAAACTACAGTACAAATTTTCTCACAGTTATATCATCTTGAGTTATAATTGCATGAACCACCTGCTTCGTTGATGATACTATGCATATAATTGTAGAAAAAACTATAAGTTCATAGTTATCACGAAAATTACAGTACTTTCAACGGATATTCTCACAGTTCTGTCAACTTAAACTATAGTGCATTAACCACATGCATAGTTTATAATACGATAAAAATAGTTGTAAACAAACTGCAAATTTATAGTTACCATGAAAACTACAGTACTTTCAGCAACTTTTCTCACAATTATGTCCTGTTGAGCTATAGTTGCGTGAACCACTTGCTTTGTTGATAGTACTATGAAAATAATTGTAGAAAAAACTATAAATTCATAGTCATCACGAAATCTACAGTAGTTTCAATGGATATTCTCACAGTTCTGTCGACTTAAGCTGTAGCTGCATGAACCACATGCATACCCGTGTGGAAAATAGTCAGGGAAGCCCGGAGAATGTACGGGCCCCTTAAAGGATTTGATGTGGAAATCCCTAACAAGGATTTCCCTGTTACTGCCCTAAGGGTCCTAGAGAGGATTGGACGTGGAATCCCTAACAGGGATTTCCCTGTTACTGCCCTGAAGGGTCCTAGAAAGGCACTCATTTGTTTTCATGGTAAGAAATAACAGGGGCTTGATGGATGCAGCAATGAAGGGCCCCGGTCAGGCGTTAACAAGGCATACTGGCTAATTTTTACAACAAATTGAACTGGGTCATAAATTAGGCAACTAATGTGTGCCCAGCTTGGTGCAGTTACGATTTCGATAATAAAATAAATTATTATAATATAATTAATTATAATTAATTATAATTACATTTTTATTTTATATGTTATATATTTATTATTTTTTATGTAATATTATATAATTACATATTACATATTACAAATATATATAAATATAATTATAAAAACAATAAAAAATAAAAAATAAAAAAATATATAATAATAATATAATAATAATTTTTTATTTTTTAAATATTTTAATAATAATATTTATATTCATTTATAATATATATAAGGAAGTATATAATGTTACATAAAAAAGTATATATATATATATATTAAAAATTTAATTATAAATAATTATAATTAATGATATTATTATAATTTATTTTATTATGGAAATCGTGACTGCACCAAACTGGGCCCACATTTGCTGTCTGATGAAGACCCAGTTAAATTTGAAAATAATTTGTTAATTAACAATTGAATAAATTTTATCACTATATATATCACCTTTTTACTGAATATCACGCTGTTCTATTCAATCCGGTAAGACAACGTTTTTTCATTATAACTCGTAGGCTTAATGTCATTTACATACAAGAAACTCGTAATAAATCATTGGCGTAGTGGTAGAATGTCGGTCGTTAGGTAGGTCGTTAGGTAGGTCTCAGTTAAAATCTCAGGTACAATTAAAATTAATTTCGACGGAATAACGTCCGGACTACGGAGCCGGAAACAATCGTAAAAAAAAAATAATCTTCGGGCGTTAATTTTTTTTTTTAATTACTATTTAAGGATCGAGAGTGCTGAATCCGCGGATTGAAGGATAGCGGGTTCGAATCCCGATCAAGGACGTTTTTTTTTTTTTTTTTTTACAGGATTTTCATAAATAATGGAGTAACAGTGTTAAATTCATTCATCGATCATTCCTAATTGCTAATTCATAGATAATAAACTATATTATGTCAATTTGACCCGTGCAAGGATGAGATTGAATAATCCGGGCGCAATCAGGGAATCCTATAAGGGCCCCGAATTTATATCCATTAAGGGGCCCGATTTAAATTGCGGGACAATCCTGTAACCGCCCCTGACAGGAATCTAAACCGGGCCCCGGTTATAATCAGGGAAAATTAATCGGGCCCTTTACAGATCCCGGAAGAAATTTCCACACGGGTAGATGATGATACCACAAAAATATTTTTGAAATCACTACAAATTTGGATATAGTTATCACGAAAACTACAATAGTTTCAACGACTATTCTTAGAGTACCGTTTACTTGAACTATAGTTGTATGAACCACTTGCATAGTTGATAGTACTATGACAATAGCTATAGAAAAAACTACAAATTTGTAGTTATCGTTGCGATATTCATACAAACTATTTCAATTCTATGGAAAAAGGACACGATCCTGGTGGATGGACAC
Source organism: Rhorus exstirpatorius (assembly GCA_963564615.1). Classification (NCBI taxonomy): domain Eukaryota; kingdom Metazoa; phylum Arthropoda; class Insecta; order Hymenoptera; family Ichneumonidae; genus Rhorus; species Rhorus exstirpatorius. The sequence continues at coordinate 11,024,318 of OY751322.1, read as the reverse complement.
TCTGCTACAAAACATTGGGATGGGGGAGCAACGTCGGAACGTCCTGTGCGTGTGTCCTTTTTTTGCTCGCATGCACCCACCTTCGTGCTCGACTGGGATGCGTGCGTGCGTGCATCCCTTGGCACCAGTGCATGAGAACTTGCGTTTTCTCCGCTTCGCGAAAGTCTGACCCGCAGCCTTTTCGGTATGTCAACCAGCATATATTCGTCACTTTATAAATATATATGTATATGTACATTGTTATACATATGAATATACTCGAATGCATCTGCGCTTTTTTTTTTCTCTGAACATCGATGTTTGGTCACGCAATATTTATGGGCTGAAATCGACCATGTATTTTCTACAAAAGGACTCGAGATGAATAATTTTTTATTTCGCTTCTGTCGCTTTTTATAAAAAAAAAAATTTTTTTTTCGTACCAAAAGCGGCTAATCAATTTATTTTTAATTGCACTCTCGATATTCCTTGATATTATGCATCTCAAATTTTAAGTTACACAATAAAAAGCAAATTCCGAAAAAAAAAAAAAAAAAATGACCACGTTCGTTAGTTCCATGTACAAATCGGGATAATTTCCACGTTCGCTTAGGGTTGAAAGGGCGTTTTTGTTTTTTTTTTTTCCAGCTGTAGGGTGAATTCCTCCAGCATCATCTATAGTTATCGTTTTTTATTTTTTTTTTTTTTTTCGAGCTCCACTTCGACGTTCGTATAATTGGCCAACTATGTTGCATGTATGCGTATATTTTTTCTTCTTTACTTTTTTTTTTATGTTATTCCTAACTATAGTCCTTTTCGCCTGCCCAGAAGGCATTTCTAGAAGTTCGAGTATCTCAAGATTTTTGTTTTTTTGTTTTTTTTTTTATTGTTATTTTTATTTTATTCTTTCGGAGCCCGGAATCCAGTTTTGAATTTGCTGCGGGCTAAATCTAGCCTTGTATTTTGCCACGAAAAGCCTAAAATACCCCTCGGGAGAAATCGACTTTTACAGCGTGCTATGTGTGCCAGAGCTCTCTGCTATCTTCCTCTTTCCTTCTTATTCTCTCTCGCTCTCCCCACCTTATTCGACAATAAAACTGTAGCGATGAACTTCTCGAACGTTGTAAAAAAACGAGAGCACATCTCGAAAAAAAATCTTGCAACTTTCGACTCTGGATTGTTATAAAAAAATAAAATAAAATAAATAAACAATGGCACGAATAAAAGAAAATTCTCTGGAATTCTCTCTTTCATCGTTGAAGGAGCATGATTTTCGTAAAATTAATAAACAACGACTAATTCTCACAGGGGGGAAAAAATTAAAACTATTTTATAGTTGGTCGATTTTTCATTTTGAATTTTGCAATTGAATTTTCAAATTTTTGGCATAAACACTGCGATATTCGTAATCGGCGGTTAATTCCCGTACCATATGGCCACGAAAAATATTACGAGACGAAAAACGAGGCTAACAAAATTAAAAACAAGTTTTTCGGGTAACCGAAAAATGACAAAATTTCAAACTGCCATAACTTTGCTTTCATTCTTTGCCCCCATACGAGTGTTACGTGAGTGTGGTTGAGACGATCTAAAGATCACCCGTCTTTATTATTACGCGGGCACTCGAGTGTAGTACTCGACGGAACAGTCAAACGCTTCATTTTCCTATGAAATCTCTCGTGAAGACGATCTCGAAACATTCGGATCTCGTTTGATCGCGATGTTCGCATATCGAACGTCGGGCACACCTTTTTTTATCATTTGGATAGAAGTGGCGGCTGGCTATTCACGTATTACACATACGATGATTCAAATATACATATCAGCCCTCTGCATCATATAAATATTTTTTTACAACAGCGGAGCGGAAACCCGCTTTTTTCGCTCCACTGTTGTAAAAAAAAGTCTGTTCACATCGGAGAAAACGGTCGTTTTCTCGCTCGGTAAACTCACCTTTTTCGCTCCGCTGTTGTAAAAAATAGTATGCTCACCTCGGAGAAAACGGTCGTTTGCGCCTCGTATGAAGTTGAGAACACCTCGGCTACGCCTCGGTGCTCAACTTCATACTCGGGGTGCAAATGACTTTTTTCTCGCTCGGTAAACAATATACTATTTCGCTATCGTGTAGAAGTATCGGAGGCATAAGGGGTGTCTAATTCGAATGGCATCACTCTGTTCGGGTTGAGCTTTTTTACACTCCTACACAAGGGGGTATCTAATTTTGATACAATCTTGTTTGAATTTGTTTTTGTTGGTCTTTATAACACTTTTATCGAAGAGGTATTGGAAAAGGATTGACTGTTCGGGTTGGCTTTGGGTTTGACTTTTTATGCTTTTATACAAAGAGTGTCCAATGTAAAAGATATCACTGTTTGGGCTTGTTCGGTTTAAGAATTTTACGCTTTTATATGAGAAATGTCCGATTCAAAAAAGCATCACTTTTTTGGGTTGGAATTTTTACGTTTCCGTATATATAAAGGGTGTCCGATTTCTGAAGGATCACTGCTCAGGTTAGCGTGGCTAAATTTTTTATCCCCCTATATAAGTAATGATCAATTTAAAAAGTATCACCGTTAGGGCTTGTTTGGGTTGGGCTTCTTTATGCTCATATACAAGGCGTGTCCAATTAAAAAAGAATCACCGTTTGGGTCTGTTTGGGTTAGGCTTTTCATACTTCTATGTAAGAGGAGTCCAATGTGATAAGGATCACTATTTGGGTTTGCGTTTGGGTTGAAAAGTCGCCCATTCGGTGAGGGAGGGGGGGGGGGGGGTTGTCGAGAAAAGGGCGATCCCCATAGGTGAAGAAAAAAAAAGAGAGAAAAAAGAACGCCCGTATGAAGCAGCGCGCAAGATTCGTCGAGTGTGGCGGCGATGAAACGAGCAAAGAGTCCTCCAGTTTTGCCGGCCAACGAGTCTCGGATGACTTCAGGAGAGAAAGAGACCGTCAAATTAGCGGGGAGGATCAGGGAAGGTCGGACGTAAAGGTCGCGGGGCAGGAAACGCTCTCGCGGATCCCTCTGATCTTTAGGAAGTCATTCATACGAGGCTATGAGAGAGAGAGAGAGAGAGAGAGAGAGAGAGAGAGAGAGAGAGAGAGAGAGAGAGAGAGAGAGAGAAGGGGAGAGTCAAAGACTAGACGCCTTCCTGGCCCAGTGTGTGTGTTTTACCTGGTATGGCCTTTTATTTTTTTAACCCTGGACCTGGTCGAATATTACACTCTCGATGGGCAATTAGACCGGTTGGTGGTTCATTAGTTATTAGTTAGGGTCCAATCAATCAAGCCCAGAAACTGAAACCTCGGATAATAACCTCGTAAGAGAGAAGGAAAGAGAGAGGTAGAAGGAAGGAGGTGGGAGAGGGAAGAAAAAAACTTCCTTGGACCTCACAAAAGTAACCCAGGAAGAACAAACAATTGGACAATTTCGATTCGTTGCGCAATTTAATGGATCGGTTTTTTCTCTTCGGTTGTGAGAACAGGAAAAAAAAGGCACCGATTCCCTCACGGAGGATCGTAAAAGAGGGAAAAAAAAAAACTTCCACCGGTATTATAGAAACGGAGTTTGGTGCCAACCGATTGGGTGCATTCGGCGCGCGAGTTCATTAGTCAAGGGGCTAAATACCGGTCCTTCGTTGAGTGAGCCGTGATATCTCGCCTCTCTTGCGGTATACTCCCGAGCCATGTCCACCCAGCCCCTGTAAGGTGCATCACACTTGAGCTCCCATCACGAAAAAAAAAAAGAAAGAAAGATCCCCATCACCCCGATCGAGCTTAGTCATACCGGGAGCCGCATGATCCCGCAGAATTTTCACTGATTCCTCGGCCACGTGAGAGGCAACCGGATGGAGCAATGAAAAAAAAAAAAAAACAAAAAAAAACAGGGAACTCGCAAGTCGGCGGCAATCGACCGCTTATAAGTCAATTAATTACAACGAGACGAGAGATTTAATCCCCAAATATCGCGTGGGGGATTTCTTTTTTTTCTACGACGAATTAACGCGAAATTTCAAGCTCGAACCGATTCGAACCAGTTCGAACAAAGTTGGAAAGTTTTTCAATGATGCCGATTGGTGGGATTCAACAGAATTCACTCCATAGGGTTGGAGAAAGGGAACAAAAAGTCTGATTGAGGATTGAGGTACGCGACAGAACGCGATGTTTCAAGTTCAAACTGATTCGAACCAGTCCGAGCACCGTCACGAAAATCTTAACGGTCAAAAGACGCTATTTTGATGGGGCTTTGCTAAAAAAATCCCGTCCTCAAACTAGAAGAAAAAGTAAAAAGACTGGGTCAGGAGAGGAGGAAATTTATGTGCCACGTGAGGTTGAATATCGAAGCGAAACTGATTTGAACCAGTTCGAACAGAGTTGCAAGGGTTTTAACGACCTACAAGAGGTTGACTCAAGGGTTTTTTTACTGGTACATACCTCCCCAATCGAGGTAGGTTGGCTAGAGGACACTGGGGAAGACAAAACCAGAGCGGCATGATGCGAAATTTCGAGTCCAAACTCATTCGAACCTGTTCTAAAGCACTGGTACTCGTTTTAACAAGCTACAAGAGAATTTTATCACCCGGATTTTCCTAAAATTCTCTTCTTCGACAGAGAGAAGGTATGGCTGGAAGAGGAAAATTATGGCTGCTACGACATTGAATCTCAACGTTAAACTGTTTCAAACCTGTTTGATCGAACCGATCGAAGATTACAAAAACCTACAGGAGCATTTTGAATAGTCTGGTTTGTCTAAGAGTTAAACGACAGGGGAAAAATGGACTGAACGGAGGGAAGAGATACCGTGAAACCGTATAGTTGAATTTCAGGGTTAAACGAATTCTAACCAGTACGAATCGGACTCCGGGGCGTTTTGACTGATAAAACTAACCGTCGGAGCTAACGGAAAGTTGGAAAAACAGACTGAACAAGGGAGGTCATCCCTCGGCGGTGTTGGGTGGTGTGATGTGACGCGGGCTGACGCGATGTCCAACATGGTCTCACTCTCTCGCTCTCTCTCTCTCTCTCTCTCTCTCTCTTTCTCTCTCTCTCTCTCTCTCTCTCTCTCTCTCTCTCTCTCTCTCTCTCTCTCTCTCTCTCTCTTGCTCGCTCTCTCTCTTTCTCTTTCTCTCTCTACTGTGGTGGTCGTACTCGTCACTGATTCTCCCTCTGTCGTTGCTCATACGTATTCAGAGAGAGAGAGAGAGAGAGAGAGAGAGAGAGAGAGAGAGAGAGAGAGAGAGAGAGAGAGAGAGAGAGAGAGAGAGAGAGAGAGAGAGAGAGAGAGAGAGAGAGAGAGAAAGAGAGAGAGAGAGAGAGAGAGAGAGAAAGAGAGAGGCTCTTGGTCGCTTTCTCTCTATTCCTCTCTGACTCTCTTGTGGAGAGCCCTGCGGTGGAAATAACCGGGGGCCTATGAAGCCTGGGCCTCATCGTACCCTGGATGATGTATACGGTGTGCGGGCATGGGGGCGGGGCGGAGACAGATGGGCGTGTGGTGAATCCCTTTGAGGCTGCCGCGTGCGGCGCCAGTGCTGGACTCGTTTTCTCTCTCTCTCTCTCTCTCTTCGCCCTACTCTCCCTTCCTCCTCTTCGGCTTCTTCGTCATCGGCCTCTTCCTACATACACTCGATTCCTAAGGATCGCCATGAGCCCTCTCGCAACCGGCAAAAAAACGCCTGAGGCGAGCAGAGAATGAGGACCAAGAAGAAGAAGAAGAAGAAGAAGTTGAAGTATCGAGAGGTTCGAGTGGCTCGAGGACCAGACGGCCATGATAAAAAGTATGTTTGGTGGAAGATGGTGAATCGAATTATCGGTTGCCATGTAGATCACGTATTCGTGGGAAGAGAACCGAAAAATCGATATTTGGTAGGTCAGGTCGACCATAATTTCTGACCCTGGACTGTCATCTAGTGCCCCAGGTTCATAGACCTAGACATCATGTGGCTGATCAACTTCCTTGCTATTCGTAGTTACCCACTCAAAGTAGAGGATGTGCTGCATCAGTTTTCATGCTGTTTAGGTTCACTCACCCAACACACGAATCCTTCCATGGTCACTAAAAGTCACAACATACGAATCCTTCCGTTGTCCTTTGACTTGTTCCAGGCTACCCCGTTGTAAAGCTAAGTTGCCCAATCAAAATAAGATGTGCTATATGAACTTCTATGTTGTTCAGGCTCACCTACCCAGCATATGAATTTTTCTATGGTCTTTTGTGTCGTTCCAGGATGCTCTAACCTATAGGTAAGTTGTCCACTAAAAGCAGGACATGCTGGATTATATATGCCATGCTGGAGGGGAATGGAATTGAATCCTTCCATTGTCCTTCGACTTGTTCCAGGCTACCCCGATGTAAAGCTAAGTTTCCCAATCAAAATAAGATGTGCTATATGAACTTCCATGTTGTTCGGGTTCACCTACCCCGCATATGAATCTTTCTATGGTCTTTTGTGTCGTTCCAGGATGCTCTAACCTAAAGGTAAGTTGTCCACTAAAAGCAGGATATGCTGGATTAACTTCCATGCTGGAGTGGAATGGAATTGTATCCTTCTATTGTTTTTTGACTTGTTCCAGGCTACCCCGATGTAAAGCTAAGTTGCCCAATCAAAATAAGATTTGCTATATGAACTTTTATGTTGTTCAGGCTCACCTACCCAGCATATGAATCTTTCTATGGTCTTTTGTGTCGTTCCAGGATGCTCTAACCTAAAGGTAAGTTGTCCACTAAAAGCAGGATATGCTGGATTAACTTCCATGCTGGAGTGGAATGGAATTGTATCCTTCTATTGTCCTTTGACTTGTTCCAGGCTACCCCGATGTAAAGCTAAGTTGCCCAATCAAAATGAGATTTGCTATATGGACTTTTATGTTGTTCAGGCTCACCTACCCAACATATAAATCTTTCTATTGTCCTTTGTGTTGTTTCAAGATGCTCCAACCTCAAGGTAAGTTGTCCACTAAAAGCAGGATATGCTGGATTAACTTCCATGCTGGAGTGGAATGGAATTGTATCCTTCTATTGTCCTTTGACTTGTTCCAGGCTACCCCGATGTAAAGCTAAGTTGCCCAATCAAAATAAGATTTGCTATATGAACTTTTATGTTGTTCAGGCTCACCTACCCAACATATAAATCTTTCTATTGTCCTTTGTGTTGTTTCAAGATGCTCCAACCTCAAGGTAAGTTGTCCACTAAAAGCAGGATATGCTGGATTAACTTCCATGCTGGAGTGGAATGGAATTGTATCCTTCTATTGTCCTTTGACTTGTTCCAGGCTACCCCGATGTAAAGCTAAGTTGCCTAATCAAAATAAGATTTGCTATATGAACTTTTATGTTGTTCAGGCTCACCTACCCAGCATATGAATCTTTCTATGGTCTTTTGTGTTGTTCCAGGATGCTCTAACCTAAAGATAAGTTGTCCACTAAAAGCAGGATATGCTGGATTAACTTCCATGCTGGAGTGGAATGGAATTGTATCCTTCTATTGTCCTTTGACTTGTTCCAGGCTACCCCGATGTAAAGCTAAGTTGCCCAATCAAAATAAGATTTGCTATATGAACTTTTATGTTGTTCAGGCTCACCTACCCAACATATGAATCTTTCTATTGTCCTTTGTGTTGTTTCAGGATGCTCTAACCTAAAGGTAAGTTGTCCACTAAAAGCAGGATATGCTGGATTAACTTCCATGCTGGAGTGGAATGGAATTGTATCTTTCTATTGTCCTTTGACTTGTTCCAGGCTACCCCGATGTAAAGCTAAGTCGCCCAATCAAAATAAGATTTGCTATATGAACTTTTATGTTGTTCAGGCTCACCTACCCAGCATATGAATCTTTCTATGGTCTTTTGTGTTGTTCCAGGATGCTCTAACCTAAAGATAAGTTGTCCACTAAAAGCAGGATATGCTGGATTAACTTCCATGCTGGAGTGTAATGGAATTGAATCCTTCCATTGTCCTTTGACTTGTTCCAGGCTACCCTGATGTAAAGCTAAGTTTCCCCAATCAAAATAAGATGTGCTGTATGAACTTTCATGCTGTTTGGGCTCACTCATCCAACGTACGAAGCTTCCCATTGTCTTTTTTATTGTGCTAACCCAACGAATGAAGAGTTTAGGTGGTCCCTTTGTTATTTCGTGGTCGTTCATCCTGAAACATCATGCCCCAGAGTTCTTCAGATCTCCCCAACATCGAGGCCTTTGCAACGATGCACAAGCATGGAAAATATTGCAAATATGATTTTTCCTCGTAATCCCAAAATGGCATGGATCATCACAGTGATAAATTTACACAACCCTTCTACCAGAATCCTGCCTTATCTTTCATCGTTAACATGTTTATGTTAATGACGAAATTCTCCCGTCTAGTTTTACCGCAATTCAACTCGCAGACGGTGCTGTATTCGACAATCAGATTTCAGGGACCGCTGGACATTTTGACGAGGTATAAAACAAAAACATATCGCCGAGGAAAGACCGCAGGAGGACGGGAGCCAAAGCTGCAGCAGCTTCTTTCACAAAACCCTCAAGGCTCTTTCTCGCTTTACCGAGAACCTCTCGGTCTCTCTCTCTCTCTCTCTCTCTCTCTCTCTCTCTCTCTCTCTCTCTCTCTCTCACTCACTCTCAGTGCCCGATGTTGCTGCTTCTCGGAGTCTGGAATTTCCCGCGAGGCTCGCGTGTCCCGGATTTCGATGGGCCTCGCTTCACCTCGGGCGTTTGCCTTCTCCATCTTACGACTTGTCTTAAAAACCATCTCTCTCTCTCTCTCTCTCTCTCTCTCTCTCTCTCTCTCTCTCTCTCTCTCTCTCTCTGTCTCTTCTCTCTTTCTCTTCCATCACGTGAAAGTACATCGGGCCCTTCTCCCTCCTCTCTCTCTTTCTCTATTTGTTTTTTTTTACGTGCGAGAATCAGTTGCGAGGGTTGACCGCATACAGCGTCTCTCGGTAGAGTTAGAGAATCCTCGTTCGAAGTGTGTTATCCCTCGCGTGGATCACGCGAGCCAGCACGCAGAGGAGTCATATATATATATATACGGGGATCATGGAGTATGTATACGAGAGCACGGAAACCCTCGCTACGGATACCCTCTTGCACTCGTTCGTCTCTCGCTCGAGGAATATATTACGAAAGTTGGGATCTTTTTTTTTCCTCCTTTACCTCCGACTCGTGTCGAAGGATAATGATTTTCGCGCTGTCGAAAATTCACAACCGACGTTTAAAAATCACGGCTCCGGAGTAATATACATGCGGAAGACAAATTCGACGTTGAGTTTCGAGTTGAAAATTGGAATCGGGCATCGACATGGGGATGATATTTCTTTTTTTTGCTCGGAATTCCATTTATTGAACAATCTCGGGTGTATTATTATATTTGCATGAAAGGGCACGAAGCACCAATGGGCAGCATCAATGGATATTGGGAATGAATCGAAAAATTCCCTAGGGGGTTAAATTTTATGAGTAAAATTCCCTATATGGGGAATTTTATGGTTAAAATTTCCTAGGGTATTTTTGATATTGCGAAAGGTCCCCAGATAAAGGGTCCATTGCAAAAATCCTCTAGCTAAACTACGATATCGCAAAAATTCCCTAGATCATGAATTCAGTTACTAGAATCATCTGCATTGTATCGTGAAAACTCCCTATATAATAGATACTAGCCTAAAAAATCCCTGGATAATTTAATGTATTGCCTAAATTATCTGAATAATGACTTCGTTTTTTCTTAAATTCTCTAGATGTTGATGCAAAAAAAAATCACTAGATCGTAAATTTAGTTACTAAAATCGTCTGGATGATGAGTTTCATCATGAAAAAATTCCTAGACAACGGACACCATCCTTAAAAATCCCCTAGATGGGGAATTTTATTATTAAAATTTACTAGGGAATTGTTGGTATTGCAAAAGGTCCCCAGATAAGAGGTCCATGGCAAAAATTCTCTAGCTAAACGACGATATCGCAAAAATTCCCTAGATCATGAATTTAGTTACTAGAATAATCTGCAATTTATCGGGAAAACTCCCTACATAATAAATACTATCCTAAAAAATCCCTGGACAATTTAATTTATTACCGAAATTATCTGAATAATGACTTCTTTTTTTCTTAAATTCTCTAGATAAGGAATTTCACTGTTGAAACTTCCTAGGGGATTGTTGCTATTACGACGAGTCTCCAGATCAGGGATTTCATTACAAAAATTCCATATCCAAACGATGTTAATGCAAAAAGAATCACTAGATCGTAATTTAGTAACTAAAATCGTCTGGATGATGAGTTTTATGATGAAAAAATTCCTAGATAACGGATGCCATCCTTAAAAAATCCCTAGATAATTGAATTTATTGCTGATATTATTTGTTGGATTCCTTAAAATTTAACATACAAACGAAACATGCTCATTTCAACGCCCCAAACAAAGAGATTTCCCACTGAAACTATCTAGGGGATTCTTGTAATTGAAATCCTCCAGACCACGCCCCGTAGATTTAATAATTCCCTAGGCGGTTGATTTTGTACTTAAAAATTCCCTAGAATATCAGTTCTATGCTAAAAAAACTTCTAAAAAATGTTTTTCATCGATAAAATTCTCTATGGGGGCCACTGCAATTGAACTTTCCATTATTAATTGGTGCTCTTCGGCTGTACGAAAATAGTTTCGATCAAATTATTTTCTAAAAAATGTTAATACTCATTTTTTAAAAAATCTCAAACATTTCTCCAGTGTCGGAAAGAGGTTCGAATTTCTTTTATTCGTATTTAATATCCTAGAAAATTGTAAAAAAAAATTTATGAATGTTTAAATTGCAATAAAGTGGTATCGATTGTAGGGACAAGGGTCGAAAGACACTGTGAAGCTCACCGTGACGCATTGAGGCGCCCCGTTACGGAATTAAACGTGAGGGAGAATAAGCGAATCGAGCGCACGTGTATTATTGTTTCGTGAGTAAAGGAGCATCTCGCATTACAGCAGCCAAGAGCAGAAAGGGTCTCTTTCGTTCCGCTAACGAGGCGTCCCGCAAACAACTCTTCAGGTCCTTCATAGCATTATATATGTATTTATAAAATCGTGTTTGGAGACTGCTCCATTGGTTTCGAATGGTCAGAGTATACGAGAAATGCGGTTCTCGAATTGGTTTTAGCACCCAATAAAAATGTGTAAATATTTGATGCAAAAAACGCAAGCCCTAGCTCGGATGACCCCATCTTTCGTCCGGAGCCCTCTTTTTTTTTCTCGAGATCCCGAGAAAAAAAAAGATCTCTTCTCCCTCATCCCCAGACAGTTCACGCATCAGCGCAGCAAAATTAGCAGCGAAAATACAATATCCCAGAGACCAATACTCAAAAAAATCGGTTATTGATAATTTTAAACTGAAATTTTGAGTTCACGATAAAAACTCCTAGTTTCACGTAATCAGCGGTAAATTTCCGAACCATAAGGTGGGAAAACATATCAAGAAATGAAAAGCAAAAATTTTTCAATTTTATCCCCCGATTTCTCGTAGATTCGAGAACGTTGAAATTTCAAACGATCATATCTCCGCTCCTGTTCAACCGAATTAGGCTGATAAGGGGTGTTTTGAATAGTCCGCGAGTAGACTCAGGGAATGACACTCGATTTGGCTCGATATCCGAATTCTTGGGAACATGAGATCGTTTTTAGAGATTGTCGAAAAATTTCAGAGCCGAAAATTTGGGAAAAATCGATGTGACGATTTTACAAGGGTGTGGAAAATTTGAAAAAAAATAGCGTGCCTCGATAAATCGAGCAAAGTTTCGAAGCTTAAACGATCAGGAAGATGATGAGCGTGAAATTAAAAGTATCAGGTACATCGAGAACGACAGCTGCAGTTCTTTTAGTGCATCACATGAATTTTTTGGTTTTTTTTTTCTTCATTTTTTATAACGTTACTCCAATCGTTGGTGAAGGCAGGAATAAAATAATCGAATAAAAATACGAAATGAGATTTGAAACGAAAACTAAAGAATTGGTCAGTGGATGGAGGAAAATGAGAGAGGGGGGGACTAGAAGTTCGTCTCTATGGGAGTCGTTTGAGAAAAAAAAAGTCAGTGTGAAAGATACGTCTAGAAAGAGAAAGGCGAGAACGCGATAGATGGACCTTTGTAGTCACCGGCTTATAACCTCGTTTGTGAAACAAGCCGACAGGTATATATATATATATATATATATATATATATATATATATATTCTGCGCATGTATAGGGCACTTTGAGACGAATTTTCATTTTTAATTCATTTCCTCTTTTAATAGGACATATTAAAAACCCTCCCACACATATTGTCAGATTTTTTCGAAAAATAACTCCTTTGTGATCGAACTGTTTAATTATATCGATTTTTTAAACGAAATTTGAATTTAACAAAAAATGATTCTTACGAAAGAAAGAAAGGGCAGATCTTAGGTTAAAAGGAGGGTGAGATTCAGGCTGAAGGGAAGGGTGAATTTTAGATTCCCCATGGCAATTTATGTACGTGAAATTATATGCAAAAAATATATGTGATGCATAAAAGTATTTGGCGCCTAGAATCAAAGCTGGACAAAGTGGCTGAAGGTACTTCAAGTAAAAAGTACAGAGTACTATAAGTACTTGAAGTGCTCGTGTATTTCAAGTACCAAGTACCGTAAATACTTGAGGTTCTAAGTACTTAAAGTACTTATTACTCGAGGTATCAAGTACTTGAAACACGTCAAGTATCAGTATCAAATACTTTTCAAGTTTTCGGGTATAGATCTCATAAGCTCCAGTACTTATATTTGATTTCTTACGTACTCTTTGAACTCATTTTATTTTAATTCGAGTACTTTTTGTATAAAAACATATTCTTACATTGTACTTCAAGTAAAAAGTACAAAGTACTGTGAGTACTTGAAGTATTCGTGTATTTCAAGTACCAAGTACCGTAAATACTCGAGGTTCCGAGTACTTCAAGTACTTAGTACTCGAGTTATCAAGTACTCAGTACTTGAGGTATCAAGTACTTGAAACACGCCAAGTATCAAGTATCAAATACTTTTCAAGTTTTCATTCATAGATCTCATAAGTTCCAGTACTTATATTTGATTTCTTACGTACTCTTTGAACTCATTTGATTTTGATTCGAGTACGTTTTGTATAAAAACATATTTTCACATTGTGCAATTCACTCAGGCTAGGCAGATTAGAACAGAAATATTTAAACGAAAAATTAGAAATAATTAAATAAATAGGATTGACGATTGTATAATTAAGATTTATCTAGCTTCAGGTTTGAAAAAGAAAAAATAAAGAATATAATACACGGATTGTTAAAAACAGAGCCATGCATTGACAATGACACCCTGAGTACCGTAGCTTGAGCCTTTGAACGGTCATAACCAAAAAAAGGCGCAGAATGTTCCTCAAATATATATTCAAAGGCGTTATACACGCAACCATTAGCAAGACGTATTCAAAAGTACTTCATACTCGGTACTTGAAGTACAGGAAAGTACTCGATAATTTAAGTACAAATACTTGAAGTACAGGCCGAGTACTTGTCAATTTAAGTACAATACTTCAAATACTTTTTAAGTACTTAGTACTTCAAGTAAATTGCAAGTACTGGGTACTTGAAATACTGCCCAGCTCTGCCTAGAATATGTTACATAAATTTTCCATACATGCTATGTATTTCACATCTATTCCACATATAAAAATTGCATGTGCGGAAAATATATTTTATTTTTATATACGAATCGTACTTGAAATATATTTGAAATATATGACAGGCATGAAAATTATATTTTAGGCGCCAAAAATTTCTATAATATCACACATATTTTTTTAAATATTTCACAAACATAAATTTCCGTGGAGGTTGAAAGAAGGATGAAAATTTAATTAAAGCAAAGGCTCAAAATTAAAGTTAATAGTAGGATGCAAATTTAATTGAACAATGGCGCAAAATTTAGGTCAAAAGAAGGGTGAGATTTAGTCTGCAAGAGGCAAGAAAATTTAATTAGATAAGGGCCTGAAATTTAGGTTGAAAGAAGGATAAAAATTAAGGTCGAAACAAGGATGAAAATTTAACTAGATAAGGGCTCGAAATTCATTTCGAAAGGAGGATGAAGTTTGTGTTTTAAAAAATCGATAATTGATGATAATAAAAATTAAAGAAGCTAAGTGAAAATGGCGTGATGGAAAATTGTTTCATTTTACCCTACAGCCATGACGAAGAGAGTGAAAAATTAAAATTTTTAACAACGAAATCGTCAGTTTGACTTTTGAAATGCCTCATATACACAGCTATAGGTCATTCGCACTTGGGTTTTGTCTCGAGAGACAAAGAACGTGTATTCTCTCTCTCTCTCTCGCTTTTTTTTTCCTCTCTAGCGAGATTATAATTGCTTCCTCGTCTGAATGATACTCCGCTACAATGAATTCCGGTTCTGGATAGGCTAATCGATCTGAGACTCCAAAATTTGATGCGTTTTTCTCATACGCAAAAATTGGGCAAGATTTCTAATATTTCGTGTGCTCGATTACTCAATTAATCATCAAAATATCCAAATTCAATAAATTTATAATATCAACGAAGATTTAGGAACAAAAAAAAAATTGTTTCGTCGATAAATTATTCAAGTATTAATTTTTCAAAATATTTTTATGCGTAATTTTTTTTTTTTGTTATCAAACTATGACACAAATAATTAACTAGTAATCAACAAGAATTTCTATTGAGAAATCAGCATTTCAGATTTTTTTTTCAAAAAATTATTAAAAATTGTGTCAATATTTATACACACGAGACTCCGGGGTCATTTTTCTTTGGTTTTTTTTTTTTCGTGAATGAGCTCGCTCAAGAGCTCAAGAGCTCATTCATTCGTGTTGTAACATAATGTAGCGGATATTTTGAAAGAGAAAGAGAATTTTGGGTCCCTGTTAATGATTTACCGGTCCGGAACAGGTAAATCTCGGTCCCTCTCACTCGAGGCTTCGTAAGAGGTCTCTCGCAGCGGAGCCACGAGATGAACTTTGGTCTGTTCACGCTCTCGGGATTAACGCGAGAGAAATGAGAAATTTCTCGGTTCATCCCTTCAACGATGTTATTGACGCGCGCGTGGATTTATACACGTGTATATAATTTTTTTTTTTTCTTTTTGTTTCCTACGTCAAGTTTTCACGGTGGCCTGTCTCGTCGTCTTGCCACGATAATCTACAGACAAGCGTGCAGGATATGGGACAATGTGGGTCAATATGAACCACCTGAATTTTTCTTTTTATTACTAATCCATAATAATGACAATTAAAAATAATTAATTATTATTTATCATGATTATTTAGTCGTTTGGATTTTTCATTTAATTTTTTAAATTATTTATTGCAAATTTGACCCTTTCTATCTTTTTTAGATCTTAGGAACTTTATTGTGAAAAGCGAGCTGCATTTTCTGGCAACGATTTTTTTTTTATTCATGTTTCGTCGATAAATGATTCAAGTATTAATTTTTCAAAATATTTTTATGCATAATTTTTTTTTTTGTTATCAAACTATGACACAAATAATTAACTAGTAATCAGCAAGAATTTCTATTGAGAAATCAGCATTTCAGATTTTTTTATTCAATTTTTTTACTAAATCTGTGAGCAATTTAACGTAAAAAAAGGGTTTTTAGAAAGAACTCCTAAGATAGGCAGTTATCGAGTTACGAATTTTTAAAAGTACGATTTTTTTTTAATTTGAAAAATTTGTATCTCGTATCCTGTCGTCATATGCTCCAACAGGACCTTTTTCTACGAGAAATATTCAAAGTTTTTTGGGGAAAAAAAGCGGTATTAACCGAATAAACGATTTGGTGGCAAAAAGGACACAAATAGATGGTCCATTTTGTCCCATCTCGTCTCGTTTGTCGTAGATGCGATTTCTTAAACTTACAAAAGTTGTAACCCAAAATCTGTTGACTGTAACGACTGGCACTACAGGACCGTTTTTACGTAGAATTATCTAAAGCATCAGAAAAAAAATATTACACAAAACGAATCAATGGATCAATGAAAAAAAAAATAGCAAAAACTCGTGGTCAATGTTGCCCTATCTCGTTTAGTTCGTCGATTTCTTAAACTTGAAAAAATCGTAACTCAAGAAATATTGATTGTAACGACTCGCACCACGTAATATTTTTTGCGTAGAATTACTTAAAGTATCAGAAAAAAAATACTACACAAAGTGAATCAATGAATCAATGAAAAAAAAATAGCAAAATATACGTGGTCAATTTTTCCCTATCTCGTCTAGTTCGTCGATTTCTTAAATTAAAAAAAATCGTAACTCAAAATCTATTAGTCGTAACGACTAGCACTGCAGTACCTTTTTTACGTAAAATTAGCTAAAGTATCAGAAAAAAAATATTACACAAAATGAATCAACGAATTTATGAAAAAAAAGGACAAAAATAGGTGGTCCATTTTGCCCCACTATCGTCTAATTCGTTGGATCCACTCCGTTTCCTTTTTCCCAAAAAATGTTCCGGTGCTCCCGAGACGCTTAACCGGTGAAAGGATATTGGAAAGAAAGAGCGGACGAGCTCATAGAGACCCTTTTTCATCCTTTAACCCGGGCGCCAGGCGCCACGGTCTTTCACGCCTTCTCGACCGGGGGCCTCTGAGAGAGACTCCCGCGCGCCTTTTTCCTCGTACTGCTCATCTTCTTCTTCTTCTTCTTCCTCGTCTTCTCTTTCTCATACACTTTTTTTATAACGAAAAAAAAAAAAAAATTATACATATATTCTCTAGCATCTATGTAATATAAAGGCTAGTCGAGTAAAAAGAGCCTAAAAAACCTTGGAGTGGACCTGAGAGCCCGCCACTCCCACTCATAATAATAAAGTTCGAAATTGTCTTCGAATATTGAAAAAAAAAAAAAAAATCTTGGCTCTCGCTTCCTCTAGCCCATTTTCAGGACGAAAAGACTGTGAAACAATAAATTTTTGCTCCTCGATATTCGATCTATGCCTTTATTTTTATTTTTTATTATTTTTTTTTTCCAGGGACACACCTGGGAAGAAAAGGTGTGAATTTTATCGGGCATTACGGTAATTTTAATTGACGACCGGTTCTTTGGATCTTTCTATGATTTTTTTTTTCCCCTAGCCCTTTCGTGAATTCTGAATTTTTTTCTCGAATACTTTGATCCCTCGGTGTGATGTATCATACGATTAATTATTAACTATTAATAAAATTAATAATCGCATAATGCATGATTTAAAAAAAAATTAATTATGCTTATTCGCTCTTTGAATATATTTTTTACAAGCATGTATTTAATTTGTGTATATATATTTTTTAGTTTCTCATTTAATTTTCGTTTTAATTATAATTTTTCGTTAATTAGATCGTTAATTGAAATTTTTTACGTAACCTTAATTGCCCTTTGAAAAAAAATTTAATTGCGAAAAAAAAATGTTCAACTATTTGTAAATTAATTAATTTTTTTTTTTACTTGCATCGAATTGTTTACAATTTTTTATTATTAATTGTATAAATTCGAATAACAAAAATTTATTTTTGTCATTTTCATTGGCGCTGTCGATTTTTTTTTTTTCACGAAATGAACTTCGCACGAGTATTAAAAGGTGCAAGGCTTCTTGCCCTGCAAGTCATTCACGAATAATTTATAACCCTCGAGGAGAAGGGATTGGTTAAAATGGGAACCCCCCATACAAATTGACTAAACGCCGCGCTAATTTCATTTAACGCCTATCCTGGGCCTATCACTTTCACCGCAGGGGGTTGTTTATTTAATGTCCCATAGGGTTTTCGAGGGCAAATATACAAACGTTCCTTGGTCCTTCCAAAACGATCCTCGTTTGCACACCCCTTTTATATAATTTTTAATTTTTTAAATTTTCACTCATAGAAATATCGAGAATCGTCGATTTTCGTAAAAAAAATTTCGAATTTATTTTATTTAAATAAATTTCGAATAAATTATCGGTTGAATAATTTTTTTAATTTTGCTAAAATAAAAAATTGACGTTTCGAAATTCGATTGGATTGCCTCGTAGTAAAAATTAATTCAAATGCATTAATTTTGTTTAGATAATTTTTTTCAATCAATAAATAATGAAAAAAAAAAATTAGGGAGTCCAAATTTTAAACAATTTGAATAAATTTTGATTTTTTTCCAATTTAATAATATTTGTCTCGATTAAATTTTTGTGATTCGATTGAATGTATTTTTTTATCTTTTTCAATTTTTTACAAAAAGAAATGTTTGCTGAGGTGTCGTTTTATCGTCTCTGGGGCGTGATCCGGAGAGGCTTTCATTTCAAAAGCATTTTGGATAAAATATATATTAGTGAAACGAACGTTACTTTTTATTCCTTTTTTTTCCCCCACATTAGCTCTCCGGGCCACTCACTTTACAACCGAGAATAATTCGATTGCCTCGTTAACGTCGTCCTTTATCGATTTGGGGCCTGAGAGTGTTTACAAAAAAAAAAAAAAGTTTGTAAATAAACGACATTTATGTATCGCTTCCAAGACGGAAAATTTATCGGCCTCTCGTCATAATAAATCATGACACATCATGATAAATATATTTCAGGCCTTGTAATATTGTAATACGAAAATTTAAAATGAAAAAATAAATAAAAAAATTCCCAAATTACAATTTTAATCGTTTAATTTTTTTTCCCGAACATTTTTTTCAATGTTTTTTTTCTATCTTTGTTTTGTTTTTTTTTTCATTAAAATTGATATTTTTCTGGATGAATAAATCGATTTGCACTCTCATTGAAACCTAGAAATTTAGGTTGAAGGTAAAGTGAAACGTTGGGATTTAAGGGAATTATATAGGCTGAGAGGAGGCTGAAAATTTTTTATCGTAGAAAAATTTAATTTTAAAATTATTCTCGTTTCATTTTATCCCAAGCTTTTTTTTTCCTACATTACTGCGTAAAAATTTGTATTATAAAAATTTAATAACGAGCACCAAAGTCGAATTATATCGCACGCTGTGACTCGCTCGTAGAATTTTATGATTGTAGCGGGCGATTAATTTATTGCCACCGGTTAATGACATCGTTCGGGGAGTCACTCGGACAGACTACCGAATGCCCCTAATGACGGTGATGCGGTACACAACATTGGAAATTTAATAATACATATTTACATATGTATAGGCCATTCGACATCAAATCGATCGATTTATTAACTAATTTATTTTCAAGAATTTCGACAAATTTTTCCGTAGCATCGATAATTAAAATAATAATTTATAAATATAAAAATAATTATTCGATAATTATTTTTAGATTTTTTTTTTTCATTTTTAACGATAGTTCTCAAAAAATCCAAAATAATGATAAACATAAATTGAACAAAAATGAATAAATTTGTCTCGATGAATCCTTAAATTTTTTAAATATACAAAAATGAGAATGAGTTGGCTGAGTTTATGCGAAAGCAAGAATCGTTCAGGAACCAACGACCATATCATAATCACGTATTATAATGTGGTTGTCATGCCAATTGCATAAAAATTCAAAGCAATTTGTCGCATGCAATGTAAATTTATAAAAAAAATATATATGCATATAAAAAAAAGTCAAGGCATGTGGAATAGAAACGACGAATGAGGTAAACTCAATTGATTGATTAATAATTATTAATTATTATTAATTTAATGTTTTTAGTAAAAAAATTTCCTAAAAAATATCACGTTTCATCAAAAATAAGAAAAAAAAATAATAATTCATTCTCGATAAAACGATGAGAAAAATTCAAAATAATTATTTTCAATATTAAACAAATCAATTAAAAATAGCGAAATGGAAATTTTGAAAAATTCATTCATCACGACGTTTCTACAGGTCGAAGACTTTATCGGAGAGATATGCTGCCCCAACTCTCGGCTCATACAACTCATCGGGCTTTGTAAAAAAAAAAAAAAAAAAAAAAAAAAATTTCTTTTTCTAGTTCAATAGAAAGACGACCCCAGCTCTCGTAAAGTCTCGTAGAGAGCGTGTGAATGGATATCTCGAGTCGAGAGAGAAGGAGCAAGAGTCTGTAAAAAAAAAAAAAAAAAACCACAGAAAGGAAGAATGGACGAGAAAAGGTGCTGCCAAAGTGACGAACAAGTCAAAAGTAGCGTTGTGCAAGATATTGCAAAGTCATTCGTAGTAATGACGCGTGCGCCACAAGGCGCCGGGGACGCCCCCTGTACTTCTCATCTTCACTTTTTCTCACTGTATAGTGCTCAAAAAAAAAACCTTAATTTTTCTTGATCCACCGAAGACATTCGAAAGACTGTTATGTCCAGGACATCTCGAGCTACCGTGAACTCCCATTCATACGTATAAATACAGGTATACGAGAACCATTAAAACAATATATATATATATCAGAGTTGGACAAAGTATCTGAAAGTACTTCAAGCACAAAATACAAAGTACTGAAAGTATTTCAAGTGCTGAAAGTACAAAGTACCTGAAAGTACTTCAAGTACAAAGTACTTTCACAAAGTACGTCAAGTACAGAGTACTGCAAGAACTTGAAGTACTCGTGTATTTCAAGTACCGAGTATCGTAAATACTTGAAGTTGGAAGTACTACAAGTACTGAATACTTGCAGCACTAAATATTTGAAGTGCATGAGGTACCAAGTACTTGAAATACGTCAAGTATCAAGCATCAAATACTTTTTAAGTTTTTAGATATACATCTCATAAATTCCGGTACTTATATTTGATTTCTTACGTACACTTTAAACTCATTTGATTTTGTTTCGGGTACTTTTTGTATAAAAACATATTTTCACAAAGTACTTCAAGTACAAAGTACAAAGTACGTAAGAACTTGAAGTAATCGTGTATTTCAAGTACCGAGTATCGTAAATACTTGAAGTACGAAGTACTGCAAGTACTGAATACTTGAAGCACTAAATATTTGAAGTATTTGAGGTATAAAGTACTTGAAATACGTCAAGTATCAAGTATCAAAGACTTTTCAAGTTTTCAAGTATATATCTCGTAAGTTCCGGTACTTGTATTTGATATTTTACGTTCTCTTTAAACTCATTTGATTTTATTTCGGGTACTTTTTGTATCAAAACATATTTTCACAAAGTACTTCAAGTACAGAGTACAAAGTAGTGTAAGAACTTGAATTACTCGTGTATTTTAAGTACCGCGTATCGTAAATACTTGAAGTACGAAGTACTACAAGTGCGGAATACTCGAAGCACATTTGGGGGATTGTTTTATAAATTTGAATATATCTTAAATTTTTTATTCGAGTAGGTATTGAAAAAAAAAATCAATATAAAAAAATAATGAGCATTAATTGTTAAAAAATAGATTTAAAACGATCTTTCGTCAAGCTAAATAATTAATAAATCTCACTATTCAAGTCAATTTATATCACGTAATTTTTTTTATTATAACAATTTGGCCCAATTTACGTCTCGATGAAAAAATAACAACGAATTAAACGAGCACCATAATTTTTGCACGTTAAAATCCGAGTACCAATGAAAAAAAAAAAATTTTGTCTGTTTTTGTTTGTTTATTATGTTGTTCTTATTTTTCGAACCATGCATCACGAAATCACGTAACGCTTTATCGGATGATCGATAACGCAATTTTTTTCCTCGACTGACCCTATTTCAATACGTGTTCGTGTCAAATCATCGAAAACACGAATGTCAAGGACATGAAAATATTTGTAAATTTTATTTATCAGAAAATTTTGAATGTACGATACAAAGCAGATATAACGAAGGAATGTCAAACTTTGGAGTACAATGAGACAAGGGAGATGGTAGATTAAACAAACAACCAAGTATAAAAAGCCACGAACACTTTTGTTCTTTTAACAAAAAAAAATTTTGACTCGTCGACGAGAGTGAACAGGAAAAGAGTTTTAAAAAATTATTTCGTTGCAATATTGAAATGAATTTTCGTGAGTAAAACACTTTTTGTATCCGTAGTATTAAATTTCATTGCAATATTTTTTTTTAGTCGTGAAAAATTTATAACAAAAACAATCATGTCTGAAACACGCACAGAGTACATTTTAAATAATAGTAATAATAATAATAATATTATTATTATTATCATCAACCCATTATTAGTCAAATAAAAAATTAACAATTCAATACATTTGGGTGTAATTGATTTTTTATTTTTATTTTTTTTAAATGATTTTATTTTTTATGTACATATTATGCACGGACCATGAAGATTTCTTCACTCATGCATTACCAACCAAAAGTTTCAGTTAAACCATTATCATTGATATTAATCCCAAAAATTGATTAATAAATTTTGTTGAAAAAAAAAAACAAAAAAAGAAAAACTTTTCCAAAGCGTGACGAAAATAAATGTTTTTTTTTGTCACAAAATTAATTTCCCTGTTTTTTTGTTCGAACAAATTTCTCTCTTCTTTCGAATTCAACGAATGTCAAAGATGCCAATATGCCATTCGAATCTGGTATAAAATTGGATTTTACGTAAATTTTTGACGATCGAAAAAAACAAAAAAAAAATCTATCATTTTTGTCGTTAGTTTTGTCAATCAGCCTCGTTACGTGGCCATTGATGGATATCAACGCCCAGGTTGTTTCGAGACCGGGCCCATATTGTGGTAGCCCTGACATGATACGAAAATCCATCAAAGCCGTGTCCGAGAGTGAATTGCACTGCTCCCTCAAATTGTACAAGGTATTGTACATATGCAATTAACAATTGGTTTTTTTTTTTTTTACGCAATTAAAATATTCCCAAAAATTCAACACGAAAACTCGACTCGAGGAACCCACACAGTATCGAGAAAAAATAAAATATTTCGAATAAAAATAGCAGAATTTGCATTATAAAAAAATTAAAAAATAAAATAAAGGCTGTGGCAACTTTTAAATTGAAAGGCAAAAATTTCGAGATTGAAAAAAAAAAAAAATCCTTCGATTTTACGATTTTTTTTTGTTTTTACGAATAACATCGATTTAAATTAAAAACAATTTAACGTAATTTTTCTCTTTTTTTTTTTCTTTTCAATTTTTCATCTTCCTTTAGCATTCCATTGAGGGAATGGAGAGCTTGGCTCTGTCGACCGCGAGTGCTTGTATAAGTTTGTGGAAAATTTATTATGGATCGACAGGCCAGATTCGAGAAAAGCTTAGGGATATTCTTGAGCTACGAGACGAGAATTGCAAGATTCAATATGGTTTACAGAATTTCATGGATCGTATTAACGTGAGTATATTTCTCGAAATAACGAGGGATAATAATAACAATAATTATTGTTTATATAATACATTATTATATATAATAACAATATAATTATTACTTTTTTAAATAATATTAATTATTATTATTCAAAAAAAATTTCAGTACATCAATATACCTCACTTGGGCCTGGCCAACGAGATTTTTTATGGAAATAATCGAAAATTGAAACCCAATTATAGCGATATTTTGAACACGACGTTTCGCTCGACACCTCAGAAATTTAGAACATCAAATGCAAAAAAAATCATCAACGATTGGTACGAGAATCACACGCTCGAAAAATATCCGGCTCAAAATATCAGTAAGAGGACTCTCTCTTTCTCTCTCTTTCTCTTAAGGGGTAGCACCACTTTAACGGCCAAAAAAAAGGCCTAACTTTGACGATTTATTTTGGGAGTATGGAAAAATGAATAGGATTTCTTTTCAGAGGGTTTATTAAACACATATTGAAGTATGAAAAAAAAGAAAAATTTATTATCATTTCGATGCAAAATGGCGGTGATAGAGCCAATCTTTGAAATCGCCTTTTTTCAAGACTCCTTCGCGGCAGGACGGATTTCTCGTAAAGTATAAGACTTGGATCAAAAAACCAAAAAATTTTATAATCCATATGCTACTGCCTATGGGACTACGTAGGAATTTTTGTTTTTAATCAAATTTTATAGAAATGGTGCACTTTTGGAAAAATGAATCGATTTTCGGCCAAAAAATAAGCAGTAAATTGTTTATAAAAAAAATGCTTACGCTGAATTAAAAAACGCTGCAGCTTAATTTTTGATATTTGTCTCAGAAAAAAAAAATTGAAAAATTGAAATTGAGAATATCGAATATTGAAAAGCAACGGGGCAAAATAATTATAAATAACGAAAAATCTAAAAATTTATTATTTTTCATTTATTTATTTATTCATTGTTTATAATTTTTTATTTATTTCATCCTCACACAACGAACTTTCCTATCGTCGCAGAAAATCTCATGGGAAACGAGTCTCTCGTTATCGCGGGAAATAGCTACTATTACAACACGTGGATCCAGAGTTTCGATCTTTGCGGCATCAAATTGAAAAGTTTTCATTACGATAATAAGAATTATGGTGTTGGGGTTTATATGCGAAAAACCGACACATACAAATGGGGCAATCTCGCCGAAGCGGATGCCCAATTCGTCGAGATCCCGTGGAAGGTGAATTGACAAATTCGTGCCAGCAAATAATTATCGTTATCGATCAACCTCGGGAAAAAAAAATTGACAAAAAAATCTGAAAATAAAAAAACAATCAACGATATCGAAAATATTTTTTAACATTTATTTTCGATAATGACAAGTCCAGAAGTTTATTTAAAAAAATCTGTTTGAACGAAACATTGTTCAACAAAAAATCTTCCGTAAAATTTATTTATTGACGAAGAAAATTAATTTTTTCATGTTTTTTCTTTTCGTGTTATTTTTTTTCAGAATTTTCTCTTTTTCAGAATTTCTAAAAAATATTATTATTATTATTATTGCAACGTCTCTTTACAGGTTAAAGGCTCTAACATCGATATCAGTCTCTTCATCATACTCCCGAATAAGATAGACGGTCTTAGAGCCCTGGAAGATAAAATCACGGTAGAAATGATCCGCGAACAACTTTTTCGGGGTATCGAACATACGGTCTATATCGAGCTAGTGCGTTTCCGGGTCAACAGCGCCGTCAACCTTTTTCAGTCGCTCCGCAACGTAAGTCATCAAATTTCGAATTTAAAAAAAAAAAAAATTTATTTTTCAAATGCGTCCAAATGACTCGGTACGTTGGAGCGTATAAATAATCGAATTTTCGTAGATGAAATTGAGTCTAAGGTTCAACGAGACAGCGAAATATAAAGAAATCATCGAGGATAGTGAAGTATCGATCGACGATATAAGAGATAGTGCTGTCATCGGTTTCCCAATATCGAGACTAAAGCGTGAGCCTCATTGGTTTTTCGTTTGTTCGATGCAGTGTTGATTTTTTTTGCCAAAAAAAAGAAAAAAATATTTGCCTTTGTCTGACTTTTTTTTAGATTTCAAGTACTGTAGTGACAATGATAGGGTGCCTGTCTCGAAGGTGTTCAATGTGGATCATCCTTTTATGATGGTATACGTTATTAGGGACGATAATCCAGTTATTCTCTCCATGGCTCGCGTCACTGAGGTTAGTTGATTTTTTTTTTTTTTTTCTTTTTCTGTCATTTCAGATTATATAAACTGGATCTCCCATTTTAAAAAGAAAGCTCAAATATATCGAAAGCTTAGCATTAAATTGAAAAAATGTTTCGGCCAAAAGTTTAATCCTAAAGCTTTCGTTATATTTGAGGATATTTTTTTAAATGGGACACCCTCTGTACAGTTTTGGTTTGCTTTAAAATCATATTTGCTCAATGAAATGAATTTACAGTTTGGCGACGAGCGTCTTGAGGCATAATTGGGACGGAGCAGGATGAATTGTATCAAGAAACGAGGGAGGCCTCCCCTACTCTGTACGCCTTTATTTCTGTCCCTGCGTCACTGAACATCATGCATGACGCATATAGCCTATACCCACTCATATGTGCGCCACTGAGCTCTATCATAGAGCATCTTTTTACTGAGGGAATGTGACCGCGAATGAACAATTCAGTTTATCGCTGTAACTTGCATCGATTGAGTAAATTCACTGCGCCGGACAATTTTTTTCAACGGCGCATAACTCTTGTTACCATTGATTGAATTGACTGCGCAGGGTTCAGTTCTCTGGCATACGAAATTTTCGTTGTATAGCCGCGAATAAGAGACTGCGCTGGAAAATTTTTTTCATCGGTCTAACTCATTATCATTGATTGAATTGACTGCGCAGGGTCCAGTTCTCTACCGTACAGAATTTTCGTTGTCGCCAAACAAGTCGCCGCACAGTAAATTTGCTTCGCCGCTGTAACTCTGTATCGATTGACTAAATTGACTGAATTCGATTCATCGCTGTAACTTGGTATCGATTGACTAAATTGTCTGAGGAGGATCTTGTTTCCTATTACAATTTTTTTTTTTTTTTCTTTTGAGATCAAACAGAACAGTGCGCTGGAAGTTCGTTTAATTGGTGTAAATATCGTATAAATTGTATTTATAAATTGACTGTGCAGGGTTCATACAAAATTTTTGCTACGACTGAATAAGACACTGCGCTGTAAAATTTTTTTTCATTCGTGCAACTCGTATCCATTGAATATATAAATTGACTGGGCAGGGACGAGTTCTCTACCGTACAGAATTTTCGTTGTAACCGAACAAGTTCACTGTCCAGTAAATTCGGTTCATCGCTCTAACTTGCATATCTATTGACCAAATTTACCGCTATCATATACAGAATGTTTTTACGACGAGTTAAGACGCTGCGCTGTGAATTTGTTTCATCGGTGTAGCTTGCATCGATTCACTAAATTGACTGCGCAGGATAATTTACTTCTCTATGATACATAATTTTTTAGCGTTTTCAAGTGGCTTCACTAGTGTGCACTCAATTGTCTCTGTTGCTTTCGTATGAGAAATGAGAATAAAATATGGATATCAACTCGTTGCACGGCTCATTGCACATTTTAGTGCAGCCAGTTGAAAACGCTATATATATTTGTTGAGTGTATTATGCTCGCGGACTCCAGTGACGCCAATCTTAGAACGGATTCAATTGCCTATCTCATTTTTTTTTTTCTTCGGGTGTTCAGTTATTAATGGATATGTTTTTTCTCCTAATTTTTTGTTGCGTTCATGAATAAAAATGTTTTATAATAAGAAAATATTATTTTATGATAATTAAATTCGTAATAATACTGAATTAATAAGTGTAAAAAAAAAAAAATAAGAATTAATCACGACAAGGGTCAGCGTGGCACGAGAGAGCGCCAATCATTTTAGCGTTTACCGCAGAATGAATTGGTATTATCGACCGAGGGTTATATACGATACAAAACCGTTCGAGTGAGAGGGAAATCTCTCCGGTAGTATCGGAATTATTGTAATTACAACAATTTATTATTACCGGACGAGCATACACCGCGCGGAGAGATGCTCCGCAAGCACCTTGGAGAATTCAGGGTGGCCATTTAGCGGAGATACACGGTCGACAGTCGACTAGCGGGATTCCCCGTAATCGCTGAGCGTAAAAAAGCACCAACCGCGCCATCTGCGAATGTCAGGGCGAACCCTCGGCTCATTGCTCGGTCGGTAAGACACTCATTGATCCGACATAGACGAAAATATTGTCGGGAATTCCTGAATTAAGGCTGTTTGAAAATTATAAACATTTTTCACGACGATCTATCATCTGTTATCTCATCTACTATCCAATTAATCCTCTATCGACGCATTTTTTGAGGAAAATTTTTCGCAATCATCGATAATTCATATTTCATTTTTTTTTTTTTCAATTTTAACATATTTTAATATTTAAAAAATTGATCTCTAACAGAAATCAATTGGAAAATGAATAAACGCATGAATGACGTACCTAAAAATCTACAATTAAAATTCTATAAATTATCTGGCAAATTATTACTCATCTCTTGAAAATAAAATATTGTTTAAAAAAAATTTTAAGCTGGTTATTTGTTGTAAATAATTTTTCTTTTTCTTAACACGAGGCTCTCTTCACCCGATAAATATTGAAATTTCAATTGTTATTATCTCTGAAGAAAAAAAATTTGTAAAAAATGATTATTATTATTTTTTTTTTTTTCGATCCAATTTATCGCCGTGACTATGGCCAAGCGAGAATGCCAGACCGAGAGCATGCATTAAAAAGAGACTCCTCCTCGAGTAAAGGAATCCACCTACACCGTGATCGTTTGTTGGTCCGTCACACGCTACGTGACTCAATGCCATAAAATCTTGCACGGAAAAAAGTTAGAGGCGGGGGAGGGGGGGGGGATTCCCCGAGTGTGCGGTACAGCCCCCTCATTACCATAACCGCTTCGTAACACTCGTACGGGTCCATAGGATGCTGTGGAGATCGGAGAGAGAGAGAGAGAGAGAGACAAAAAAATCGTGACGACCCCGCGGCCTTCCGCGTCATGCATATCGGACGTTCCAACTCTGGGGACCATAACTCGATACCGGCTGTCTCGATTCTTTCGCTGATTTTTTTCAACATTCCTCACTATGCAACGAGTGTTCGGTAATTTTTTCAAATTTTTATCTCAAACCGTTTTTGAGATACGATTTTTCCCATACGAGTACCCTTCGCCATACTCTCGCGATCGTTGACACATTTTCAAACGCCTGTAATATTTTATTCGCGCGACTCACGACAAAAGTCGATCCAACAAAATTTCTTCATCTCGATGTGCACTATCGATAAAAAAATATTTGAAAAATCCCCCGGACATTCGAAGTCATGAAATTCGGCTTTAAGTGAGAAAAATCGAATTTCTCCGAAGTGTAACTTCAGACTTTTTGTTATTACGAAAGTTTCTCAAAATTCTCAACGTGAAAATCAATATTTTGAGCACGCTCAACGATGATTTTACCTTCTTCGTTCATTTTTAATTTTTAGAATTAAAATTTTTCACCTTTTTCAAGTTTCGAAAAAAAAAAAAAATAAGCTCATTCAATTTTTTAGGTAAATAAAAAAAACTGGATAAATTTTTTTTCAAGCCTTAAATTTCACATAGAGGGACCCCATAGGATTGGAGCTTCTTCCGCGAATATTTCGCGCAAATGCTTCACACTCGCAAACCATTGGTTTTCACACCTAGGATCGAGGGGGGAAAAAAAAAATGGGAAAATAAAAAAATCGTAAAATCGTTTCGCATGCTCTGTGAATTTTCCTATGATGATAAAGTGTGAACCGCGATCTTCATTCACCTCGGGGTGATGTCAAGGAGGAGTAGAAATATTTTTTCTCCTTTCCTCCCCTCCGTTCTCGACAGATATATTCTCGTGAAACAACGAGACGATGATTGCTCACGAGATATTTTCTCCACCACAGTGAAAAAAAAAAAAATCTCCAACAATTTTTCGATCGTTTAAAAAAATACTTAAGGGGATTGAAGTATTTTTTTCTATCGATTAAAATCAAGAAAAATTAATCGCAAATAATTTTTTTTTAATGACAAACACGACTTTTGGTTCATAATTGAAAAAATCATTTTTTTTTTATTCGTAAATTAAATTATTGTCCATTTTTTTTTATTTGGACAAGTACATTTTTTTTATTTTGACAAGTACATTTTTTCCATCACCCTGGGTATAATTAAAAAAAAAAAATAGAAATGTCTCTGGAAAATAAATAGAGAAAATATTCATGCCAGACGAGATTCTTCCGGGACAGTGAATGGGTTTTTTTTTTTCCCCCCGATAGATCGAAATTTATGGTGTCGATGCTGCACTTCCGGTTCTCTTGTCCCTCTGCCAAATCTCGTTGTCGATACTATACGAGGGGCAAAAAAAATATTTTTTTGCAATGTTCATGCATTCAAAGTGTAGATTTGAGTGTCAAGAAAAGACAGCACTGGCAATCGAGTCTGAAAAGTGCCTCATCGTTATAAGGATAAACAGCGAATGAGGCACTACTTAAAATTAATCGTCAGTGGTGTCCTTTCGCGAGATGTTTCATGGGATCGATGTCTGTATCGTGCCACATTGAAAGACTCAAAAAAAATAATGATAAATATGAAATGAGCGGCCTGAAATGTTAATTTGATGGGAAGGATTTTTTTTTTTTAATTCTAATAAATAAATAAACAACGACTGTCATGATTTTTTTTTGGAAAAATAAAATAATTTTTTTGAATAAAAAAATTTATATGTATATACGAACTCGTCGGCTCCGTAACCCGTTCGCTCATTAGTGTAGGCTGCCAGGGTTCGCCAAAGTTCCGGCGGACCTTCGATGGCAAGGGGAAAGTGTGACCAGCTTGGATCGTCAATTCCGACACTTGGAATATTCATCATTCTTTTTTTCGGGCCATTAAAAGCCTCGTTATCGTTCTGCACCGACATTGTTTCACTTGGCTTGGAAAAAAAAAAATAAATAAAAATTTCATTCAAATTCATTTGCCTGTCAATGAAAATTAATCGATTAATTAATTAATCAAATTAATTACTCATTAATCGTATATAATTTGTAAGTAATTTAATCAACTGACTAATCAACGTAATTAGTTGACCAATTAATTTGATCAACGAATTGATTAATTTGCCGATCGATAAATTAACTTTGATTTTGTAAAAATTCTATAAAACGTTTATTTGTTTTTTTTTTACTGATTCGAAAAAATTGAAATTAACTTACCAATTAATGAAAATAATTTGATAATTAGTACAATTAATTCACTAATCAACCAAACATATTTATGCATTAATTAACCTAATTTTCGAATCAATTGAATTGATTGACCAATCAGTCTCATCCATTCATCAATTCACTCTCGATTAATTAATCGTTTGATCAATTTCTTAATTGATTAATTTTAATTTCTTGAAAAAAAAAAATTTTTTTTTTCAATTCTACGAGACGTAACAATTTTTTTTTTTTTTCTTCACCGATTTGTAACCATCGCGTCTACCAATCCTCGGAATATTTTTCGCTGCCTTGAGAAAATAATCCTCGAATCTGCCGCTACGTCCGACTCTCGGAATGTTTTTGGCAATTTTTAGAAAAAATGCCGGCACCTCGTCCGCCTCGACGGATGGCCAGCTCGTCGATGTTAGCGCGATGATCAGAAAAATCGCTTGAAAACGTTGAATCGACATTTTTTTCAGTGACCCATTTTATTTTTGATTTTTTTTTATTTAAAAAATTATTTTTTTTTCTTAATTTTCATTTTTTTTTTTTTCAACACATTCAAGCTTTTTGGCGAAATAATTATTTTTCATTGTATCAATTGTGTAGGGATCGAAAAAAAAAAAAATTGTACAGTGAAAATTTGATCAGATCAGAATACTTTGCGATCAGATCAGAGTACTTTGCGATTTGACGAAAATCCGAAAAAAATCAACGACATCAAAGATGCTTGAAACATTAATTTTCGAAAATTATAATGTCAAAAAGTTATGATAAAATTTGTTTAAGCAAAACATTGTTCAAGAAATCGTCAGTAAAAATACTTTTTTGTTAAACAAAATTAATTTGTTAATTTTTTCAAATACGTGTTATTTTTTTCCAAATTTTTTACCTTTTTAGACATTTTTTGCAATTTTGAGAAATGGATGAAGTCTTGAATTTTTTAATATATTTTCGTAAAAAGGTTGCCATATTGCACTGGACAAGTTTCGGGGTCAATAAAGAAATTTTTTATACATAAAGCCTTAAATAATTTTGAAAACAAGAATTAAAAAAAAAGAGGATAATTTCTAAAAAAAGTTCACACGTATTCAAAAAAAAATCAAAGAATTAATTTGATCGCAAAAGATAGTTGATAACTTTTCAGCACTATTATTATTCAAAATTTTTTTTTAATTTTATTGCTGAGTGTTCATAATTTTAAATAAATGTCACTTTTGCCTGGTAATGAATACGTTAAGTATTCTTAACGAGAATATTGGAATGAGAAATAATTAAGGGTTGAATTTTAAAAAGATTCTACCCCCATTTTTTTACCCTCAATTATTAAATTATCATATAAACTCATTATTATTATTAATCATGAAATTATTATGATTCGAAAAAGTGAAAAAATGTCAAACTTACCAATAAACGTGATGCATTCACGCGGATCCATTGATCTCTTCATTGTGTTTTTTTTTTTTTTTTCGAAAAAAAAAAATTTAGCCTGCGCAAGACAATCCGAACATGAAATCACATTTATTTGGCATCACTCAATTTAAATTCGAACATTTTTATTTATATTTTGATTTTTTATTAATTTTTTTATTTTATCTTCTACTAAAAATCAATTTTTTTTCAGAGATGTGTACTTGGCTAGCGTTTACGTACGACTGAATGTATTTTAAATGAAATAATTCTCTCGGATGATGATCGAGGAATAAATAAAACGGGGGCGAGAAGAAAGAGAGTTTATTTGCAATGATGGCACACAAGATGGTTTCGAATAACTCTCGAATGGACCCTGAGTGCCATCTCGAGATCACGTACATTTTTACCCACGCGAAAAAGCATGTATTGTCAATATTAAAAGCAAGTAAATACGAAGAGAACGTTTTTTGTTTGTTTTTTTGTTCATTTAGCCCACTAAATGTTTATCGATAAAAAAAAATTATATATTATGAAATAAGGAAGTTCAATTTATTGGAATTAAATTGAACTTTGCGTTTTTTTTTATATCAATTATTTTGATAATTATTATTGTCAGTGTTGCATAATTTATAATTTAATTAAATCGATAATTTGGCTGAATTGAAATGAAAAATATATTTCCCCAAAATTATGTCTTATAGTTGTCTTATAGTTGTTTTTTTTTTAATTAATCAATTTATTGTTAATTATTTAATTTCGTAATTTTTTCATCGCCCAATAATAAAATACAAATGAGGGGAAAAAATTGTTTATTCGCCCTATCGACGATATTAATTATTTTTTTATGAAAATAATTATTTTATCATAATTGACCATTTAATTGAATAAAAAAAAAAAAAAATTGAAACGAACAAACAAAGAAGACGAACAAAAATTTTATCTTACCTGACGGTGGAACGAGACGAGCACTGACTTGGGACTTTTTTTTCACTTCACCTCGTTTTATACCCAATTTAATTGCCAATCGAGTATTTCAATCATGTCCCCGGTGATTAACGATCGTTTGATGGAGAACAAAAAAAAAAGAAAATTTCGAAACTTGTTTTTTTTTTTGAGGGTAAAAAATAAATGTCCATGTGGGCGAGAGTTTTCTCTCTCTCTCTCTCTCTCTCTCTCTCTCTCTCTCGATATAAATTGTCGATATAGCATGATACAGGTCGTAGCCCTTATAATCATTGGCAGGTGACAAGTACGTGTTTTCCATATCGAACGATTACAATCTCTAACTCAGGGCGTACGTGATTCAATTTTGAGGTCAATTAATCCCCCCCCAATTTTATAATTAAAAAAACT
This sequence comes from Rhorus exstirpatorius, assembly GCA_963564615.1. Taxonomy (NCBI): domain Eukaryota; kingdom Metazoa; phylum Arthropoda; class Insecta; order Hymenoptera; family Ichneumonidae; genus Rhorus; species Rhorus exstirpatorius. The sequence continues at coordinate 10,991,047 of OY751322.1, read as the reverse complement.
TTTTTTGGTCCTTATTGCAATTTAAAAATAAAATAACAAACAAATACGTCAATTAATTAAATTGAATTTGATATAATTAAGTTAATTGAAATAAAATATAATATTTATTCATTATAATTTATTTTCTTAAACTTGATTAATTAAATTTATTTTAATTATTTATCGAGCTTTTTTTTAATTGCAACAAAAACAAAAAATGAAGAGCATAAATGATAAGAATGAGGGAGAAGAAAATAATAATTTATCCAACACAGGCAGGTTTTTTTGTCACATAGCTTATGCTAATTAACCATATTGCGTTACTAATAATTTTTTTATTAATATTAACTAACCCGCGAGGACCCAATCCTTTCAAAGGATCCTCCTCAAGTACTCACAAATTTTCACTTGCAGCTGCCCTTTCAATGTCTCAATCAATCAAGCCTTCGAGGCTCAAGGGAGAGTGAAAATTTCAGGGAGAAAAAATTTTGGTAATGGTAAAAAAAATTTTAACAAATAAATGCTCGTGACAATTACAATAGTTTATTTATTTTTTTTTTTTTATTAAATTTCATTACACACAAATTTTCAGGTGATTCGAAGCCAATTGGGTAAAGTTGGGAAATTGTTCGGTGAAATTGGACATTGATCGAGGAATTATTATTATTATTTTTTTTTTACAACAAACGTGCTACAGTATTTTTTTTTTTTTTTAAAACGAGAATCGATTGTACAATTTTCCTGATAATCTGGTCATTATAAGCTCTGGATATGTGGCTCGATCGGTAAATTAGTCGTATTTAACATCAGTTGGTGTCCTGATGTACGAGCCATGCGCTGCAAGTCTCGCTGGCAACCTCGCACATCGTGGTAAGTGCCCGACTGACAACCTCGTAATCTGCCGAGATTGTTTGATTGAAATTTTCACGAATTTCACTCGACAAGCATCGAGGTTCGTGGGTTTTTTTTTTTTTAATCAATTTAAAGGGAAAAAATTGACGAAATTCGTAAAATTTTTATGGAAATTTTGAAAATATTTTTCGATACATCATTTTGGAAAATTTCAAAAATAATTCACTTAAAGAGAAAAGCAATAAAAAAAAAGATGGAGAAAAAAATCTGGACGGACGAAGGATTTTTTTTTTTCACTATTATCTTCGTTGGTAAGAACGAATTTCTCGCTTACCGGTGACGGTGCTTGAGCGCTTGCCGAAGATACTTCCGTTGAAGGGTGGCTTCCGGTATGCTCCCTCGACCATGAGACTGGCCAAAGCGACAACGACGACAACGGCGAGGATTACTCGTGCGAAAGCCATGACTTGTTTTTTTTTATTATTATTATTATTTTCAAACGATGGAGCAAATTTGCTGCGATCTTTATTCCTCGAGATTCGACTGAACTGTGTGAATGGTGAAGGAAAAATTTCAGCTTTTATACCAATCGCCGGAGTGTCTTTGACAAATTGCAATGTCAGAAGCAATTCGAGAGAGCCGTTATTCGCACACACGCTCGACCGATAATAAGGTACATCAATTTTCAGGACTCGAATCGTTGATAGGGGAAAAAAAAAGAATACATTACCAAGTCTAGAGACTGCGATCTACGATTTAACGAAAAACAAAACGATTTTTAACGTCGAAATTGGTCGAAAAAACTCGTAATTATAATGAAAATAATTTAAATTATGAATAAACGAAGGAGCATTTTTTTTTTTCGCTCAAAAATTGTCAGAAATTTATCGTTAAAACGAAAAAAAAGTTTATGGCCAAATAATAATGGGGAACAATGATAAATTGATGAAAGAGATCATTTGTTGACTTACCTGTGCTCTTGCTTGACGATATGATTCACACTATGGTCAGGTTCTTACTGTGATATCGTTGCTGGCAAACTTGCCCTTTTATAGGCGAAAAAAGAGCTAACGCAATTTTTTTTCCCCTCGAATATCCATCGAGGGTTATAATGAAAGGGTAAACGAAGTTAGAGCCTTTTCTGATTGTCTTTTTACACCTGGGAAATAAGTCGATTTTGCCCCATCCTGACCTGAGGTTATTTACCGAGATGCAATATGAATTAACACTCTGAGCGAGCTGCGTAGATTGATAAATATTTGATTTTTTTTTTCAATATTGATAGAAACAAAAATATATGAAAATAAAGTTTTGCACAAATATTTTATCGATAAACCCTAAATTTGGCGTATTGTTGAAAAAAAAAGTACGAAAATCCGTCGATTACCTGAATTTGTTAATTATCGACCGTCAGACAAAAATCTGCTATCGATAAGGTAAGAAATAATTCATTGATAATGAGAAATTTCTTGCTTTTCCTTCCGGCTATCAGTAACAACTGTACATTTTGTTAACAGTTGCCTGTCTTGCCTACTGTTGATATAATTTAAAAAACTAAAAAATTAAATGGGATACAAAGTCCCGAACAGGCAGAATCTCGAAAATCCGTCGAATGGCAATTTCAATGTTTGAATGGTTTTCCACAGCGCCGGGCGATGGCGCTGATATCCAAAGATTAAAATGCTTGTAAATTTGAACGAGCGAGATGATACGAGAAAAAAAAAATCTTTTCGTAACTCCCGGGTTTTTTTTCGTACAGACTACCCAGGTAGCACATATGTCCAATCGGTAACGATAAGTTATCGTTTCTAGGTTGCCTTTAGGATCTTACTGAAACCTATCCAGTTTACATCGTTTAATCGACATCTATTTTACCGTTATCTAAACGGTGACTTCATTAGGTTTCCTATACGACTAGTAAAATAGTTGTCGAAACGTCATCAATTTATTTAGTCTGATTGATGGGTATTTTAGGATATTCAAAAGGTATCAATTAATTGCCATCTAATGTATTTGTACAAAAGTTGTCCAGATGATATCTTTCTGTAGGGCTGTTTTTAGTATGGTTGTCAATTTAATGTTAACCAATATGTTCACGTAAACGTTGTCCAAGAGATATCTTTCGGCGGGGCTATTTCTGCTCCCGTTTGCAGTGAATTAAAAAGTTATCTTTTTTATGTCTTTTTTATGTTGGCAATATGCCGTCTACAAGTAATCCCTTATAAGTTATGACGCCGAACGCACGTTCGGCGTAGGTGACAAAACGTTTTGTCACCTACGGCGTCGAGATAAAATTAACACATGCAGTGAATGAAGAATACGTTTTTATCTTTCTATTGTCAAGGGTTTTTATATTATACCCGTAAGTATATGCCTCGTTGTTTTATTATTGAATTTTTAATTTTTGTATAATTTACTTTCATTACATTTTGTTAGGTTAACTTGATAGAATATTCTATCAAGTTAACCTAACAAAATGTAATGAAAGTAAATTGTACAAAAATTAAAAATTAAAAATCTTGCAACTAAGATATCTTTTGGATGTCTCATTATGGTGCCATTAAGGTGTCATTTTGTCAACTATTTTTAGATGTCTATAAGATACATTTAAGACATCATTTCGATTTGAACCCGGATGCTATGAATTCGTCTAATTCATGCCTCTAAACGATATCTTTTAGCTGTGGCAATTCGACAACGTTATGCCTCCGTATTGGCAACCGATAAGCGATCGCCATTTGTTGGCATTTTGTCAATTGTTATGGTTCTCTTATAGTTATCATTAAGACAGTAATAAGTTCCCATCCGGACCGACATAAGTGATACAATTCGTGATACAAAAAGGTATCTTTTCGCCAATAAAAAAGTTATCCTAAACTTTATCTGGGTGTCTTTCGGGCATCTTATAGATAACATATTGCTACCTGGGTAACTATAAAACGGATCGACTGCCGGATCTAATAGCTTCATGGGCAAAATAATAATTTAAAAAAAAAAAAAAAATCCGAAATTTTGATAGCGAACGGCAGAAAGTCTGTACATTTGACCGAGGTCGAAATGAGAATTTTTTTTTTCGTTACTCCGGAGTTTTTATTTCGTACATACGAACTATAAAACCGATCGACTACCGGATGCAAATGCAAATTTTGGAGAAAAAAAATAAAAATCTCCTGACTGAAAGACATCAAGAAGAATTGAAACGAATGCTGTAATAATAAAAAATGAAGTAATTCAGAATATTTATAATTTAATAATGATTTCTATCAATGTTTATTAATTATTGATAAAAATCACAGTTATATTGTAAATTTAGTAAATTATTTCGTTTGTTTCGAATCATAACGTTGTTTTTACGTAATTTTTCTCAACGTTTTTCATCGAGGGGGTTCGTTAATTTTTATTCAGAACATTATTAATGCTATATTAGTAAAAAAAATTGCAAGAAATTGTTGCAATGAATGGCCAAGAGTTCGTGAAAAATAATCGATAACGAGTGCACTTTTTTTTAGCCCTGACATGGCTGAAATGATAAAGAAAATCATTACAAGCTAATATCAGTGACTTATAATAATAGTTAATAAATGATAATAATCAATTATTATTAGCAATCAAATTAATATAAATTATCGACAATTCATTTATTTTTAAATAGCCTTTGTATATAGCACGCGTGGAAGGAGCAGCGCGCGTCGCGCGTCACAGCACTGAGCGAGACGAGTAGTGGGGAGTGGGGGAAGGACCGAGAGAGAGAGCGTCCAGAGCGATAAGCGATAACCGAGCAGTTCGGTGTTGCCCGTTGCCGGTGTCGGTCGCGCGTCGCGCGTCGCGCGTCGTGCGTGGCGCTAGTGTTACAAATTAATAATAATTAATATCAATAATAATTATTAATTTTATTTTAAAACACACTCAGCAGCAGTCGAGAGAGAGAGAGAGAGAGAGAGAGAGAGAGAGAGAGAGAGAGAGAGAGAGAGAGAGAGAGAGAGAGAGAGAGAGAGAGGAGAGAGAGAGAGAGAGAAAGAGAAAGAGGTGAACGAGTAGCCGGAACTTTTGCATACTACGTCGCAGAGCAGAGGTGACGTCACCCATTCATCTAACCTCGAAAAATACTACGCGTTACGCGTTCCCTCGCTCTTATCGCTTTACCTCTCAACATTTCGTGCCCCCGAGTGAAAAAAAAAGTGCACTAATATTCAGAAAAAATATATCCACGAAGGACTGCAGTCTCGTCATACCGAGATTTCGTGAATCGACTACACGACGAACATAACCTCTGTCATGCGTCGTTTTTCATTTTTTCTCCAAGATATTCCGGATTTTCGTTGACAGCTCAAGGTAAATGACTATCTCGTCTTCGAGACTCGTTTAATAATAATTATTTTTTTTTATTACATTAGACTATCTCGTCTTCGAGACTCGTTTAATAATTATTATGTTTTTTATTATTATCATCATTATAACCTTTAAAAAATTTTTTATTACTTTAATTTTATTCTTTTTCGAAATTTATCATCACCATGTTATCCTGTTTTAAAATTTATCATTAAATTATTAATTAATTAATTTTTTATTTATTTACTCATTTCAAAAAATATTCTTTTTTTTTTGGTCTATTTTTTTCCTCCCAATCCCATGATATCCTTTGACTATCACATGTCCCCTCGTCCTCTCAATTTTCATACTTGATTCAATTTCTCAAGATCTCCCATGAATTTTTCGATTGCCTCGTCTCCGTGCGTTCGACGCCGCTTTTATACCGCTCGTGGTCTCCGAGCCAGAGACCGATCCCCTTACAAATTTGGAGCGCGATCCTCTTCTTTATTTCGCCATTTTCTTAAAACTTTTCCGGGCGATCCTCCAAGATTAACATTTAAACCCAAAACGTTTTTTTGGTACCCTCATAACAAAAAGGTGGGTTTTTTTTCGGCTCGTTTTCCACCAACTTAACGCGTTATAAAAAATCTATAAAAATTCTTATACTATCTTTGAACCTTTCTCTACAACGCTATGAAAAATAATATCCGAAATAATTATTTGCAACATCGTTTTTATGTATATATTGCACAACCAATTTGAACAATTTAAATTGGCTCGGACAAAAATGATCCACCTTTTGGGTTCAAGGGTTAATAGAAACGACGAGGAGTGTTTAGCCATCCTAGACGCCTGAAGTCGCGGCTAGAAGGTTACGGGTAATTTTTGTCAATGGCGTGATTACGCAGTCGAATGAGAACGATAAAAACGTCTCACAGGGCATAGTCCCGACGGACATGGGCGATGCAAATTATATCGTCTCGATTATCGAGATCATGCGCGACTCTACAGGGGTCTCTTAAATTTTCATTTGTTATTTTGCATTCTTTTTTGTGAAAAAATTTTGATCTGCGAGAAAAAATAAGAGCCAAATTTCACCAAAATTCTCCAAATTTGCCAATAAGGATTGTCTATTTTGTGGGCAATGGGATGAACGTATTATCAAAAACATCGGATCGAATTTACAAAGAGAATTAGTTTTTTTTTTCACAAAAATTTGTTGAGCTCGTAAATTTGCAACTATACGAGAGAGACGAGATGGCAATTTCGAATTTGCCCGATTTTTTCGTTATGCAAGCATTTTTTATTATTTCCATAAAAAAATAATTAAAAGTAACAATTAAATCAATATAATTACTTTCAATGAAAATTTAAATTGTTCATTTTCTTATGCTCGATGATTTTTTAATTTTTTCAAAGCGGGTTCCAAATCAGCCACCTCCACGTGGTGGAACCTGGGAAATTCATGCTTTGACAATATTTTATTGTAAAAGCATGGATTCGCTAACGGCTGAATTCGCGTTTTTTCTTTTTAATTGTGCCTTGAAGCGGCTGGTAATCATACCATTAAACAATCTCAATATGTAACTCTTGTGTGCTTGCTACAGAAAAAACTTATAATAAATATATATATATATATTCCATGTGAATTGCTTGAATCGTTGGGGTTAATTTGCAAATGATTCTTTTTTTCAGGTTATGTTTCACGCATTGTAGGTTAATTTTCACTATTACCATGTCGCATCTATTTCTTAGCTTACAAGTTATTTATGTAATGTTTCCACTATTATACCACGCATAAATTTTTCCATCGATCATGTACTTCGGAACAAAACATTTTAGGTTTTCAGGTTTTTTCGTTGCTCTAGGGACTTTTTCTTATATCTAAGTTAGCCCGTTGTGCCCTAATGTTAAGAGTTTGCTATCTAATTTTAAGCCAACATTAAGATTTCTCGTTGATTGATTAAATATAATATTTATATCCGGATATAGGCAGGTATAGGTATAAGGTTGCGACTCTCAATCGGTATAAAATACCAACCCCCTATATATAAGTTAGTCCGTTGCGTATTAAATTTAAGAAATTCTTATCTCAATTTAAGCTAATATTAAAATTTTTAGTGAACTCAATATAATATTTTAATTCAGATATAGGCAGGTATAGATATAAGGTTGCGATTCTCAATTGGTATAAAATACCAACCCCCTATATTTAAGTTAGTCCGTTGCGTATTAAATTTAAGAAATTCTCATCTCAATTTAAGCTAATATTAAGATTTTTAGTGAACTAAATATAATATTTTAATTCAGATATAGGCAGGTATAGATATAAGGTTAAGATATCTTAATATAAATACGAACCCCCTCTGTCGACAGAGGGGGTTGGTATTCAAACAAAGCGGAAGTTTTTTTTTTTTTTTTTTTTGTTAGTTTCTGTAGCACAATGACGAAGAGATTGTTCTGGACCATTGAAGCTAAGATTGGGTTAGTTCCACCTTCATAACGATTCTCTTTAACATTGCTGGTATTTTCGTATTTTGGCGAAAATAGAAAATGCCTTTGCTACTCAATTCCTCAATTCCGTAATTACTTCCACTTTGTTTTTGTTTTAAAGGTAGTCAGAGTGGAGTAGGCCTACAGGGGATACCACTTAAAAAAAACGCGCCTAAGTTTGCTCTAGGTTGGTATAAAATACCAACCCCCTATATTTAAGTTAGTCCGTTGCGTATTAAATTTAAGAAATTCTCATCTCAATTTAAGCTAATATTAAGATTTTTAGTGAACTAAATATAATATTTTAATTCAGATATAGACAGGTATAGATATAAGGTTAAGATATCTTAATATAAATACGAACCCCCTCTGTCGACAGAGGGGGTTGGTATTCAAACAAAGCGGAAGTTTTTTTTTTTTTTTTTTTTGTTAGTTTCTGTAGCACAATGACGAAGAGATTGTTCTGGACCATTGAAGCTAAGATTGGGTTAGTTCCACCTTCATAACGATTCTCTTTAACATTGTTGGTATTTTCGTATTTTGGCGAAAATAGAAAATGCCTTTGCTACTCAATTCCTCAATTCCGTAATTACTTCCACTTTGTTTTTGTTTTAAAGGTAGTCAGAGTGGAGTAGGCCTACAGGGGATACCACTTAAAAAAAACGCGCCTACGTTTGCTCTAGGTTGGTATAAAATACCAACCCCCTATATTTAAGTTAGTCCGTTGCGTATTAAATTTAAGAAATTCTCATCTCAATTTAAGCTAATATTAAGATTTTTAGTGAACTAAATATAATATTTTAATTCAGATATAGGCAGGTATAGATATAAGGTTAAGATATCTTAATATAAATACGAACCCCCTCTGTCGACAGAGGGGGTTGGTATTCAAACAAAGCGGAAGTTTTTTTTTTTGTTAGTTTCTGTAGCACAATGACGAAGAGATTGTTCTGGACCATTGAAGCTAAGATTGGGTTAGTTCCACCTTCATAACGATTCTCTTTAACATTGTTGGTATTTTCGTATTTTGGCGAAAATAGAAAATGCCTTTGCTACTCAATTCCTCAATTCCGTAATTACTTCCACTTTGTTTTTGTTTTAAAGGTAGTCAGAGTGGAGTAGGCCTACAGGGGATACCACTTAAAAAAAACGCGCCTAAGTTTGCTCTAGGTTGGTATAAAATACCAACCCCCTATATTTAAGTTAGTCCGTTGCGTATTAAATTTAAGAAATTCTCATCTCAATTTAAGCTAATATTAAGATTTTTAGTGAACTAAATATAATATTTTAATTCAGATATAGACAGGTATAGATATAAGGTTAAGATATCTTAATATAAATACGAACCCCCTCTGTCGACAGAGGGGGTTGGTATTCAAACAAAGCGGAAGTTTTTTTTTTTTTTTTTTTTGTTAGTTTCTGTAGCACAATGACGAAGAGATTGTTCTGGACCATTGAAGCTAAGATTGGGTTAGTTCCACCTTCATAACGATTCTCTTTAACATTGTTGGTATTTTCGTATTTTGGCGAAAATAGAAAATGCCTTTGCTACTCAATTCCTCAATTCCGTAATTACTTCCACTTTGTTTTTGTTTTAAAGGTAGTCAGAGTGGAGTAGGCCTACAGGGGATACCACTTAAAAAAAAACGCGCCTACGTTTGCTCTAGGTTGGTATAAAATACCAACCCCCTATATTTAAGTTAGTCCGTTGCGTATTAAATTTAAGAAATTCTCATCTCAATTTAAGCTAATATTAAGATTTTTAGTGAACTAAATATAATATTTTAATTCAGATATAGGCAGGTATAGATATAAGGTTAAGATATCTTAATATAAATACGAACCCCCTCTGTCGACAGAGGGGGTTGGTATTCAAACAAAGCGGAAGTTTTTTTTTTTTTTGTTAGTTTCTGTAGCACAATGACGAAGAGATTGTTCTGGACCATTGAAGCTAAGATTGGGTTAGTTCCACCTTCATAACGATTCTCTTTAACATTGTTGGTATTTTCGTATTTTGGCGAAAATAGAAAATGCCTTTGCTACTCAATTCCTCAATTCCGTAATTACTTCCACTTTGTTTTTGTTTTAAAGGTAGTCAGAGTGGAGTAGGCCTACAGGGGATACCACTTAAAAAAAAACGCGCCCACGTTTGCTCTACCTCCGTGGTGGGTGTGGAAATGAGCAAGTCGCAACTTTCATTAGCTCTAGGGGTTTTGCATTTTTATGTATGAGAATATGAGAAACCAATTTATGTAATAAGAATGTGAAATTATTAATGATGGAATCTGTGTAATAATAAAGCATTTTTAATACAAAATTGTGTTTACATTTTTTTTCAATGGATTCGATGGATATACGCATGACTATAGCTATATAAATATTTATTCTAATGCATGGAGATTTCGGGCACAGGAAGAATGCTGATCGAACGAGACAGGTTTGATTCAATTAGTACAGCATATCATACATATTTTTTATCTTTTTTTTTTCATAGTGATTACTGTCACGTGATATACGTTTGAGATGCAACTGAATTTTCAAGCTGGTATAATTAATCAAATAATAATAATGAATAACTGAATAAATCTATGTGAATGCATTTCGATTTTTATTTGATTTATTCATGAAAATTAGAAAAACCTTAATTTTCCATACCCGTGGGTGGTTATATAGAAAAGATTTATGTAAGCTCCTGGCCCGCACAATAAAATGGTTTATTAAAATAAATTTGACTAAAACAAAAGAAAATATATGTATATATATATATATAAACAAATAAATTAATGAAAATGAAGTAAACAAAATAAAATGAAATGTTGAATAATTTTTTTTTAATCTTTTAAATAATAAATCTTTTAAATAATTTTAATTTATTATTTATATAAATATATATATAATATATATATATATATATATATATATATATATATAATATAAATATAATATATATAATATAATAAAATAAATATAATATAATAAATATAAATAAATAATTTAATTTAATAAAAAATAAAATTTTAAATAATAAATCTTTTAAATAATTTAAAAGTTGAAAATACTGCTCTCTATTATGTTCTCTATTATGCAATTCAACAAATCTCTTATAGCAGCAAGTTTCTCTCTACTTGCAAATAAACAATAGAGAAAAAATTAAAAAAAAAAATGGCTGGGAAAATAGGCAGGAAGAAGTGAAATCTCGAAAAGCATGTTTAATATTAGTTTATTTTTCCGACATTTTAGGATGTATGGACAATTTTATATAATGAGATATTTTCTCGTAGCGGTAGTTTGTAAGTCCCGACTTTTGTGTGTGTGTGTGTGTGGGTGTGGGTGTGTGTGTGTGTGTGCATTTCACGTTTTTTTAAAATCTTTTTTGTTTCTTATTCTTTTTTTTTATTGCTTCCCTCAAAAATTTTACAGGTCCACTCGTTTCATGGAGACAAATCGATCGATCGTTGCGAACTATAAATGAATCATGAAATACGCGTGCTCTTGCATGGGTTATTATTAATCGTCGATTAAACGTTATTATCATTATTATTGTGATTTGTTCGTTTTCTTCTCATTTTTGTTTTTTTTTAATTTTTTTAAATTACTTTTCTTTCATTAATCATTTATCAATATTGTAATCATTATATTACCATTTATTATTAGAATTACGATGTAACGCTATAATTAATTTTTTTCTTTTTTTTCTCGTTTCTTTTAGTCAATGATTCTATTAATTCATTCGTAATGATAGAAAGTACTTGATCACAAATTTTACTAACATTTTGTTTTATTTGATTATATAATATTCGTTAAACATACAGGCCAAAAAATGCGAAATTAATTTTTTTTGTGATATAAAATGAATTTGTTGATTTCTTTTTGAGCACGTGTCAATTTTTTTTGGATTTCCTTTAAAAGAAAAAAAAAATTCTCACGATTTATTTAATCTTTTTTTAACGAATTTTTCAAATATTTTTTCAAAATTATTATTAATATTCAAAATCAATGATTTTAAGATCCTCTAAATAGTTCATTTTTTTCACATTTTTGTTCCATTGCCAAGCGCGTAAAATTCTCACCGACTCTCATTCTCCTGAGAATGCATACGTGCTCGCATTTAGGATGCTATAAAAGCAAAAAGAAAGAATCGTGAATTTTGGGAATTCCCTGTGTCGATTTTAAAAAAATCACTTTTTCATAATCCGCATTGGACAAGATTGTATTGAAATATGTTGACGCTTGTACCACGATAGGTGGCGCGGTATGTTTTGTCTTTGGTACATTTGAATTTTAATTTTTTGCAAAAGTTAATAACAATGAATATTAATATATTCTATATGAATTGGAGTAGTATACGAAAAAAAAACGTGAAATTTTTCGAGCTACTTTCTTAATTTTTCAATCATCATAAGCTGCCTTAATTAACAAACAAAAAATAATACGTAATAAATTCTAGAAGCTGATTTCGGCAGTTATTGAAAGGACCGACAGAGAGAGCGATAACCCAGCTGTTCCGAGTTTCCAGTGTCGGTCTTGCGTTGTGCGTGGTGATAATAGTGTTAAAAGTTAATAGTAATTATTAATATTAGTAATGAATATTAATATTAATATTAGCTCAGGGTAAGTGACTATCTCGTCTTCGAGACTCGGTTTTTTAATTTTTTAAAATTTTTATTTGATGGATGCTTTTGCCCTAGAGTTTTACATTCAGTTTAATTTACATCACAGTTAAAAGAAATTATTTTAATATTTAATATTTTATTATAATTAATTTAATAATAATTTTTTTTTATTATTATTATTATATTCTTTAAGAATTTCCAATTATTTTTATTTTATTCTTTTTCGAAATTTATTATTACCATTTTAGCCTTTTTTAAAATTCATCGTTATATTATTAATTTATTCATTTTATTATTATTCTTTACTCATTTAAAAAAATATTCTTTTTTTGTCTACTTTGTTCCCCTCCCAATCCCACGATTTCCTTTGGCTGTCAAATGCCCCCTTGGTCCTCTCAATTTTCATACTTCATTCAATTTCTCGAGATCCCCTATGAATTTTTCGATTGCCTCGTCTCTGTGCGTTTTACGCCGCTTTTATCGCTCGTAGTCTCCGAGACAGAGACCGGTACCCTTACAAATTGGAGCGCGATCGTTTTCTTTATTTCGCCATTTTCTTAAAAATTTTCTGAACGATCCTCCAAGATTAACACTTGAACCCGAAACGTTTTTTTGGTACCCTCGTAACCAAAATGTGGGTTTTTCCAGTTCGTTTTCCACCAACATAATGTGTTATAAAAAATTTATAAAAATTCATATACTATCTTTGAACCTTCCTCTACATCGCTATAAAAAATAAAATCTGAATTAATTATTTGCAACATCTTTTATATATATGTATATACATATATATTGCACAACCTATTCGAATAATTAAAATTGGCTCGGACAAAAACGACCCATCTTTTGGGTTCAAGGGTTCATAGAAACGACGAGGAGTCTTTAGCCATTCTAGACACCTAATGTTGCGGCTAGAGGATTATGGGTAATTTTTGTTAATAGCGTGATTACGCCGTCGAATGAGAACGATAAAAACGCCTTACAGGGCATAGTCCCAACGGACATGGGCAATGCGAGCTGTATCGTCTCGATTATCGAGATCATGCACATCTCTATAGGGGTCTCCTGAATTTTCATTTACTATTTTGCATTCTTTTTTTTTTTTAATTTTGATCTGCAAGGAAAAATGAGAGAGCCAAATTTCACCAAAATTCTCCAAATTTGCCTATTTTGTGGGCTATGTGATGAACGTATTATCAAAAACTTTGGACCGGATTTGAAAAGAGAATTAATTTTTTTTTTTTCACAATAGTTTGTAAAACTCGTACATTTGCAACTATATGAGAGAGACGAGTTGACAATTTCGAATTTGCCCGATTTTTTCGTTATCCTATCATTTTTCATTATTTTCATAAAAAAATAAATAACAGTTACAATAAATTCAGTATAATTACTTTCAATGAAAATTTAATTTTTAATGATTATTCATTTTATTATGCTTGATGATTTTTTGAAATTTTGCGAAGCGGGTTCCAAATCAGCCACCTCCACGCGGTAGAACCTGGGGAATTCATGCTTCGACAATATTTTATTGTAAAAGCATGAATTTGCTAACGGCTGAATTCGCGTTTGTAAAAGTTGCGCCTTAAAGCGTCTGGTAATCATACCATTTAATAATTTTCATTGCACGACTCTTACGCGTGCTTGCTACTTTGTGCGTTTAACATTTATTTATTTTTTTTTTCAGATTCCACAAAGCGACAATTACCTGTTTCAATGCATTTCACAATGTGATTGTATGCATTTTGTTTGATTGCACTTAAGATGTGTTTATATATATATATTTGCTTGATATCGCTTGAATCGTTGGAATTAACTCGCAAATGTTTTTTTTCAGGTGATGTCTCACGTATTGTAGGTTAACTTTCACTATTACCATGTCACATGTATTTATCAGGTTATAGGTTGTTTATGTGTCATATTTGCTCTAGTACATGATGCACAAATTTTTTCACCAATCCTGTACGTTGGAACAAAACGTTTTAGGTTTTCAGGTTTTTTCATCGCTCTAGAGACTTCTTCTTAGATCTAAGTTGGCCCGTTGCGCGTTAGTGTCAAGAGTTTGCTATCTAAGTTTAAGCTAACATTAAGATTTCTCGTTGATTGATTAAATATAATATTTATATCCGGATATAGGCAGGTATATGTATAAGGTTGCGATTCTCAATCCGTATAAAACACCAACCCCCTATATCTAAGTTAGTCCGTTGCATATTAAATTTAAGAGATTCGCATTGCAGTTTAAGCTAATATTAATATTTCCAACTGACAATATAATATTGCTATCTAGATATAAGCAGGTATAGATATATAAGGTTAAGATTTTCAATCGATATAACATACAAATCCCTTAGATCTAAGTTAGCCCATTACTGATTCGTATTAAGAAATTCACATCACAATATAAGCTAAAATTAAGAATTATAGTTGAATAATATAATATTTTTATCCATATATAGGCAGGTATAGATATAAGGTTAAGATTTTCAATCGATATGAAATACAAATCCCCTAGATCTAAGTTAGCCCATTGCGGATTAATTTTAAAAAATTGCAATTTAAGTTAATATTAAGATTTCTAGTTGAGTAATATAATATTTTTATCCATATATAGGCAGTTTCGAGATAAGGTTAAGGTTTTCACTCGATATAAAATACCAATCACCTCTGTTGACAGAGGGGGTTGGCATTTAAACAAAGCGGAAGCTTTTTGTTAGTCTCCGTAGCACAATGACAAAGAGAATGTTCTGGACAATTGATTCTCAGCTATTCTAGTTCGAGTCCCAGCTCTATAACGTAACTTTTTGTCATCGTCGATATTTTATATTCCTCGAAAATATAAAATTTCTTTGCTACCCTCAATTCCGTAATTACTTCCGCTTTTGTTTTGCAGTTCTTCCAGGGCAATACTCTTTGTAAGTTTAGTGTTTTATATTTTTTTCAAACATAACAACCAAAAACGTTCGGTGCGTATATTTAAGCTAAAATTAAGATTTCTAGTTAAATAATATAATATTTTAATCCATATACAGGCAGGTATAGGTATAAGGCTAAGATTTTCAATCGATATAAAATACCAATCCCCTCTATTGACAGAGGGGCTTGGTATTGAAACAAAGCGGAAGCTTTTTGTTAGTCTCCGTAGCACAATGACGAAGAGATTGTTCTGGACACTTGATCCTCGACTTTTTTGTCGGGGCGCAGCTCTACAACGAGACTCTTTGTCGTTGTCGGTATTTTACATTTCTCGAAAATATAAAATGCCTTTGCTATTCTCAATTCCGTAATTACTTCTGCTTTGTTTTGCAGTTCTTCCGGGGCAATACTCTTTGTAAGTTTAGTGTTTTATATTTTTTTCAAACATAACAACCGAAAACGTTCGGTGCGTATATTTAATCTAAAATTAAGATTTCTAGTTGAATAATATAATATTTCAATCCATATATAGGCAGGTATAGAGATATAAGGTTAAGATTTTCAATCGATACAAAATTCCAATCTCCTCTGTTGACAGAGGGAGTTGGTATTGAAACAAAGCGGAAGCTTTTTGTTAGTCTCCGTAGCACAATGACGAAGAGATTGTTCTGGACACTTGATCCTCGACTCTTTTGTTGGGGCGCAGCTCTATAACGACTCTTTGTCGTTGTCGGTATTTTACATTTCTCGAAAATATAAAATGCCTTTGCTATTCTCAATTCCGTAATTACTTCTGCTTTGTTTTGCAGTTCTTTCAGGGCAATATTCTTTGTAAGTTTAGTTTCTTATCATTTCTGTTCAGGTTTTCTATATTTTTATCAAACATAACATACCAAAACGTTCTCAGTCGTATTTACTTCCGGTTTGTTTTTTTTTTTCGGCTGGCTAGCAATGGGCCACGGACTGCCGACCACGACAGTATGCGGTAGCTATGCTAGTGCATTAGTATAGATCTGCTCTACATACGTCGTAGTAAGTTGGACGATGGTCAATTTCCTGCCTGCCTATATGCCACAATCGAAGAGCGAAATATATTCATCTCAGCAAGCTTCTAACTGCTAGTTCGCAACTTGTTAGGCAAACGACATGTCACTGTTTTCCGGTAGTTTTGTAGCTCTGATTCCGCGACCAAATATCTCTCAACTACTAGTTTTGTAGCTGTTTTGCGGGACACAGATCTCAACTACGAGTTGTGTACTTGTTCGACAGACACGGCTCTCAACTCTGCTAGTTTTGTACTTATTTATCAGGAAACAGCCTCGTAGATTTGTCGCACCCATAGGCGTGCTGCCCACGATGGAACCGTGGCGAAATTTGCACTTTCGTCACGGCGCTGTTATACGCATGTCCTGTTGGTGCGCAATGGCATGGGGTCGGCTCCCAGCTGCCGGATTTCTATTTCTTGCACTTGACGCGCAGGGGGCAGCAGCCAGGTCATTAGTTCTATTTCTGGGATACTGTAATTCCTCATTGATTGGCACGGCGATGCGAGAGAATTTTTCTGAAAAAGTGGCTAGATGCTCGAATTCCGGAAAGCGGCTACTTGCCGTGGGATGGGTTTACGCATTAAAGCTACCAATTAGGGGCAATTCTCTCTGTTGGTTGTCGGCATTTTATGCTTAAAATTTTTTTCTTCAACGTATGTTATGTTTGAAAAATTATACCAATCTTCTCAGTTGTATCTAGTTTCGGATTACCGTAGGTAGATAGGTAGAGACCGCACTTGCATCGATAAGGTCACGTTTTAACATAAGTGCGACGGCGATGTAAATCTGTCTCTCGCTCTCATGCTAAATCTCAACCCCATCGGTGCAAAGGTAGTCAGAGTGGATTTAGGCCTACAGGGGACACCACGTTAAAAAAAACGCGCCCGCATTCGCTCTACCTCCGTGGTGGGTGTGGAAATGAGCGAGTCGCAATTTTCATTAGCTCTAGAGGTTTTGCATTTCCATATATGAGATACCAATTTATTCAATAAAAATGTGAAATTATTAACGATGAAATCTGTATAATAATAAAGTATTTTTAATACAAAATTGGCCGTTCATTTTTTTTCAATGGATATATGCATGACTATAGCGATATACATATTTATTCTAATCCATGGAGTTTTAGGGCACAGGAAGAACGCTGATCGAAAAAGACAGGTTTGATGCAATTAGCAAAGCATATCATACATATTAAGATATTTTTTAGCTTTTTTTCCCCTATAGTGACTACTTTGTCCTGATATTAATATATTTTTATGCGTAATACGTACATCGTTAATTATGTTGATAAAATACCCATAATTTATTGGAGTAAAATAAAATAACACGAAAAGTTGTGCAATAAACTTGAGAAAACTTGATCCAAATTTTTCATTATTTACATATTGTGCGTTTATCATTGTTTTTTCAGTTTCCACAAAGCTACAATTACCGATTTTCACGCATTTTTTATGTTTCTTTCTAATAATGTGATTCTATGCATTTTGTTTTATTGTGCATCAAATGCGTTTATGTATATATATTTTACTTGAATTACTTGAATCGTTAGGGTTAATTAACTTGCAAATAATTTTTTTTTTCAAGCATGTCTCATGCATTGTAAGTTAATTTTCACTATTACCATGTCGCATCTATTTCTTAGTTTTATATTTTAAGTTGTTTATGTATCATGTTTCCACTATTATATGACACGTAGATTTTTTCATTGCTCTAGGGACTTTTCCTTAAATCTAAGTTAGCCGGTTGTGCCTTAATGTTAATAGTTCGTTATCTAAATTTAAACTAACATTAAGATTTCTCATTGACTGATTAAATATAATATTTCTATCCCAATATAGGCAGGTATAGGTATAAGATTAAAAGATTTCAAATCAGTATAAAAGTATCAACGCCCTAGATCTAAATTAGCCCGTTGCATATTATAATGTTAAGGGATTCTCATAACAATTTAAACGAATATTAACATTTCTAGTTGACTTGATTTAATGTAATATTTATATCCAGATATAGGCAGGTATAGGCATAAGGTTAAGATTTTCAATAGGTATAAAATATCAACCCCTCTGTCGACAAATGGGGGTTGGTATTTAAACAAAGCGGAAGCTTTTTTTTATTCTTCGCGGAGAATTCGTTTCTGGTCTCCGCATGGCACAATGATGAAAAGATTATTCTGGACACTTGGAACTCTCGTTGGGCTGCAGCTCTATAACGACACTCTTTGTCATCTTCGGTATTTTAAATGTACGAAAATATAAAATGCCTTTGCTTTGTTTTTTTTTCTTCATGGCCCAATGATAGTAAATCGTAAATTTAAGCTGTCTTGATTTAATATGATATCTCCATATCCAGATTAAGGCTGGTATAGATATAATGTTAAGATTTTCAATCAATATAAAATACCAATCTCCTGTGACGATAGCAGGGGATGGTATTTAAACAAAGCGGAAGTTTTTTATTAGTCTCCGTAGCACAATGACGAGAAACTTGTTCTAGACACTTGTAGCTGTTCAACCCTTTCAGGGGCACATTTTGGCATTTGACGGGCGCAGGTAGGACAGCGTATGTCCCACTGGCCCGCAAAGGGTTAAGCTACAGCACCTGTAGCTCAATGTTTTGTCTTATCCCAATATCTTATAACCCTGGGCACGTTTTAAATTTGTGACTCGTTAAATAGAAAAAACATGTCTTTAAAATCTTTTATGGTCAATATCAAGTGCTTAACGGTTTTTTTAATTTTTTTCATTAAAAACTTGTCTATAGCGAGTGTTTCGAATACTTTTTCATGCAAAATTTCTCTTATCCAACGGGAGCAATGTGCTTTTTCGAAAAAGCAGTAGCTATTGAATAGCGCCCAAAAAATTCGCTAATACGTTAAATTTATTAAATTTTATTCAACAAAATCGTTACGAAAATCCCAAAGATACAACATTGTGAATATTCAGCCTGATGTATGCAAAAAAAAAATTTGAATTATTGAAATTTTTAGAAGAATGTTTTTCTTTTGACGACAAATGCGCGTTTCAGAATTTTTTGTATTCGGATCTGAATAAACATCATCGTGGACGTTTGGGATTTTTTTAAAGTATTTTTTCTATGAAGTCGGAGAGTACAGAGTCCTTTTTCAAGGAAGATGGATGTTTGGAAAAAACAAAGAGCTGGCTTACTTTTGCAAGAAAAAAAAAATGCATTTGACGAGAAAATGTTTGAAAAAAGTAGCCGCTCGAGCCTCCATGAAGGATAATTTTTTTAGAACATGAAAGCCGAATGTTCCTACTTTGGGTACTTGCAAAATATCAGGGTTGCTGAAAAAATGAGTTCTCCTATGGAGAAAAAAAGTTGATTGTTGTGGAAAAATTAATTTCTGCGCAAGGAAAGAGCTATAACTTGATTCCAAAAGTTGGCTCTGAGAATTAAGATGCAGAGCTTTGATAATAGTTGATAATCAAAGTGAAAATGTTAATGTCACGTGAGCGACCTTTTAAAATGTAGCGACGCAGTTCCCCTTGCACAGAAATTACTTATAACACACGAGTAATCTATTTCTTCCGCGGGAGACAATTTTTTTTATTTAGACACTTTGAAATGAGCGGTTTCAGTCAAAATCGACTTACACCAAATCCTCATATTCTGCATTTCAGTTTATGTTTTTTTTTTTCAATCGTCCCACCCCTAGAAGATATTAATTATTTTTTTAAATAGCATCTCAACGTCGACTGTTATTTGGCGATGTTTTTTTTACATATTGCACTCTGAGATGAAAAAAAGTGGTCCGATTTGAAAAATTATATCGTCTGACATAAAAAATCCTCAAAGTACGCTAAGATACATAAAAATTTCAACATCTTATTTTCCCACATTTATATCGTCATTTTTCTGATTCCTGCTTGATCCTATTGAGAGGCCTATGCCGTATTTTTTTTTTTTTTTTAATATCATTCCGAGTTACTCGATTTGAAAGCTCCACTTTGTCTTTTACCTCTTATTTGGGAAATCTGTGGCTAGAAAAGAATATTAACTTTGCTGGATGCGTCCTAACTTGGAACGATTTCTTTGTCGGATCTGGCGGATCATCCGAGATGTTCCCTGAATTATAATTTTCTGTTTAGCCCCACGGATCACGCAACGTTCTCCGAAAGTACGGATATATATGCTCGACCGCCAAGCTTGTCTCGCTCGTTTAAAATTTCGGCTACTGAACAACCTAATGCGGATTCTTCAGAGCTTTGTCAAATATTGCGTATGTAACTCTGACTGTTAACAGCATCGACCTCGCCTCGTGATCCCGCTGCGGGAAGACCGAGAGCGTCATGCTCGGAGCTGACCCGCAGAGGCGACGTCGAAGATTGTCTCGGAACGATATTAGCCTTCGCTCAGCATCGTTAAGCGACAAATCTTCCCCAAACTAAACATTCATCGCGGCTGCATTAAATTACCACTTTGCCTGGGTCCGCTAAGCTACGGCAAGATATTTGTGACGAGGCAAGTTTGCTTACGAGCACGGGGGGATATCCTTGCTCGTGGCATGCCGGGGACAAGGGTTGTAATGAAAGAATGTTTACAGCGATACGGAAACTGGTAAAGTAACTTTTGCTGATAATTTGGAGGGAAATATCATTCGATGTTGCGAGATATAATGGAAATAACGAGTTTGTGTAAATAAACGACAATTACCTCGGGAATACATCATTTTTTGTCCAACACTGGCCACGATAACGAAATTTTTCGATCTTTTTGGGAAACGTTTTTTTTTTTCACACGCATTACGCAAAAAATTTTTTTCGGACTCGTCGGGCCGGTAGAGGTTTGTTGAGAAAAACAAGCATGTAGACGGTGTACACAAAATATTCGATGGTTGTACAGCTGATCGGCCAAACAAAAGGCGGTTAGAGAGGGAAAGTGGGACACTTGTTGCCGCTTGGGTGGGGGTTTAACGAGAGCTATGTACCGACTCGAGGTTATACGGAGCGTCATAAATGGTATATTATCATCGAAACATTTCGTTTTGCCGCGAATAAGCCGAAAAAAACTTGTCGATCCTTTCGGGAAAATCGTTCTATTTTTTCGCGTAATAACCAATTTGAGGGGTTAGAAATCGAAAAGTCGTGAATTTTAATGGCAAAAGGTCGCAGAGTTCGAAAAAATGTTTTTCGATAACGTAAAATTAAAAAATGGATACATGTACATGCACAACACACATATATGATCGAACGGCATTGTTATTGGACGAATTATATACATCGATTCTCGATCTCGAGAAAAAAAAAAAACATCGAAAATGTAAAAATGAAATGAAAAGTATAACATGAAAAGAGGCATCGAATGATATAATTATAGAAAGACGGATTATAAACTACTACGTACTTTGCCGGTTGACGGTTGATTGCGATGATTTTTCTTCAACTCGAACTGCTTTCGATGTTCCGCGTTGTCTCTGCAAAAATTTCGAGCTCTCGCCATCTTTCACTTTTTACTGTTCACAATTAGCACTTTTTCCACTTTGAGGCTGACGGTGCTTCGTTTGTTTTTTTACACTCGTCCATGAAAAATACGTTTGTTTTTCGCTGAGTTTTACTCCGACGAAGCCAACGACAAAATACGTTGCGTCGAGTCCGAATTTTTCCACAGCGAAGTGATGGGTGATGGGTAAAGAGCGCCGACCAAAAAGAACGCCGCGTCAACGAAGCGCTAGCGTCGCGAGCGCCTAGCTAATGAGAGTGATGCATTATCGGAACACCGCACAAAACCAATCAGAGCATTACTTTTCCATTGGAGCCGTGCTCTCATTGGCTAATCGTTCATGGGTGCTAGCGCTTCGTCGCCGAAGCCACGACCAGAGACTAGTAGAGAGATCGCCAACGCAGGTGCTCGAGGGGGTTTCGACTGGCCGAGGTAGTGGGGGTAGTTCGCGTGGACATTGACTCGGGCGGTGTGGCAGATTTTGAGTCAGCTGTGTGCACATTGGCCTCCCGGGTAATGCAGGTTGACTGAGCGTGGCGTGCACATCGTATCGAGCGAAAACGCAGATATATATGTTACACGGACCACGGACTGTGAACCGCGAGCACAGTCTGCTACCCTGTCGGTCTTGGGATCGAAACTACTACTCGCATTTTTTTTCGGAATTAATATTTTTCTAATATTTATTTTTTTTGTATTTAGTAATAACGATGTTTTAATTTTAGTAAATAAATGGTATATACTGTTATTATAACGAATCTTTGCTACAGGAAATATTTTTATTTTATTACTCTGTATTCTTCAAATATTCCTGTTAAATATTCCTCAAGGAGTTTGCACACATTGGCATCCCAAAAAATAGGCCTATTTATTTTATATCCTAAACATAAGGAAGCTTTTACCAAATCTTTAACCCCACACCCCGCAGATGTACGGAGTAAAATATACGGTATAAATGGTAATCTCGAGAAAATTACCGCCATTAAATTTTTTAGACCAATAATAATTGGGTCCTCGAAGTATGAAAAGTCTATTTATTTATTTATTTACATTTATGCAAACACCACGCGCAATTTTTTTCTTAATTAATATGTTTTTCAATATTTATTTTTTTTTGTATTTTGTAGTAACAATATTTCAATATTAGTAAATAAACGGCACCTACTGTTATTTTGATGAATCTTTTTGCTACAGGAAATATATTTATTTAATTACTCTGTATTGTTTAGATATTCATGTCAAATATTTCATAAGGAAGTTGTACACATTGGAATGCCACAAAATAAGCCTATTTTCATAATTCATTCATAAGTATAAATCGATCTTGTATACTGAAACCTTGATTATTTGATAAATAAAAAAAAAATGCATACAAGTCTAAAGCAATTGAGTCTAAACAACCAGGCAAAGGTCTAAAACAACCAGCTGTTTCTACACTTTCGAAGGACAATATGACATTGCACCAAAATTTCATCCCCCCACTATTGTTGCTCCTCGAAATAATGATTAATGAATTCTCAATTTTACAAAAATTATAAGTTTGTAACTGCTGATCGGATTTAAATGATTAAAAAAGGATATTTTTTTATCTTTGTTGCCCTTAAAAAAAAAATACGCCGTCGTCGGAGAAAAACGTATTAGACAGTTTTAGGGGTAATTTTTTGATTTTTTTTGTTCTTTCTACGAAAGGGCTACCCGGAATTCCACTCACTATTTTTTTTTCCTGTTAGAAGGGGCAAGACGCAACTCCACGGGATTTTTTTAAGATGGAAAAGGGCATCAGTGGAGAGGGAAAAATTGTTTTTTGTCAATTTACCCCGAAAACTCTCTAATGAGCTTTTACCCGATGACGGCATATTTTTTTTCGAAAAGGGCAAAAAAATAAAAAAGATTTTTCCTTTAATCGTTTAAATCCGATCAGCCGTTACGAAGCTATCTATGATTTTTACAAAATTGAGAATTTATTAGTCATTATCTCGAGAACCAACAATAGTGGGGAAATGAAATTTTGGTGAAATGTCGTGTATATATTGTCCTTCGAAATGCCTATACTGAATAATTTTTTCGAGGCGAAAAAAACGGGGTGGTTGAGTCGACGTGGAACGCGACATATGTATGTGTGCGTGTGTGTGTGTGCGTGCACGTTTGACTTTATCACATACAAAAATAAGATGCGAGAATGACAAAGAAATACAAAGTTTTTATCTTTTTTGGAAAATTCTAGAGCTTGCTGAGGAATCATGGAATGTGCCATATGGACATATATATGTGTGTGTGTGTGCGTGTAATTTCGTCAGGGAAATAAATCACGGTGAAACGTGTTCGATAATAGGCTCCTATAGTAACTTGTCGAATGATGAGTGCATATTATTTCCCTGACATGCCTCTGATATACGATTTGACGCTCGTTTCGATGTGTACTTCTTTTTTATCATATAAATATTTTAATTTGTAAAAAAGTTCATTTACGCTCGTAAAAGGGTTTTTATCCGAGAAATAAATAAATAAATGAATAAATAATATAAATAAATAGATAAATAAATAGACTTTATACTTAGCGGATCCAATTATTATTGGTCTAAAAAATTTAATCACGTTAATTTTCTTGAGATTACCATTTATGCCGTATATTTTACTCCGTAAATCTGCGGGGTTAAAGATTTGGTAAAAGATTCCTTATGTTTAGGATATAAAATAAATAGGCCTATTTTTTGGGATGCCTCTTTGAGAAATATTTGACAGGAATATTTGAAGAATACAGAGTAATCAAATCAAATATTTTTCCTGTAGCAAAGATTCGTCATAATAACAGTATATATACCATTTATTTACTAAAATAAAAAAACATCGTATTACTTAATATACAAAATAAAAATATGTCAATTCCGAAAAAAAATGCGCCTCGTGGTTTCGATTCTAAGACCGACAGGATAGCAGCCACGGACGCAATGACCACTGCCACGACCTGTGTACACATATGCTGTTGGTTACCGGATTATGTTCATCTACAGGAGGCTAAACCGCCAATTAATTTAATTTTATGTCACTTTGGTTGAGTTAGATATGATATAAACAATAATATTGCCAAAACGTGCATGCTAGAATGAAAAAGTCGTCTCTGACGCAGTAACGTATCGATGAGCATATTTTTCCGCAATACAGGCACGACAATTTTTGTGATATATACTTAAATGAATGCTTATTATAACTAAATTTTGAGATAAAGACTCGTCTTTTGTCATCAAGACATAATCTAGTGTATAAATAAAGGGCAGCTCTCACATTTTTTGTCTTCTACAACAAACGCGTGAATCGCGGTTCGAAACGGCCAAAACGGTTCACAGTCCGTGGTCCGTGTCCATATATCTGCGTTTTCGCTCGATACCATGTGCACGCCACGCTCAGTCAACCTGCATTACCCGGGAGGCCGATGTGCACACAGCTGACTGAAAATCTGCCACACCGCCCGAGTCAATGTCCACGCGAACTACCCCCTCCACGACTAATCCCCCCTGACCAGCTTTACACCCGCAGGGCGACCGTTGGCGATCTCTCTACTAGTCTCTGCCACGACGGCGTCTTTTTCCCTCCGCACATAGTTACCCATCACTCGCTGCAGAAAATTCGGACTCGACGCAACTTGTTTTGTCGTTGGAGTAAATCAGTGAAAACAAACATTTATTTTTCGTCGACGAGTATGAACAAAATGAACGAAGCACCGTCAGCCTCAACGAGGGCAAAAGTGGTAATTCGTGATTTTCTTTTCTTTCAAAACTGCTCTGCCAGTTTTTTTTTCCAAGATCCACCGTCGGAAAAAAAACCGACGCCAACTTGCACGAAATGGCCGCTGTGAATGTAACAAAAAAAATTGTTTTTCCTCTGTTCCCGTTCAGAATCCTCACGATCCTGTGTGAAAGGCAATTTCGGCAACCATGTTTGCAACCCCTAAACGACCGTCAATCGACCGGATAAACTACCACGATTCAACGGTTGCTTTTTGACAAAAAAACGACCACCTGTAATCACAAATGCAACCGGTTAAACGACGGTCGTACGACCACTTCACGGTAACCGGATAAGATAATAATGAAACGGTTACACGACCATCAGACGACGGTCAAACGACCGTCAAACGACCATTCCCTGGAAACTGAAAATTCCCGGGCAATTTTTTGCAACCACTTTTTAACCACCCTAGCAAGTTCGGAAACCATCAAACAGACCACAAAAGCTGACCAAAACGGCAGATGGTCGTTTTGTCGGAAAAGCGACTATCCGACTGACCATCAAAACTGACTAAATGGACCCAAAAAAAAAATGGACCTACGGGCCCAAAAAAATGGACCATGGTCAGCCCGTGGTCACGTGACAATTAAAAATGCCCATAGTCGGCTTGGTGGTCAGCCCGTGGTCACGCGATAATTTTATACGTTCCATCTTTTTCGTTGCAAGCGGGGTAAATAAATGAATAACTTCCTGTAATTCGGGACAATGGATCTTCTGGGTATTGGGCACTGGATGTTTATTGTTTTAGCTGGAAGAGATAAAGGATTATGCAATGTACATTACCAATTTACAATTGTGTAACCACGATAATCACGACAGTTAGTATAACGAGGATTTTTACTGACATATATATTAACTGGATGGAGAATAGGGCTACGGATGTGCATGGTCCCCAATTGAACCGCGATCAGTGAGGATTTTGGATCTCAGAGTGGGATAGATTTCGATAAATATTTACGTTTATTGTTTCGGGGTCAACAGAAGATTAAATCAATATAAGAATTACAAATTTTGTTATCATGACAATCATAATATAGTTATTACAGAGGAACATCCTTAAAATTAAAAAGTTACATGTACGAAAATGTTCTTTATGAAATAATGGATTGTACAACACATTGATATTCGTAATTGTGAAAAAGAAAATTATTGAAATGTAGCGCATCACCTGGAAAAGAAATAATGGCCGACACTACGAGTACCCAATTACGATATCTTGTGCGCGAGTATCGACCGCCGGGAGTTACGACAACGAGACTTAATGTAAAGGAGATTCATAGAATAATTTAAGAATTTCGTACTTGCATAATCAAACTATTGTAGTTTTTAATTATTTTGCAAGAAAAATTATTGTACACAAGGGAATGTAATTTTTCTTAGTAATTATGCTCACTCGAACTTTGAAATTTTCAATAATTGTTAATCGTTCAAATAATTATACTTTATTCAGCCAAAAAAAAAAAATTATTGACTTGAAAGTTTCATCTCACCGACGGCGAGTGAAATGAATCCAAAATACGTCGCCGTTGGCTATTATATCTCAATTTTACCACACACTGTTTGTAGTTTTGAAGGCTTCCGTGATTTATAGATACCAAACATTTTTTTTTCGATAAATATCTCCCTATCTACATGTAAAATCTTCAATTTTAGTACGATCACTTATCCTAGAATAATCGTGTTCCCATAAGTATCTTGACATTCAAATCTCGATTGTTGCTTACGAAATTTCCATGGTTTCCGATTTATTTCACTTCTCGTTTTTACGTATATCGTTGCCAACAATTTGGCATTTTTAATGGCTGAAATCCTCGTCGAAAATTCCCCGGATGCGATGCCTTGCGTTATTCAGTAGTCTTTTCATCCTTTTTATACAAACGTTGGGTAGGCGAGTATCCTCGACGTGCAGTCGTTGGGTCCAATACCATTGCCGGTAATAAATTCTGTAATGTATCTATAAGTTTTGGAAAAAAAAAATTAGATATACGAGTAGCCGGGTCATGTATGTAACAAAAATTTCCTTTTCGTAATGTTTCGCATTTAATAATTGCTATAAGTGACATTTGTTTCCAATTATAAATGCTATAAGACTAATTGAATATCTTTTTTATCAATACATAAAAGAGTACAAAAACCCGACATCTTAAAAAAAAAATTTACGCTCACCGGTTTTCTCGATTTTACGCTCAATCTCGTGAACATTAATCGGTCTCCCAAACGTTCGGCAGGGCGATTGCGTGGAGATTGTTCTGGCTGCTGACAATTACTGCCGGTTTTTCAACATCCCTGGTAACGACAAAGGCAATGTCCGATGAAAACTCAATCATTTGAATGTGCCGCGTACCAAACGGATTCCCGATACAAGATAACCGTTCTACGAACAAACCACATACGATATCACCATTGCGAAGAAACTGAACGATTTTCACGATATTACCGAATCCGAGATTTCGGCAAGAAACAAATACATTAAAAAATTTCGTTTCATTCCTTCCTTCTTGACGACACCTGCAATCAATATCCTTGAGTAGTAAAACGAATTGTAATATAAATCTTTACTTTGGTTTGTATCGCTTAACGTTTTTTCGCTTGTGGTCTAGCGGCAGTGACCAATATTGAATATTCAATGTTGATCGCTGCCGCTAGACCGATTCACACTGCGCACAAGCGAAAAACGGTAAACGATTCAAATCGAAGTGAAGATTTATATTACAGTTCGTCTCATGGGAATACGCATTAGGGTGGTTGAAAAAAAATCGATATATTTTTTTTTTCCTTGGAGCTTCATCGAAAAACGTTAGAACATAAAAAAAAAGTAATTTTCCTCAAATTTAGGATTAAAAAAAAATTTAGATAGTGCTCAAGCGACTTTTCGGTTTTTCTGCTGTTTGTTGAAAATCGCGACGTGAAATTTTTTTTTTTTTGCTGCCATAGCATAAAGTGTTAGTATTTAGCAGAATCAGTATTTTTTTTTTGCATTTTAGTAATCTGAATTTTTTTTCAAGCTGCTTCAAGTAATTTATTTGCTGCTTTTTCGGCTTTTTTTAGCTGAAAATCATAAAATTAACAATAGTTCAGCTACAAATGTCAATTCTTTTCTTTTTTTTTACAAAATAAGAGGTATGTACATTAAAAAAAAAAAAAACATTTTTCGCTCCAAATATTCGTGAAAATCGAAAATCATGAATCATGAAAAAAACTTGCGAACGGTGATGCAAACAATGGCAAGTTCGCAAGTTTTTTTTTCATGATTCATGATTGTCGATTTTCACGAAAATTTGGAGCGAAAAATGTTTTCTTTAAAATGTACACACCTCTTATTTTATAAAAAATAATAAAATTGACATTTGTAGCTGAACTATTGTTAATTTTATGATTTCCGCTAAAAAATGCCGATAAAGCAGCAAATAAATTACTCGAAGCAGCTTGAAAAAAAAATTTCAGATTACTAAAATAAAAAAAAAATAATGATTCTGCTAAATACAAACACTTTATGCTATGGGAGCAAAAAAAAAAAAAAATTTCACGTCGCGATTTTCAACAAATAGCAGAAAAACCCGAAAAGTCGCTTGAGCACTATCTAAATTTTTTTTTCAATCCTAATTTTGGGGAAAATTACTTCTTTTTGATGTTGTAACGTTTTTCGATGGAGCTACGAGAAAAAAAAAATATCGAATTTTGTTGAACCACCCTAATACGCATGTTATGTGCAAGGATTAATATTATTCGTATTATTCCTATAAGACGAATAATAATATAAATCTTTACTTCAGTTTGCATCGCTAAACGTTTTTTTTTGCTTGTGGTCTACCAGCAGCGATCAACATTGAATATTGAATGTTGGTTGCTGCCGCTAACCCGATTCGCACTATGCACAAGCGAAAAACCGTTAAGCGATGCAAATCAAAGTGAAGATTTATAAGAAAATTCGTCTTGTGGGAATACGCATATTATTTGCAAGCATTAATACTATCCGTATATTCCCATAAGACGAATCGTAATTTAAATCTTCACTTTGGTTTGCATCGCTTAACGTTTTTTCGCTTGTGGTTTAGCGGCAGCGACCAATATTGAATTTTCAATGTTTATCGCTGCCGCTATATAGATCGATTCACACTATACACACAAGCGAAAAAATGTTAAGCATGCAATGCAAACCAAAGTGACGATTGATATTACAATTCTATATACACATAGTATTCATGTTTGCAATATACTATATTATACGTATTCCAATAAGACGAATTGTTTTTGTACAACATTTTGTGGCGCTCTTGCCACAAATGTCGAAAATTTAAAAAATCACATTACCTTTTCGTACGTCGATGAATGGCACCTTTGCAGTCCGAGTCCCGTGTCCGACACCAATAACTTTGTCACACGGTATCACTGTCTTGTGCAATAATGGCGAAAAACGTTTGTCTGGTCCACCGAAGAGAATCTGAAAAAGTCACAAATGAATTATTATGAGCAGCGTATAAGCGTATATCCCGCTAATTATTGGTTGAACCGAATTGTAATAACGAGTGCGCAGCTTATGTACTTTTCGGGCGTGAAAAAAAAAAATTGGAACAAGGTAAGTCGAAAAATGACCTATCATCGTTTAGGGGATGAGTCATGCTTTCAAATAAGCCAAGAAACACAGATATCGCCAATTTTTTGCTTGCCTGACATCATTTTGAATGAAAAACATTATTTTTTACGTGTTAATTAGATGGGAAACCTAAATTCTCGTTGAGCGACCTCTAAACTTCAAGCTACAGCGCCCTCCTTGAACGAGGACCTCTTTAATGTCAAAACCTAATGTTTTGAGTGGTAGGAGCAAAGAAAAAAAAAGTCCATTTTCGAGACACCCTAATGTACACTATACTGCTCGAGGGGCTATTCACTCGTGAAATTACTGAACCCTCTGGTCTAAAATCAGAATTGAAATCGGATAAAATCATATTAAATTTTCTGAAATTGACGTTACTCAAACGTCGTTGAAATGACTCATCATCGGAATGAAGTCACTCCGAGTTGTCTGAAATGAGCGTGAAATCACGTAAAGTCAGGAAATTACTGGAATTTACATAATCTATGCAGAATATGAAGGTTCTTTTGTGGCTTTGCTACTATCGAACTACGCCTACTAGAACAAATCACACAAACGTGCTCTAACGCGTCTTCCTATCGAACGGTATAAGTATAAGCATCGAGAGCAACATAATTTTTTAGTTCATGAACGAGGCCCGGTCAGATCGCGAGTCATTAGTTGAGTCAATCTTACAACGATTGTAAGCTTTTTGTGTCGAACCTGTCGTGATATTGTTTGTTACCGGTATGTATGAATAATTTTATTCCATATTTTATTCTTTTCTTTTTTTTTTGTTCCGTCGTACGATATCACTCTCGGCGTTACTCGTATACAATTAAACCATAATATCGATTAGTAAAAATTTGGTATCTTTTCGATCTGTAGTCCTGTTTGCTCGTCTCTCGGCTCGTCTGTTTGGTAAAATTATTCTACAAACTGCAAGATGTGCAAAATAAATCATTTGAATTTTGAAATATTATAAACGTTCGTGAGATGTAAAGCAGATTGAAAAAATAATCAACTTCTCGAACTTGTTTATTTAATAATTATGTTACTTAATTAATTTCATTTATCAAATTCGACTGACATCTTGGAACAAAGAAAAATCGTCTGACATTGAATTTTAAGAAAAGTCTGAACTGTGGGCTGCATGTTAAAGTGATCATAAAGCTAAAAAAAACCAAACACTGTTGCTACGCATCAATCTGCATTCTAATCCTAAATACTAATTTTTTTTTTAACTTTCCCGGTTGTCGTTGTTTGATATTTATAAAATACTCGTAGAAAAATAAAATAATGGGTCTTAACCCATGGGGCGTTCGAGAGTTATAATTTGGGTGTGTTCTGAAATATTCTTTAAGCATACCCTTACGGAAAAAAACTCTCAAAAAAACACCCAAATAAACACTCAAAACGACACTCAAATGGACACTCAATTTGATGATCATTTCGTACTCCAAACTTGAGAGTTAACACTG
Organism: Rhorus exstirpatorius; assembly: GCA_963564615.1. Lineage (NCBI taxonomy): Eukaryota > Metazoa > Arthropoda > Insecta > Hymenoptera > Ichneumonidae > Rhorus > Rhorus exstirpatorius. The sequence continues at coordinate 10,959,537 of OY751322.1, read as the reverse complement.
AAATTGAGCGTAAACACTGGAATACAGGGTTAATCATCAGCTTGGGGGTCAGCCCTCAACTCGAGGGTTAACCCTCAAGTTAAGAGTTAATTCCCAAGTTTATAGGGTTAACTTTCATCTTGAGAGTTAAGGATGTATGAGCACAAGGTGGCGGGGAATAAGCCAAAACGTGGGCGCGGGTGAGCGCGGTGAGCGAGGGGCACGCATGAAACAAGAGAGAGTCGGACCGCTTATTATGCGACGCACGCGAAAAATTTCCTTAAAATCGATAATTGTATGTCAAAAGGTTCGTTGACCCCCATTTTTTATGGAACGTATGTAATCGTGATAGTTTTCTGAACATTTAACAGTTTTAATATTGATCGGATCTGATCGTGAAAGATACGAATTCCTGTTTCAAAGTTGCGTCAGCCCAGAATTCGTATATGGCGTGGGATAAATATCTTGATTTGACGAATTAATTACTCGCGTAAAGAGTCGTTGACCCACTTTGAAATTTTGCAGGTTTTATCCTATAAACTTCTGCTACACCATATAAAAAATTCAGATTTTTATATGATCGTGAAGCTAGTGCTCATACATCCTTAAGTTGAGAATTAACTGTCAACGTAAAACAAACTTAAATCTCCTAAATTTCAGAAATGAAGTATTTATTGCACGCAATTAATATATTTTTTTATTTAACATAGTTTTATAGTTTCTTGTTTAACATAGTTTTATATTTTTTTTGTTTCACACAGTTTTAAAGTATATATAATACACTGTGATTTGAAAAAATTATTTTAAAGACTCCTGGTTTTTTTATAGATATATAAAAATCAGCATGAAATGATCCGGGAGATGCGAGATTCTCCCGAGCGTGAGAATTAAAAGGTCGCATAAGTGAAACTATATTTCAAACCAGTAAAATTCAAACAAGAGTGTGAAAGTAAAATGAGTTACGTGACTGATGAATGAATTAAGCTCAGACAATAATGAGTGAGAAGTAACTGAGTAACTGACTGTAACTGAGTAACTGACTCATTCAGTTAACTGAGTAACTAAATGAGTGCGAAGTAACTGACTATGATTAAAAATATTTCGGAAGGTTTATATGATCGCAGCACTCAAAGATTCAGGGTGCGCAATTGATAATAGAGTGAGATAACTTTCTATTATGTTTTAAATGAATACAGTGAATTAAAAGCCATTTCTTTATAACATCCGGTGGATCAAACCTCAATTGAAGTTATATAAGATCGCTTCTCAACATTTTTGTTGATTCCCAACTTTGAAAATTAACACTCAGTATCTGAGTATTTTTAGGGTCTGACACTATATGAGATTGTTGACTCTCAATGTTCAAATAAAAACTTGAAGTTGAGAGTCGATTCTCAACTTTTGGAGTTGATCCTTCGGTGTTGACCCTCAACATTGAGGTTTCACACTCAATAAGCAAGTGTTTACACTCAACGATTGAAGATTTACACTGAATGTTGAGAGTTAACACTGAAAAAAAACCGAATCGATCCGAATCGACACCCAATTTTGAGGATACACACTCAAAAAACGAGTGCATACACTCAAAAATCAATATTTACACCAAAAATTTAGTGTAAACGCTCGATTTTAGGGATATACACTCAAAAATAGTGTATACACCCAAAAATCAATATTTACACACAAAATTTGGTGTAAACGCTCAATTTTGAGGATATACACTCAGAAATCGAGTGTTTTTCCGTGAGGGTACTGCAAGTACTGGCAATCGCGTTCCAAAACCGCACGACAGCTTACTGCCGCCAGTCAGTGACGTCATTAAATTTGTCACGTTTTGACTGTGGCTGCTGCCGTCTGGGACGTGAGGCAGTTGCAGTTAGTTGGAAGACGGTGGCCATGGCGTGCTGGCAACTCGAAGTAAAACGGAACGCTGTCGTCAGTCAACTGCGTGACGTCACGGTCGCAGTTGACTGCCGAAAGCCTTCCCTTTTTGCTTTCAAGTTTCCAGCACGCCATCGCCGCCATCTTTCAACTACTGAAACTGCCTCAGTGAGGCAGCCTCACGTCCCAGACCGCAGTAGCCACAGTCGAAACGTCACAAATTTTATGATCTCACTGACTGGCGGCAGTAAGCTGTCGCACGGTTTTGGAACGCGGCTGCTTAAAGTATATTTCGGAATACACCAAAAAAAAAATTTATAATTTCAACGAGTGGAGGGTACCGATATACGTATGATACGGACCTGGTGCTTTATTCTCATTGGTTCATTTCGCATTTCGGTCAAAATTTATTATGCAGCGTATTGTATCCTTATTGGGGAAAAAATTAATATATAAAAAATAACCTATCGAATCACATGATGAATCATTCAACAGATATGAGAACGGATTCGGTAGAAAATTTATTATATCATTTTCCATATCATCTTTTGTGTGATTCATAATTTTAAAATTTATTAGATCATTCATGATGTAATTTAGAACACAATTAAATATGCAATTTATTCTATGCTGACGAAGCAGCGAAAATGAAAAAAATAATTTCGTATTTGAAAAATTAAGTAACGACTGGAAGTAAGGCAAGCGTATAAAGAAACTCAAATATAATCAAAATTCGCTTCATTATTCTACCACTCAAAAGTGCTGGTGCGCTCGCGGGAAAATCTGTGGACTTGCGACGCGTCGCGGCCGTTGGCTGAACTATGCTCTTGCAATAAGAATCAAAGGAGTCCATTGAGACCGTTAAAATCGTAGTTACGTACGCGGTTTTATAGCAACAGCTGGTACAAGTTTTATTCTTTTTTACCGTCATTAATAACAAATATATTTTTTTCAATGCATTATTTATTATGTAAAAATGATTTTTTTATAGTTTAATCAAGCAGAAAAATCCACACATTTGGATGGAACACAAAAAATCTGTATAAATTATTTAGAAATATGACGTTATCAATTTTTAAATACTTAAATTGTCAAAAAAAAATCGGGGCAAAGTGGGCACCTCGGATGAAAAATTAAATTTTTGTTTCCAACAACTTTCTTCGAAAATTCTGTGTTACCAATAAAGAATTTATTGTTTCTCAAAAATTTTTGTTCGAAAAATTTTATTTTCCAATCAATATTTTTTCCGTCGTAGATTGAAAAATAAAAATGTTTTCTTCCAACTTCATCCAAAAATTTGTTTTTAATAGTTTGCAAAAAAAGCTTATCGACCACCAAAAGTTCTAATTAGGCTACCAATCTTTATTAAGTAGGTAGATTATGACGACGTGTCACTATCATCCTCGTTTATCTACAACTGTCAAGGTAGATTTTAACATTTTCTACGAGCTGTTGGTAAGTATGCGAGCTTACTTACTTGCAGTCGATTGTTTATCGACCGACGACTCCTCTCTGTGAGTGTCTTTGTCCCATTGTGGACTTTTCCTCACTTATCTAGCGCTGGTAATTTATTAAAATTTCTACTTTATCGATGTACATCTTTAACAGGAGTAATTTTACCACCCAGTGGTCACAATAACTCGAATGAGACGAAATGAATTATTGATTTCGCTAGGAGATTTCTGATTCAAGTACGATATTCTTTGAATAATTTTAACCCAATTTATTTAATTTTTTTTTACAACGAAGACTCGATATTATTTATTTACAGTATTACAGAAGAAGTATAGTTTTATGATACGATTATTTACATAGTTGTTTTTTTTTTGTTGTCTCGCATCTATCTCAAGCAAGTAGTACAATAAATGATCAGAGTCGTGTACGAACACTGCGCGTTTGAGCTCTATAAACTACTTTTTTATTGTCGCGTCACAACTGTCGTAAACGTTATATGTCATGAGCCAATTTAATTGTTTATTGCACAACTAATCAACCAGCCCTCGCTCACATTTCGTTCCATACATATACATCTATGTATGCATATAAATATGCGTGTTGAAGATAATTCAACGAATATAAGCTTGAAATCAAGCCCTATCTAACGTACGATTTTTAATGTAAATTAGTTTATTTATCATTGATCTTATTGACTAAAGTATCGATTTAAAAAAATTGGAAGACGTTGATTTTGTTCGTTAGCTAAGACGACGTCACCGCCTCTCGTGTAAAAAGCTTTATAATAATAAATATGAATATTCACGCCTACATTATTCATGCAAACGAGCTCTTCGATAAATTTGTTTGTTATTTCATTTTAAATCGTTCGTACCTGAAAGTAATGTCGACTTGTTTTTTTTTTACACGCACAAACGTCAATTATTGCATAATACACTGATCGTACACGGTGGTTATTCACGCGGCTTTTTTTTTTTTTTTAATACAAATTCGATTCTTCTTTTTCTTTTAACTTCCGCCGCGTAAATTTTCCCCTAGTGACAAATTTCCTTAACCCTAGGGATTACACAGGTTAGATTATATGCAAAAAAAAAAAAAAATCTGCGTATGCGGCGAAAGATTTCTTTTACGAGAGAAACCAGCTTGAAATTTCGTTGCAATATGTTAGCATGAGATTTATCGAGTAGGGCGACTCAATTGACGTTGATTAAAGTCGTGTAGTGAACGTGTGAAAATATTTCTAAGAAAATTGGAAGCGAAAAAGGACAATCTTAGAAAGATCATAGTCGTTTACAGTCCAACAAGGCAAAATCTCGTTGGATCGAGATGACAAAGAAGAGCATGGACTTATCGTAGCTTACAATTTCTAGTGGATATGTCAAGATTCGTTGCTTCCAACGATGATTCAGGGCTCCCTCGAAAGATCTCCGCACGGTCTCTTCCTCACCCGCTGGTTCCGCCTTTTCAGGCTCGCCAGTGTCCCAGCTAGGCTCCGAAATCCCGAAAAAAAATGTCCACATCGAATCCTCCCTCGAAGCATCCTTCCGCGATTCAAAGGCGGGCACCTCGATCCGGGAAAATCAGATTTTCCGAAGCTCCTCCACGATTTAACACTTTCCATTTAATCTCGGCTTCAGCGAGCCGCTGAACTCCAAAATTCCGGGACATGTATCCAAAGTGCGTTGGTTTTCCCATACCGTTTCATTACCCAGGCCCAACCGACGCCTTCCGGTACATCAAAGCCTCAGATTTCGGGCCTGAATTCGGTATTTAGTGGACACAGGTTCGCAGCTTTCTCGCTGATCCCTGGCGAGTTATTGCAGAAGTGTCCGGATAGAATTTTTTTTTTCTTTCCCTCGACTGGAGGATTTTATGACCCGAGGGCCACGAAGGCCGAGGGCCGACTGATTCACGTCATTGCCAGATTTTAACGCAGCCCAGGCCGAGGCTTGGGGGCACTTCTGGTAGCGGCGGATTTCGCGAGCCCCAAACGCTAGAGGGGGAGACACCTAGTCGATTCTCGGTTCTGACTCTTTGGCAGCCGGTGTGACGTTGGTGTTGGTCCACGCATGCGGATTTGTAACGGTGCAGCCTACAACTTTGGCCAGTGGCTGATAGGAAGCCCAGCCGGGAGGAGCAACTGTCCAACTTGCTGTTCACTGGCAGAGCTCGATTGTGATCCAGTCGAAAAGCCTCTTAACCCTCTGTCCCTCTCTCTCTCTCTCTCTCTCTCTCTCTCTCTCTCTCCTTCCCTCCAGTGGGCTTTGGCTGCTCCTCCAGGCGCAAGACGTCATCCGTGAGCCCCATGAGAAATCAATACGATGCTCTCTGGACTGGGGTGCACCGGAGAGCCACGAAGATTCATCGTCCAAACTCCTTTATGATGACGATAGCGGAAGAATCTGTGCGGGCTTCTTGTCTCGAGAGCCAGCAAGAGGTTGGCCTCGATGCAACGACGATTTTTTTCTCGTGCGTTAGATACCACTGGTAGAAATTGGCTTAAGTCAGGCTGTCATTAAACATGCTGAAGCCACGGGCAGTTCAAAATTGGAGGATTAGAGTTGATCAAAAAAGAGGACCGGTAGGCTAATCGGGGATTTCTTGATGTCTGTCGATTCAATTGACGGTGCTGGATCACTTGATCAATCTGGCTTGAATTATAAATTCAAGCCTTCGACTCTTTGAAGCAATGCCAATGCCTGTACAGTTGTCTCCTCAATTGGATGAGTGGGAGTTTATCTCGTTGAATCTTATAAAGGTCTTCGGAGCATGTTTCGCGGACTGACTTCCGGTGTTGGGAGACTCCCGACTGTGTGTCCCGCATTATAATCAAGCCTGCTGCTAATGCAGACCTGGTAAATGTTGCCGGACACTCGGTGGACTTTTTAAAAACCAAAGATTTTTTGGGTTCATGTGGTCTTTAACGATGAATTTTTAAGTTTTGGTTAGAAATTCAATGTTTTTCGAATTCAGCGGGAAATTTGCCAACCTTTAGGTCGTTAAATATACCATGAGATGGAATAGATTTTTATATTTTCTTTCGTATTAGGAAGACTGAAAGTCTTCGAAATGTCAAGTGGATCTAACTTGGACCTCGATCGACGAATTCGGAGGAACTTTTTTGTTCGGGAACTCGGAAATATAGAGGAAAATTTAAGGGTGGAAATAATGGGAAGTAAAAAAATATTTGTAAAAATCGATTGACTCACTTGAAGGATGTGTAAAATATTCGAGAAAAATTCGAAAAATAGTCTAAAATCTCAGATCCACTCATTAATTAGCCCACTTATCAATGAATTTCCCCAAAATCGCAAGTTTACAAATTTCTGTCACATAAATTCAATAATTTCAATTTAAAATCCCCAAAATTTGATTTTACACTCTACTGGACATTGGCAAAAAATTTTTTTTTCTTCGCGGTCTCAATAAAAACTGACATCCCTTAACGATGCATCGAAATTCGTATTTGGGACACTCGTTCGATACTTGGATGCTCTCCAAAAATATGCTTACCACAGTCGGGTGTATAGTAAAAAAAAAAATTGCACAAACGACAACGATGATAATAAACAAAAAAAAAAACGTCAAGCAAAAAAAAATATATCCTAGACAATTAATAATTCTTCATATGTCACGAGGTAACGTGTGTCCTCGATTTTGTTAATAATTTTCAGCCATTTCTCGCAGGTCAGGAGTAAAGAGAGAGGAAGCTAAAGGGGTGTGAGAGCAAAGGAAAACTTTGTCACGTACGAAGATGGCGACGTCAAAGTTTTCCATAGATTGCTGAATAAGAGGACGGAGATAAAAATACGAGAGGGGTTGAAAAATAGGAAAGAAGTCGACGGGGATGAAAAATATTGTGAATAGTTCTCACCTCTTTGCCTCGTTCACTTAAATTCGGGAGACAAAAAAAAATAAGACGAGAGACGAGGGTAAATTATTTTTCGAAAAAACGATTCATCCCTTGTCTCGATTTTCTTCGTAAATGGCTCAGGGGGTTGGAAAACTTTGACGGATACAAAGTTCGCCTATTAGGGATGAGGGAAAAAATATAAGGGATGAAAACTAGGAGGACTCCCTCGTCTTTCCATATTCCTGCTTCGATTTTTTCCCCTCGTCGTTTTTGGTTTTCTTGAAAAATCGCTAGGGGATCACAGAAGTGACATCCTATTTCCGGTTTGAAATCAAAACCTTTTACGATAAAATAAAGGGATGGCAATTTTTAGGATTGAAGATCATCATTTTTTTATGAATTATTTTGTAGGGAATAATTTTATCGAAAAAAAAAACAAAAAAATTAATATTCTTTGAACGGTATGATTATTAATCAAACTATCGCGGAACAATTATATTTGTTTATGGGATTATTTATTCAATTATTGGTCACGAATTTACTTGAAATAATTTAAATCACAGGCAATCGTGTATAAAAAAAGAAATCGTCAAAATCGCATTCATTGAATTCGCACCCCTGTTTTTTCATCCCCTAAAAGAAAAGCGTGTCAAATTACTCTTTAAAAATCATGTTTTCGCGAATCATTTTTCAGGTAATAATTAGCCTGAAATTAAAACAAAATTAATAATTTTCAAACCAACGATTATTTAAAATTGTCGCAAGACAATAATGACTTTTATATGAAGAATTAATTATTTAATTATTGGTTCATTAGTCACAAATTTATTTTAGAAAAAATTTAACCATGCACCGGCAATCGCGTATCAAAAAAAAATTCCCGAAAAATCGCATTCATTGAGATTGCATCCCTATTTTTTTCATCCCCTAAAAAAAGTGTAAAAATACTGCCTGCACACTTAAAATTAAATTTTTTTAAGAATTATATTAAAGCCCATAATTAGAATGGTATTAAAAAAATTAAAATCTTTCTAAACAGTACGACAATTCACAAAATCATCGTGAGACTTAATCGTGAGAATTAATTACGCAATTATTGGTTCGTTAGTCACAAATTCATCAAAAGGAAAATTTAAACATACACAGGCAATCTTCTATAAAAAAAAAAAAATTCCTCAAAATCGCAGTTATTCAATTTGCATCCCTATTTTTACATCCCCTAAAATAAAAGTGTCAACAAAACTGTCAAACTACTCTTACCATTTTTTTTTCTTCAATGACCCCTCGATCGGAGAGACAAAAGTCTTGTCCCAGTGTTCCTGGATCATGACCAAATTCAACGAGAGGCCATTGACGAGAATTTTTTTGAAAAAAAAAAAAAATTGAAAAAATCGAGTCTCCTTAACTCCAGACTCGAAAATTATTTTAAAATATGCCAAGAGCAACTTGTTACGTTCCTGGAGGATTTATCACGGCACTCCGAGCCTCCGAGAGCCTCGCCAACGACCGCTGACAACCGTGGGAGTACAGTTATTGATTAAATTTTCCCTCTGTCGGCCATTTTGTCAAGCGTTCCTATTGGCCGTCATCCATTTTGTCCTCACACTCCGGGATCGCGTCTGAAACACATTCCGGATGCGAAAATACAAAAAAAAGAAACAGCTCTTGCCCTCTCCCAGTCTCGGCCATCGACCACATCAAGTGCTACACCACCTACGCCACAAACCCTCATCCCTCCCGCAGAATCGGATTTAAGGGGGATTCCCTCTTTAAGGGCGCATGCGTCCGAGCATTTTCCAACTTGCCTCGTCCCCCATTTGCAATTTTTGTTATGCAATTTTATTTTTGTTTTTAGTCCCTTGCACCCTTGCCTGTAAAATTTTTTTTACATAAGCAACCCTAAAAAACCGTTAATTTTATATAATAATCATTAACAAATTAATTTTGAAAAAACGCGATTCCCCTTAACGAGTTTCGCTTGTTTTCATTTACGTAAAAGGAAAAGGAAAAATATCCGAGAGATATGACCCAGATTTATTTCGAACGATAAAACCAGCCCCTGTGACCTCTCGTCGTAAAAAAAAAAAACAAAAAAAAAGAGAACATGAACCCTTTTTGTGGAGGATCGTTGGTACACATTGTCGACTCACTCCAACTCGAGTATTTTGTCCCAGATTCGTATTGTTTTACCGGTGCATGGCTCGAAATGTCACGTGAAGGAATTTTATTCCAAGTTTTTTTTTAAATTACGAGAAATAATGGAGGTGGAAGGGTTGATTAGAAATCGCGAATTATTGTTACGAAAAATGATACTTTTAATAAACTTTAAATCAAAATAAATAACAATTATAGTAATAATTTCAACAGTAATACAATATAATTGTATTATTATGATCAATTATTATCATTTTATAATGATATTTTTAATAATCTTAAATTTAAAAATAAATTTTAAGCCCCCACGAGTCGAAGCTTTGACGCTACGAGAAAGCTTTGTTCACCTTTTAATGACCTCTGGCGATCGATGTGACTCTTTGTGTAAACTTGAAATGACCTCTGAATATTTCTTGAATGTGACATTCCAAGTTTTATCCTTCGAGTGACCTTTGAAAAGTTTCAAAATGACCGCTCGATGCCTTGTACTTGAAAGTGTCCTTCAACCGAGCTTTACATGACATTTGAAGGCCATTTTGAATCTCTCCAAGCGTCCTTTGAGTTTACTTTTGGTTGTACGTTTCACTTTTAATTAAATTTGCTTCGAATGACCGTTAAATGAACTCTGTACGTTCCTCAATTGTTCTCCAAACGACCTCCGAATGTCCTTTAACCTTTAAATGAGCCTCAAACGACATCTGACTCGTCTCCAAGCGTCCTTCAAATGACCTTCGAATTATGTTCAAGTTTTCTTTGTACATCAACCAAATGGTCTTCAAATGTTCTTCAAACGACCTTCAAATGGCATTTAAATCCCATTTTAATCCTCTTTAAATGTTTTCTCAAGTTTCCTGAAAATTACTTCTGATCTTCCATCAAATTTTCTTCGAATGCCCTTCAAATGAACTCTGCACGTTCCTCAATCGTTCTCCAAACAACCACCGAATGTCCTTCAACCTTCAAATGAGCCTCAAACGACACCTGACTCGTCTCCAAGTGTCCTTCGAATGACCTTTGATTTATGTTCAAGTTTTCTTTGTATATGAGCATCCAACGAACCCTAAACGTCCTTTAATTGACCTCAAATGACCTCTTCGGACTCGCTGATGTCACACTGTGGGAATTTTTGTATTCTTTTTCTTTTCCTAATTCTACTGCACATCTAAAAATAATTTCAATACAAAAAGGACCCTAATTGTCGTGTTCTTTACCGATAAGACGCTGTGCAGCCTTATAATCTCTCTCTCTCTCTCTCTCTCTCTCTCTCTCTCTCTCTCTCTCTCTCTCTCTCTCTCTCTCTCTCTCTCTCTCTGAGCTCGTTGGGAATTTCCGGTTAGCCAAATCTACCGGACCAAAACCGCGAATCCTCCACGAGGAAAAACAAAAAAACACAAGAAAAAAAATCAACCCCTCCGCCCAACGTTATAGCGAGCGTGGGTGAACGTCAGAGGTTAAGGGGGTTGCACGGAGGGGGTTGAAAAATTTCAATTGGTGGAAATTCGTCGACACCCATGTTTCACCCCTACCGCATGGCACCAATAAACCCCTCGTACCTCGGGGGAAACGCCCATCAACGTAGCAGGGACGAGAATTGGGGGGTTGAAAAAAATCATCCCCTATCGCGAGACACCGAGAGTGCTTGCACGTTGGGTTAAACTGGGTCAACTATATACCGTATGGCTTTCCCGGATCGTCCACGGTCCTCTTAACCGTGACTCGTGAGACTCACGTCGCAGGCATTGGATTGCTCCCTCGGCAGTCCCGTGAAAATCATCCCCAACGAGCCACCAAGACCCATTCAAGAAAAATAAATTTCCTAAAATTATAAACAAAAAAGAAAAAAATCAAATTCAAATCGTGTGCGCGAGTCCAGATATCTCAAAAAATAATAATAACAATAGCTGAAGCTCCGAGCTCTTCGGGGGTGGGAAAAGAAAAACGAGAAAAGAAAAAGTGTCAGGTAAGTTCAAAGAGAAATTTTTGATTTTTTTAATAATAATTACTATAACAATACGTTTAATCAAGCGTGTGTATGTGATGGTAAATTTGCTCATTTTTCATTCGCGCATTCCATTATTTCGCCCGAGTCGACTGTATGTAGAAACAGAAAAAAAAAATCATTTTGTTTATTGAAAATTTTTCATTCTCATTATTGTCATTTTATCGTTGAGAGCTGCGAAGAAGAAGAAGAAGAAAAGAAAACGCTGTCCATGTTTCTTTGGCCGTGCCTCCCTGTTAGCTGTCTTTTTGAAAATAAAAAAAAAAAAACGAAAATTGTTTTGCATACGAAAAAAAAAAGAAAAAAAAGTTATTTTTCCTCTCCGCCCGAGTGACTGAATGCGGAATATTTTGTTGTTGATTGTTGTAGGCGCCTGAAGGCTCACTGCAGAGACATGGACAATGTGCAAATGATCGGCACTAAAATCACCGCGATCAAGGAATACTTATATGTAAGATAAATATATAATGAGTCATTGCTCGCAGTCATATCACATTTATTCACGTTCACTCATTCAAATATTTTTCACACATGTGTATATGTATATATATTAAAATAAATATAGGTATTCGTAAGGAAAATTATCAGTGGATACATTTAGAAAGAGAAACTTATCTTTCTAAGAGACTCGCAGATACTCAAAGCACTCAAAAATTATCGTAGACACTCAAAACACACGGAAAGTTTCAGGGAAACACAGAGAAATGCATTGATACTGAAATTAACTCATGTACGCCCATAGGTAAACATAGGTACGCTCGGAAACAATTTAAAAATACTGAAATTCATTTACGAGCACTCATAAACACTCAGAGACAAATAAGGATACTTAAATTCACTTATCGACGACCAATAATAGCGGCAAAAATATCGAGAAAATCATAAATATTCATATTCACTTATGGGCACTCAAATTCACTCATAGGCACTCGTAAAAAATTTTCAGATAATAAAAAAACTCAACAATGCTCATAGACAATTATTAATGCTCAAATTTACTTATCAACGACCATTAATAGTGGCAAAAATATCGAGAAAATCAGAAATACTCATATTCACTTATGGGCACTCAAATTCACTCATGGGCACTCGTAAAGTTTTTGCAGATAATAAAAAAACACTTACAAAGACTCGCAAACACTCAACAATGCTCATAGACAATTATTAATGCTCAAATTCACTTAAATAAACTCATAAGCACTCGCGGAATATTGCAAGGACTTGAGTTAACTTACAGACATTAAAATTAGCTCATGGGCAGTTATAAACACTGGCTGATATACTCGGAGCAATGACAAACACTCAAACTCACTCATGAATTCTCATAAACACAAACAAGGAACGATTTCGCTTGCAGATGTTCACTGACACTCCCAAGCAATGGATAATCACTCAAATTTATTTATGGTCATTCATAAGTACTCGGAGACAATTATGAGTACTCAAATTGACTACTGAACGATCAATTTCGCTCGTAGACACTCATGAACACTCGCTGAATACTCACAGCCAATTACAAGGATTTAAATTCACTCATGGGGACTCAAATTTACTCATAGAACACTCAACAACTCAAGTTATCGATCACTCAGTTTATTCACAGTCAACTAAATTGACTTACGGGCGCTCGTGGCACTCAAGCGCACTCGCAGGACTCAAACTCACTTACACGCATTCGCAAACCTTTTTTAAAATCTCAATAAGTAATTGGATGAGTTTTTCCCTCCGGAGTCCTGTATAATTGACGAAATGCCCGACTTGAAGGAATGATGAAAATTTTTACACAAAAAATTAACCTTTTTTTCGATGGATAAATTTTTCTTGTTTTTTTTTTTCAACTATACGAATTAAATGGGGGAATTTTTTTTTTTTGCTTGTTAAATTTACAGAACTTTGCTCGGACGCACTCGCCAACAAGACTCATGAGTTCCGAAAACACTTACTCCCTCAGCAGGGAGCACTGCAATCTCAAGTACTCCGGTGAGTCGTGTGAATTTTTTTTCTTCCCATATGACTCTATACATTCTCGTCTTTTTTTAAATTATTTTTGTTTGCTTGTAAATTGCATTCCGAAATTTCGCCTCTCTTTGAGCGTTTTGATTGATCACCTCAGAGCCAATAATTGAAGAAATAAAAATTCGTTTCAAAACGAAACTGCAAGGACTCGATTAATTAATCTACAATTGTTTTATTCCCGATGAATTAAAATTTTTCCTAATTTTTTTTTTCACTCGGGGTGTAATTTCGTCAATGTAAATGACTTTTTTTTATGAAAAAAAAGCAAATAAACAATTAAAAAATTTTTAGTGTCTGGCCGAAAAAAATCGTTGTGAATTAAATAATTTTGTTGAAAAAAAATTTGCAATTAAATTCGTTTGTGGCAGGGGAGAGTTTGTGACTTTTTGTTTTTTAATTGACTATCCGGTATACGAGCGGAAATGACGAAGGAATGGACCACAATATTGTCGTGATTTTAACAGTGATAGTAAAGGGATGCATTTTTTTTTTTTTTTTTTTCTTCACCGACGGCAAAAGACCGAAGGGTGCATAATAATGGAGGATTTCGTGAGATTGGCCTCTCAAATAACCGTCTATCTATATATATATGTGTGTGTTTATAAAACCCACTCGACGACTGGCTGAGGACAGATTACACGCCACAGGGGACTTTTTTCTTTCTCTCTCTCTCTCTCTCTCTCTCTCTCTCTCTCTAAAAATGTTTAGCCCCTGTAAAAAGGGTTCTAGGGTCGTGCACATCCCTACACGTGTCTCGTCGTTTTCTCCACTCATGCTCTGGCAAGTGTCAAGCAACGATAAGAACGTTATTCAAATTTTAGCCAGGAAATCAATCCTTCGTTGTTTGTTCAGCATAGTTTTAGATTTTTCTTTGTCCTTCCAAGTCTCATTGACTCGAGCGTCACGAATTTTTTTTTCACCTCCGATTCGTCGACCGATTTATCGCTGAAATAATCTTTTTCCCCCTCAATTTGAGTGTCGTGGATTAGAAAATTTTTTTTTTCACTCAGATTATCGAGTGGGGAATTTTAGATTTTTTTTTTCTAAGTCTTATGTGCTTTTTTGAGTTCGAATCATCAGGTGGTCTGGCCTTACCGTTTATTTTACAATTTGGTTATTGTTTCGTGGATTTCTGTTCATTCAGATTGTCATTTGGGGAATTTAATTTTTTTTCCTTCCAAGTACAATCGTTTATTTAGATTGTTCGTTATTATTTATTTTTTTATTTTTAACTGAAATCTTCATTGGGATCTCGCTGATCATGAATTTATGCACTTTTTTTTTGTGCAGTGAAATTACGTTGTGAGAAATTTGAGTTTTTTTTCCAAGTCCTATCGCTTATTTAGGTACTGTGAGTTTTTTTTTCTAATTTTTGTCTCAAATCCCTGTTGGGTTCTCGTAGGTTATCTGGTATATGATTTTTTTTTAAATTATCAAATGGGAAATGATGACGAAACGCACAATAAACGAAGATTGCACAGTTTTTTCATTGTAAAAATTTTTGAGAGTTCACTACAATCGCTGTTTCATTCTCTTCCCGATGAAGTTGGGGCCCTGCTCGGTGATTATTCTCTTTGCAACAGTTTTAGCTTTAAAACGCCGCTTGGTACATCGAGCTACGATTTTTTTTTAATTTTTTACAAATTTTCAAAGTCAGACCATCGATTTTTGACCTTTCCCTTCGGCCTCAAATTCGCTGATTTTCAAAGTGCTCTTTTACCCCATTAGCGCCCAGAGGACGCAATTTTGACATCTGAGTTTGAGCTGTTGCCATGTGATGAATTCGAGCAGAAAAAAATCGAGAACCACTGTTCCCTATGTTTTCGAGTATGCTCTTTCGAATGGTGATGGTTAAAATTGCGCCAGAAAAATTTAACCATCGAAAAATCGAAAATACGCCAAAAAAACATGATTTTTCGATGATGTTTTTTTTTAAATGACTTTTCGTTCCCTGTCGATTTTTTTTCATGCCTAAAACCAACTAATATCGCGACCTCGATGTCTGAACTAAAAATACATGAGGTCATCTTTTTTTTTTACGTTTTGGTTAGCCAAAATGGCGGCCAGAATGAAAATTTTTTCCCCGAAACTTGGCGAATTTTTTTCTCGAAAACTATGGACTCGAGCAAAAATTGTTTAGGAACAAAAATGTCTTAAAATTAGTCAAAGAACACGTTCGATTTTTTTTGGAAGGATCTGATGAAATTTTGGTTTTTTAAAAAAATTACGAAACGGCAATTTCGACAAACGTCATCAAAAAGTCTCAAACTACGATAAACTTTTATATTTACACACAAAATTGAAAAAAAAAACGCCTTTACCCATTATTAAATGTTACCCGATTTTCACCGCGTGGAGGTAGACGTTAATGGCTAATGACGATTAATGGCTAAAATCTAATTAGATTAATGACTAAAGATGTTTTTTTTTAATTTTGTGTGTGGATATAAAAGTTTATCGTAGTTTGAGACTTTTTGATGACGTTTGTCGAATATGCCGTTTCGTAATTTTTTCGAAAAACCAAAATTTTATCAGATCCTTCTTAAAAAAATTTGAACGTATTCTCTGCCCAATTTTAAGACATATTTGTTCTTGAACAATTTTTGCTCGAGTCCGTAGTTTTCGAGAAAAAAATTCGTCAAGTTTCGAGAAAAAAATTTTCATTCCGACCGCCATTTTGGCTAACCAAAACGTAAAAAATAAAAGATGACCTCATGTATTTTTAGTTCAGACATCGAGGTCGCGATATTAGTTGGTTTTAGGCATGAAAAAAAATCGACAGGGAACGAAAAGTCATTTAAAAAAAAAAACGTCATCGAAAAATCACGTTTTTTGGCGTATTTTCGATTTTTCGATGGTTAAATTTTTTCTGGCGTAATTTTAACCATCATCATTCGAAAGAGCATGCTCGAAAACATAGGGAACAGTGGTTCTCGATTTTTTTCTGCTCGAATTCATCATATGGTAACAGCTCAAACTCAGATGTCAAAATTGCGTCCTCTGGGCATTAATGGGTTAAGTAGAAAAAATTAAAATTTCGGAACGAACTAAACCGCAATCTCTAAGTCTACTCTTGGGCTTTTCAAAACACCTTCGATAAGCCCAAATCCGTCAATTTTGAGCAAAGTTATGGGCCTTTGAAATTTCGGTATTTTCAGGTTTTTTAAAAAGTGGGCAAAAATTGAGAATTTTTTTTTTTTCGTCTTTCTCACAATTTTCAGGCTCTAGAGGATTGTAATTTTTGTGCTGATTACTAATCACATGGAATTTTTTCCGAAATCCCCAAAGTTCCTTGTGAAAACGAAAAAAAAACGAAAAATTGAACATTTTCTCATTTCCAAAAAATTTATGGGTTCACTAAAATCGCTGTAACTCTTCATACCGAAAGAGCTGAAACTTTATTCAGTGCTCATTCTTTTCGCAACCGTTTTAGCTTTAAAATGGCGCTTGGTTCGTCGAGCTACGATTCTTTTCTTATTTTTTACGAATTTTCAAAGTCAAACCACCGATTTTTGCCATTTTTCCCATAAGCTTTGGCCTCAAATTCGCTGATTTTCAAAGTGCTCTTTTGAGTACAAAAAATAGAGATCTCGAGATAAACTGAACGTCATTCTCTAAGTCTACTTCTGGGCTTTTTAAAACACCCCCGATAAGCCCAATTCTGTTAATTCTGAGCAATGTTATGGGCCTTTAAAATTTCGGTTTTTCAGGTTTTTCAAAAATTGAGCAAAAATTGAGAATTTTTTTTTTTTCGTCTTTCTCGCAATTTTTAAGCTCCAGACGATCGGAAATTTTCCGCTGAGTATGAAACACGTTGAATTTGTCCCTGAATCCCAAGAATTCATGATGAAAATGCCAAAAAAATGGAAAATTGTCCTTTTTTTTCGTTTTCTAAGATTTTGAGGATTCACTAAAATCGCAGTAACTTTGCTTCCCGACGGAGTTGGAACTCTATCCGGTGCTCACATTCTCTTCGCAATCGTTTCAGCTTTAAAACGCGGTTTGGTTCATCGTGCTACGATTTTTGGAAAATTTTTAATGTTGGACCATCGATTTTTGACAATTTTTCCTTTGTACCGATTCGCCAATTAGCAAAGGGTTTTTTTTTCGGTAATTCGGAATCTCGATCGATTTTTTTTTATTATTTTATTTTAATGATTAATACGTTATTGTACATTGAACTTTTTACAAACCCTGCTCGTACATAATTTCTTTTTCGATCAATTTTCGATAATAATTTTAAAAAACTCGTCCACAAACTGCGAGGTGTCATTTATCGTTACAAAAAAAAAACACTTCGTCTGATCTTTACGAGTATTATCTACTAGCTCGTTTTTTGTCTTTATTCCCTTGGGGGGGTGGAGAGGGAAAAAAAATCCGCGGTAAGGAAAAAAGTGAGAGAAATGGATCGCGAGGTTTCGTTAGATTTATGGATCGGGATTAGTGAAATCCCGCTTGGTGAGATAACAGGGGATTTTCGTGGGTAGACCTCGAAGATGCTCCCTTGCAAATAGACACCAAAAGACGAATATTCGAAATTGAAAAAAAAAACAGTTCGGCTCGCTAAGAAAATTTTCAGGATCATAAAAATATATTTTTACGATCCTATAAATTTATTAAATAAAAAAATACCTATAAATTAAACAAAAACAATAAAAAATCATCATTTAAAAAAAAAAAAAGTTTCAAAATTCAATCTCTTTTAAAAAAAAATTTATGATTTTTTTTGAGATTTATAAAAAAAAAAATGAATTATGAACATGGCTGCCAGTGCATCGAGATTTCTCGAGAAAATTTAGGGAAGATGGAAAGTAAAAGAGAGAGAGAGACAGAAAAAACTCCCCTTACGTATGTCTTGGGGCAGCTGTTGGATGGTTGCTTATCCGTAGGATCGTGGTAATGGAAAGTAGAATCGAGGGGCTGTTTTTTTACTTACCGGATATTTTATAGTTTAGCCGCGAAAAAGGGACAGCTTAATCTCACCAAGGATTTTTTTGGATTCGTTTTGCCCCGGGTGCCTTTAAGAGAGGAAAAAGAGCAAAATTCACGATAGCCAACTAATTCGAAATTTACCGTATTTGCGAGAATTAAAAAAAAAAATTATTTTCGACCACTTATAAAGTTTTTTAGTGTAATTATTTTTTTTTTTAATTTTTTTTTTATAATTTTGATTATTATTATTCAAAAATTGATCAATCAAAATATCATAATTTTCCAAGTATTTTATTCATTTCATTTTTTCCCAAAATTTTATTCACAAGAAATTGTGATATTTCGACTAATCAATAAATTTTTTTAATCAATCAACTATTATGTGATAATTTATTTGAATTTCTGATCTCGTCTCTCGTAATTTTTCAATCATTCGATCAATTTCTGTTTTTTCGAAAATTTCATTTTTTTTAATTTTTTATCTCGTATCTCGTAATTTTTTCCTGACAAAAATGCGTGTGTATAAATGTTGCTCGTTGAGCCAACGTGGGAACATCGAGGGACTGCAAAATGTCAAGATACATGAAAGGAAGAATTCGAGGATGGTGTCATCCCACCAAACAAGTGAGAGTGTGTCAGGACAGGTCTATACTTTCAATTGTTTGATGAGGTGAAATCATTCCAAACGCACTGTCAGCTTTTACGAAAAAAAAAAATACCCCTGTAATGGTAAGAATACTCGAAGGACAGTGAGAGGGTCAAAGATGCAATGTGATAGAGAGATCATTTTTTTTTAATTGAACTTTTATCCCAATTACGAGATGATTATTATTATTATTAAATTAAATATGAAAATTAAAAAAAAAAGAATTAATGCCAATTGAATATAATGATACATATTATTATTATTTTAATAATTATGTGTCTGTCAGTAATTTTTAAATAATCAATAAATCGTCGAAATATCGTTGAAGAAATTTCACTTTATGAAAAAAAAAATTTCGTCGTTATTTTGGAAATCAAAATTGAAAAAAAATTAATATAATCGATAAATAAATTACTCCAATCTGTCTTTGAAAAATTGAATTTTCACTTTTTTTTTTAAATATTAAGAATAATTATTCTTCCACTTCGTGAAAATTTACGAGTCACGAATAAAAAAATTAAAGTATAAATAAAAAAATTGACGCAACGGGAATTATTATTATTTTTCATTTGGAAATATTAATTTCTGAAAAATAAAAATAATAATAATACGTTTTGTTCGTCAGATATTTTGCCCCTGAATGCCGAGGGTTTTCCAGCATCGAGGGAATTCCTGATGAAGGTGGTCGACATTTTGCTCGATTTCGTTAAATCTACCAACGATCGCAATGCAAAAATTCTCGATTTTCATCATCCATCCGATATGCTTCAACTTCTCGATCTCGAGATACCGGAAACGGGCGTCACGTTGCAACAACTTTTGGTCGATTGCTCGACCACCCTGAAGTATCAGGTGAAGACCGGTGAGTGATGAAAAGTTAAAAAAAAAAATTAATTTCCTCTTTTTTATCATAAAAAAAAAAAAAGAAATGAAATTTTTCATGAAATTCGAACAAATTTTTCGATTCTCATGAAATTTGATAACAAGCATCACTCACAATTGCTAAGTTCATTAAAAAAGTTCAAAGTCGATTGGTTAAAATTTACTCAAGTTATAGCAATTTTTATAATGTTCGAAAAATTAAAATTTTTATAAAACTCGATGGATTTGGTCGATGCTCGTGAAATTTGCTCGCAAGCATCACTCGCAGTTGCTTAATTGATAAAAAAAAAAAATTTACTCAGTTTCTTAAAATTTACTCAGATCGTAACTATTTTTATAATTTTCGAAAAATTTAAAATTTTACAAAATTCAAAAATTTTCCCCCAATTTTCATCAAATTCGATGATAAATATCGTGAAAAGTTTCTCAGTTTCTTGAACCGGCTGGAAAAAATATTTTGAGACTATTATGCATAGAAATTTTCCAAAAATTTGAAAATTTGAAAATTTCATAAATTTTTAATTTTCAAACATTTTTTATTCCGGACTTATGTAATAATTGGAAAAAAAAATGAAAATATTTCATGATAATGTAAAAATGGTTATCCTATTGAGGATAACGAATTTCAATGTGGGAGAGAGATTCTCTCGAGCACAGGGGAAGAGTCAACGGGGCGATAAGCCACATAATTTCATATTCAATTTAGCATACGCCCGAGGTTTTCGTAGATAAGGCTCGAACTCGTGAGATCCTCACTTTATATATATATACATTGTGAGCCCCCTAGCATTATATACACGACCATTATGCTCGTAATAAATCGTTCGAGGGTGAGAGAATATGGCAAAATTAAACAATACCAAAAAATACTTTATTTTTGCCAGAATTTTGAAGAAAAAAAAACAAGAAAAATCAATGAAGAATATTTTTTTTTCTGATTTTGGATAAAAAATTATTTCGAAGTTTCCAAAAGTTCAATTTTTTATATCAATTATAAATAAAAAATAATTGTTCATAAGAAATTGTCATACTTTGTTAATTTTTATTCGCTTTAAACGATAATAAATTCATCAACAATTTTTTTGCAATCATATGTTTTTTTTTCAACAATAATTTTGATCGAAAAATCCTCATCCCGGATCCGTAATTTCTCTCGTTGATTTCGGACGTTGAGGAGATTTCGTAACCGCGAGATAGTGGCTCTTCAGTTAACCGGAAGTCGACCACAAATCCCCCGACGGGCGTCGTCGCGGTATCTCGGTCCTCGGGGGATTCGATTACCGGCGACTTGAATAGATGCTAATGCACAATAGCGTTAACCGAACTTGGCACGAGACTATATCGCGAAGGGCAAACACAGGGATCACACTTGCACAGGCTATTTCGTGTTAAATCATTTTTTTTCTCTGATTGACAAAATTTTTATCATTTTTTTCGGACGAGCCTGTTACAGTAAAACACAAGTGAAGTCTCGTAGATTTTTTTCCGAATGTTTAGGACCGTTTTTGAGGTAGCTGTCAACTAAACTGTCAAATTGACCGATTTTGACATTTTCGACTTTTTAGAAATTCACTTTTAATTAGTTTTATGATGTTTTTGAAAATGAATGTGCCCGGAACTCACTAATAGGGTAATGAAGAAAATTTTATTTTACAGTTGTCATTGAAACTGTCAAGTTAACAAGTTTTAAGGCTTCCATTTTTTTTTTTAAACTTGCAGTAAAAAGAACAGCAGCTTTGAGAAATTTTCGAAAAATTGTATCCAGTTTTCTGTGTTACAGTAAAACACAAGTGAAGTCTCGTAGATTTTTTCCGAATTTTTAGCACCGTTTTTGAGGTAGCTGTCAACTAACCTGTCAAATTGACAGATTTTGACATTTTCGACTTTTTAGAAATTCACTTTTAATTAGTTTTATGATGTTTTTGAAAATGAATGTGCCCAGAGCTCACTAATAGGGTAATGAAGAAAAATTTATTTTACAGTAGTCATTGAAACTGTCAAGTTAACAAGTTTTAAGGTTTCCATTTTTTTTTTTTAAACTTGCAGTAAAAAAGAACAGCAGCTTTGAGAAATTTTCGAAAAATTGTATCCAGTTTTCTGTGTTACAGTAAAACACAAGTGAAGTCTCGTAGATTTTTTCCGAATTTTTAGCACCGTTTTTGAGGTAGCTGTCAACTAAACCGTCAAATTGACAGACTTTGACATTTTCGACTTTTTAGAAATTCACTTTTAATTAGTTTTAAGATGTTTTTGAAAATGAATGTGCCCAGAGCTCACTAATAGGGTAATAAAGAAAAATTTATTTTACAGTTGTCATTGAAACTGTCAAGTTAACAAGTTTTAAGGTTTCCATTTTTTTGAAACTTGCAGTAAAAAAGAACAGCAGCTTTGAGAAATTTTCGAAAATTGTATCCAGTTTTCTGTGTTACAGTAAAACACAAGTGAAGTCTCGTAGATTTTTTCCGAATTTTTAGGACCGTTTTTGAGGTAGCTGTCAGCTAAACTGTCAAATTGACAGATTTTGACATTTTCGACTTTTTAGAAATTCACTTTTAATTAGTTTTAAGATGTTTTTGAAAATGAATGTGCCCAGAGCTCACTAATAAGGTAATAAAGAAAATTTTATTTTACAGTTGTCATTGAAACTGTCAAGTTAACAAGTTTTAAGGTTTCCATTTTTTTTTTTGAAACTTGCAGTAAAAAAGAACAGCAGCTTTGAGAAATTTTCGAAAAAGTGTATCTCGTTTGCTCATAAGGGGAAAATGACAAAATTATTTGGTATCAAGAAGTGTAAAATTAACGCTGCTCGAGGTATCTTATAATTCTAAAATTTACACAGCAAAATTATTGTTGAAAAAACGTATCTCAGAGCTTTCTCAAATTTTAATAACTCAACGAAGAGCACAAATACGTAATAATTAATCGTTAGTTGACACTTGAGCTGCATTTTCGAAGATCTACGTGTCTCTAGTTTAACGTAAACGAGAAATAAGAACGATTTCTTCAGCAGCTGTCATTAAACATGTAAAATTGTTTCATTTTGACGTTTCAAACTTTTTAAGAATTTCTCCACTAAATTCCTTACAAAAAAAAATATTATCATAGTTTCACTTGCCCACAATCTATTAATACAGAAAAAAAAGAAATACGTACTCGATAGTTGACACCGCAAGCCTCAAATTGACACTTGGTGACAATTTCAAGTTTTCTAAAATTTACACATAACATTCCCAGCTAGTAAATAACATTTACGAGGCATTCTGGGATGACAATGCGTCTATTTGACTGATAATGAGATATCAGAACGATTCCCTCGACAGCTGTCATCGAAACTGTCAAATTACGAATTTTTGACAGTTTCGATTGCTCTAAAATTAAAAAAGTAAGCTCGTTACTTAAAATCATCTTTTCGACCTTTTCGAAGTTTCACGTGTCTCCAATTAAGTTCAATCAGAATATAAGTGTAAAAAAAAATGAAAAATTCTTACAACTGTCAATTCGACGTGAAATAACCTGTATGCATAGATAGAGAGCGAGAAGGTAGACGTGACCGAGCTTGCGGCAGGCAAGAGGATCTAAACCAACTTTTAGCCACCGGTGGGGGGCCAAAAATAATCATATACGATATAGGTGATATATGTATATATACATGAACATACACACCCTTCTCATCTATTGATAGACGCGTGCACGATACGTGCCCCGACAAAAACTCGTTATTAGATTATGTACCCCGAGAATTCGAGACTTCCATACCCTCTGTACCAATGGGAGCGTGGTAAAAAGCCTTTTCGAGTCCAAAGTTACAGTCGTTGGCACCCTTGCAAAAAATTTGACACTTCTCGTCACGTTTCCTCAAAAATTAATTCATCAAAATTCATTATTAAACATTGTCGGTTTCATGCATAAAAAACTATAAATTTTAATGAAAAAAAAAATTCTTTAACTCTGAAAAAAAATTATTTTATTCATGAAAAATTCATCGCGAAACAATGGCAAGCTGTCTTTCGAATTTTTTAATTCTGTTTCATTGTCAAAAGTTGGAAATGAAAAAAAAAACGGCCAACGACTGAAGCTCTTTGTTTTTTAACGTCCCTTGTTCGTAAAAAAAATATTGCATCCCCATGTCATTCCATCGATCTCTCTCGATACGTATCGCCCCTCGAAGCCCTGTTCAACGGGGTCGTAAAAAAAAATTTCTTCGATATATTTCAGAGATTTTTTTTTCCTTCCTGTCAATGTGTCAATTCCCTAGAGATGACACTGTCTGACTGATAAGAAAAATAACCGAAAATCAAGTATATATATATTTTTTTTTTTATCACGAATTCGAGAGAATTGTTTCGAGGAAAAAAAAAACAAATAAACAAAATTTCAGAAAAAAAAAAACTTTTGACACTTGCGAACACGTGACTCGGGGGGGTTCGTGTGGAAAATTTAATGAGAATTGATGCAATCAAGTATCATTTCTACAGGACATTAGTGACACTCGGTTTTTTACTCTCGTCCTCGTGTGCCATATAGGGAAAGTATAGGGGGATAATTTTCGTCAGAGTCCTTTGCAACATTCGAGGGGTAGTTTTTTAAGGGATGAAGAAAGGGAGAGAGAGAAAAAAGTGGCATAGCAGCGATTCATTCGAGCTAGACTGAAACGTTGGAATTTAAATTGCCATCGACGCGGTTTATTGCAAAATTTCTTCACCCCCCAACCCCTATTCTTCGTTCAAAATTCCTTTGTAAATTTTCCAAGTCTCACGATGACTCAGAATTTTCCGGAATGAGACGATTTTTTTCGAAAATTTAAATTTTACGAAAATCCAAAAACATTTTTTTTCATATTCATGAATTTTCAACCCTTAAATTTCAGTTTTTATTTAATATTGCAAATATTTTTTTATTCCTCGGATACAGATCAAGTCTTAATGGAGAATTATTATTTATTGCTTGAAAATAAAATTTTAAACCCTCTGAGGGTTGAAATCGTGATTTCCTAAACACCAAGGGGTTGAAAATAATAATGATTATTATTACTATTCTTATTGTTATTATTTTCATACTATCAGGGATAATTTTAGATAATTTTTTTTATCGAATTGAAGAAGCATTTTTTCAACCCTTGAGGAGGGGGTTGAGATTTCGTGATCACACGTATAATTTCAGTAATTTGGACTGTCTTCGCGGGACTTTAGTTTGAAAATTCTTCCAGGATCCCAGAAATGTCTTTGTGCCTCGAATAAAAGTTTCAACCCCTCCCAGAGGGGATGAAAAAAATTACAGCATAACATAACACTTTGTTAATCAAAGAGAAATCATTTTCAAGCACTTAAAGATGCCTCAATAGATCATAATTGTTCATCAATTTTAAAAAATATATTTTTTTCAACCCCTAAAGGGGACTCAAACATTTCCAACATTTCACAGCACTGTACTGTATTTAAAAAATCATTCTTAAGTCATTCAACTAAAAATAATCTTTTATACATTTTTAAGAATGCATATTTTCAACCCTTAAAAGGGGTTGAAACATTGCAAACATTTCAGAGAACTGTAAAAAAATTTTAAAAAATCATTTTCAAGCCTCTGCAGGATTTGTAATTATGAAAATCATATTTTCAACCCCTAGAGGAGGGTGGGAAATATTTTGATTCGTTGAAAAAAATCATTATCGACCAATTAGGGATGTTAAAATAAGCAAAATGATTCGTCAAGGACAATAAATCATGCTCTTTGCTCATTTTTGAAAAAAAAAATTATCAAAAATTACAAAATGAATTTTCAATCCCTTGAGGTGGTAAAAAAAATTCCAAAATTTCTATGGGGTCGTTCTTTTTTTTTTGTATTTGCCAATTTTTCTCGCTAAAAATGCAACAGCGATGTTTCTCTCTCGCTTATTACACCCGCTCTGCTTTTCTTTGGCCGTGATCGCATTATGATTGATGACGTGGTATTAAAGCTTAGCCAGGGTTACACACTTCGTCTCTTCATACAAATCCCGAATTTTTCCTTCCCCTCTCTCTCTCTCTCGCTAATTTATCACCGAGTGTGCGAGGTCTGCTCGCGACAGGTTCCCCCTCTCCAATTTCGTTTATATTACTATACAACTGTACAGCTCTCACAAGAGTCGTTCTTGCTCTGTATATTGCCCTTCTAATATCGCTACATGGACTCATATTTTTTTCCCCAATTTCTCCTCTCTCTCTCTCTCTCTCTGTTTCGTGGAGTCTCTGACTTTTATTTCGACTGGAAGAGAATATTTACCAAGTTCGTAAATAACGAAAAACGGTTACATTGATCTTGGAAAAAAAAAAGAACAATCGATCGATTCACGAGTCATTCGACGTTTTCGTTAAAAAATAAGTTCCTTCACTAAAACAGCTGGCATTTTTCTTTCCGATGGAATTTCGCCGTGTCTCACAGTGCTCGTTCTCTTCACAATCATTTTCCCTACAAAATGACGCTCGATTCATCGAGCTACGATTTTTTTTTTCAATTTTTCACACGCATTTAAAGTTGAACTATCGACTTTTCCAATTCGATCAATCGTCGATTGTTGTTCGATGATTTTCAAAATGCTCTCACGCCTAAATAAATCGAGATGTTGATACAAGCTTACCCTTATTCTTTAAGTCTACTCGAGTACTAGTTTGAAACACTACAATTGAGCCTAAATCGCTCCACCGGGAGCCGAGCAATGACGATTTGAAATTCTGATGATTTTTTATTCGCGAAAAATGAGGCACAAAGCTGTCAAGCTGTCAAAATGGTACGGAAATTTACCGCTGATCACGAATATCATCGAGTTTTGTGATAAAGCAAAAAATTTCATGTAAAAATGGGAAAAACTTGAAAAAGTTGCAAAATTGGAGTAATTGAACGTAATACGAGAACTTGGGGTGTAGGAAAATTTGCTCGTCTCTGGTCTACGTACGCGAGATATTCTCCAGCCGATTTGAGAGCCTCTGCAAACAATCTAGTCGGGCAGCGACGCGTGTGACGCGCAAAATGCGGGCTCTCCGGATCATCGACCGTCGAGAGAAGACTCCCCCTCTCACTCTCTCTCTCTCTCTCTCTCTCTCCCTTGAGTTCTACTGGTCCATCGAGCCTGCACCCACGCCAAACAGAGCGAGAAACAGCATTCCTAGACATCTTCGTTTTGCAACGTTCACGTACACGACCCTTCAGAGTCGAGAATACCGGACGAATATTTTTCTCTCTGTTTCTCTTCATTTCTCTCTCTCTCTCTCTCTCTCTCTCTCACTCCGTACCGAAAGATATCCATCCGAGCACGATAATTGCGGATATAACGTGCGACAAACGGCCACGATATCGAGACGTACCGACCATATCTTTAAGGGATGATTTCCGGTCCCGAACGAACTTTAGCCCCTCATGTAACAACATACAGGAAAGAAGAAAATCCTTCGATCTATCAGTTCACGATTGAATGGAGCCAATGTAAGAAGAAATGAATAGAAGGATCATTTTTTCAAGTAAAAAATCTAAAAAATATTCGTACAGACGTTTTACGACCACTATTACTGAAATATGTTACTGAATATTTTATTTATTTGTTCTATCGGAAATCTCAATTCTCGTTATAAATTGTGAAGAAATTTTTTATTCGAAGCTTTACTGAATATTCTACTGAATTATTACTGAAATATGCTACTGAATATCTTATTTATACATTCTACCGAAAATCTTAATTCTCGTTACAAATTGCGAAGAAATTTTTTATTCAACGCTTTACTGAATATTCTACTGAATTACTACTGAAATATTCTACTGAATATTTTATTTATTTATTCTACCGGAAATCTTCAGTCTCGTTATAAATTGTGAAGAAAATTTTTATTCAAAGATTTACTGAATATTTTACTGAAAATTCTACTATGAATATTTTACTGAATATTTTATTGAGTATTTTACTGAATATTGTCCTGAATTCTCTACATGAAATTATATTTTACATCTTAACTAAAATTAAATATTTTTATATAAATTCTACCATGTATTCTATCCTGAAATATACAGAAAATTCTACTGAACATTCTACCACAGTTATCATTGAAAATTTTACTGAAAATTCTAATTTAAAATCTACTTAAAATTCTACCAAATATTTTAAGGAAATTAAAAAAAAAAGTCCTGCCACTGAAAAAATGCAGTAACGATCCTTAAACAAGTAAATCCCTCGACATCCGGTCATTGCTGCAGTAGAATTTCTTAGGAGAAAAAAAGTATCCTGAGCTCCCTCACAGCCAAGTGCATGAGTGATTGATTCCTTCATACGTCAATCAGTCCTTAATACCTGGGAGATTAAAACACCACTCTGCCTCTCCTATAAACGTCAGATCAGTGCATCCCAAGTTTCACTGCTGCCTCTATCGCTCTCCACTTCTCCAAACTTCGATCAAGGGTAGTTTTTACTTTTTTATTTCCAAAAAACATCGTCAAATTTTTGCTTTTTTTTTTCTTTTGAAAAAATAAAATAAAAAAACAAAAAAATTGTCAAATTGCACCCTTTTTGTTCTTCACTCTCGTGAAACAGTCTGAACTCTTGAATGAGGAAAAAAATGGGGCGGGGGGATGCTTTTCTTCCTAGGGTGCACAGGCCGAGGGGAAAGAGAACTCTGGCTAGGGGTCGTCCCATCAAACAGAAGCATTAGGCTTGATCCTCGCACGATGTTCATCCAACCGGATGACAACATACTCGTAGCCTGGGCAGGAGAAGAGCTTAAAGCTCACTCACTGCGCCACCAAGCCTCCCAATTCCATTCCCATATTTCTCTCTCAGTTTGCGAATGGGTGTTACGTGGATTTGCCCTATGACCCATTAAACGTAAACATGTATATGCCTGTTGGGATGTCTTGAGAAACAAAAAATCACTCTCCCATGAAATGAAAAGTTGAGTGACATGCTGAAATAAATTTCTGCGCAAGGACAGCTCTGTAGGTGAATTTTAAAGGGTCGCTCACGTGGCTTTTGTACTTTTACTTTGTTTATCGATTATTTTAGAAGTTATGCATTTTATGGGAAAATTTTGAATACAAAAGTTGTTTGGGATGACAAAATGTACCAGGCTGATTTTTTGTAATTTTTCGACGACTTAAGGAGTCGTCAAAATGCTCAAATGGTAATATTTTGTATTTCTGCGTTGAGTAAAGTGCCTAAAGCTTAAAAAATTTACTCGCCCACAGGAAAAAAAGTTTGTTACGATGCTAAAATAATTTTTTGTGAAAGAAAAGCTCAGTAAATTAATTTTAAGGGGTCGCTCAAGTTACGTTTGCATTCCATGAAATAAGTATCTAAACGGCACCTTAAGAGATATCCAAAAATCACGAATAAATTCGACAAGATAGGTTTTTTTATGCCAAAGAACTTTTGTATTTACGATTTTTGTCTAAAATGAAGAGTTTTTGAAATAATAAATCGTGAAAGTAAAAGTAGAAAAGTAGTGCGTGAGCTACTTCTCAAAATTCAAGCACAGAGCTCTCCTTGAACGAAAATTTATTTAAGCGTAAGGATCAACTTTTTCTTTTATGGAAGAATGAAATTTGTGCTTTTTTTCTAACACCCTGATAAATATTTCATGACGCCTTTGTAGTCTTGAGTATAATTATCGGGTCACGTGTCTCGCGGATTTCAATTAATTGGCCCATCATTAATAATGCCAGTCAGAAGCAGGCTAGGAGAAAATGAAACAGCTTTTGCTGAGAGTTTCGGCTAAGGCAGTCAAAAGTGTCAGTGATTAATTACTATTCTTTCAAATTTAAATGTACTCGCTATTTTTTCTCGAGCAAAACAGTTTAACTCTCAAAAATTTCAACAAGTCTTTGAAACAATTCACTCCAGCCCCTCAAGGGATCTCCCGAAAATTAAAAAAAAAAATCCAAAAGATAGATTTCATTGCACCAAACAACTTTTGTATTAAATATTTTTTTTTATAAAATTCATATCTTTCGAGATATTGAATTTTCAAGCGAAAGACACAAAAGTCACTTGAGCGACCTCTTAATATTAACTTACAGGGCTCTTCTTTTCACAGAAATTTATTCTGATACATGACTCGACCATTTCATTTATGGGAAGCTAAAAAAATTTATAATTTTTCTAAAAAACGAGTAATAATACTTTTTTTTCATTACAATTTTTAAAACTGTTCAACTCTCGAAATTCCAAGAAGTCTTTGAAATAATTCACTCCAGCCCATTGAGCAATATTCCAAAAATTATGAAAAAAATCCACAAAATAGATTTCATTGTCCCGAACAATTTTGTTATGAAACATTTTCCCATAAAATTTATATTTTTCAAGATATAAAATATTCAAGGATCAAAGTCACTTGAGCGACCTTTTAATATCAACCTACAGGGTTCTCTTTGCACGGAAATGCATTACAAGACATGAAAAAACTTTTTTGCCTATGGGAGACTGAAAAATCAATAAACTTCCAAAAAAAAAAAGCAATAAAAATTTTTTTATATAAAAATTTTTTGTTTTTCAATTCTCCCTTTAAGGCCATCCGCGTTTCTTCAATCAGCTGTCGTGTGGCCTGGATCTCGTCTCCATGGCCGGCGAATGGCTAACTGCCACGGCAAACACGAATATGTTCACTTACGAGATTGCACCGGTATTCATACTTATGGAGCACGTGGTTTTGCAAAAAATGCGTGAACTGATTGGCTGGACGACCGGTGACTCGATACTGGCGCCCGGTGGCTCGATAAGCAATCTTTATGCTTTTCTCGCCGCGAGACACAAAATGTTTCCGCAGTACAAGGAACGCGGTCTCGCTGCGGTTGGCGGACAGCTCGTTATGTTCACGTCTGATCAGTGTCATTATTCCGTTAAATCGTGCGCCTCGGTATGCGGCCTCGGCACTGACAATTGCGTGATGGTACCGAGCGACGAGCAGGGCCACATGATACCGTCGAAATTGGAGGAATTGATAATCGAGCGTAAATCACGAGGACACATACCATTTTTCGTGAATGCAACCGCCGGTACGACGGTCATCGGTGCATTTGATCCGATATCAGAGATCGCCGATATATGCGAAAAGTACAAGCTGTGGCTTCACATTGACGTGAGTAACGTTTTTTTTTCTTTCTTTAGATTGATTACATTTCAATACAATCATTCTTTAGATTATATTTCATTTTTTTTTCAGTGAAAGAAAAAAAAATAGGGTATAAGATTGTTATGATTATTATTTAGTATTTAAATGGGTATGGGGAGTGGGGGGCAGAGTAATTTTGTCGATCAAGTAGAGGACCATTTTATTACGAAAAAAATATCTCGCAAAGATTCGTATCGATATTCTACGGTTGATGTTACTGAAAAATATTTTACCGAATATCTTGTATGCATATTTATACATTCTACCGAAGAATCTCACGTCTAATTGTAAATTTAAAAAAAAAATCTTCTTTTCTTCAAAATTATACCGAATGATTTACTGAATTTTATACTGAATATTCTACGAAATATTCCACCGAATATTCTACCGAATATTCTTCCGAATATCGTACCGGCTATTCTGCTGAATATCCTAACGAATACTGCACTGAATATTCGGTACATCGTACTGAATATTCTATAAACCTGACTGAATATCGTACCGAATATTCTCCTTAATATTCTAGAAAATATTCCACTGAATATCCTACATATTGTTATACTGAATATTCGGTACATCCTACCGAATGTCGTACCGAATATTCTATCAAATATTCCATCAATTTTACAGTAAACATTCTACTGAATATTATACTGAATATTCGGTGTATTGCACTCAATATTCTACTGAAAATCTTACCTCAGCCTTAACGAAAAAAATAATACTCAAAATTCTACAAAATTCATCCGAAGTATCTTGTAAATATTCCACCTACAATCTACCCAAAGATCGTCTCAAATATTTTACTGAAAATCCTTCTGAATGCGTTCTATCCAAAATTATATCGTATTTCTCAATTTAAATTCTATCAATGACCAAAATATTAAATTGTACCACGACTCTTACTAATTCTACGACACGGATGAATCTTACTAAATATTTTACTGAATATATGCTCGAAAATTTCACTGTAAGGTTTGCTGCCAATTCCACTTATTCAGCTACAAGCAATAAGTGATACTGATTCTTCACATTGAATTGAGTCAATGAAAAGGATTTTTTATTTCAGTAAAGTAGAAAAGTTTATCAAACATTGACTCTTATTGAATATTTTTTTGTCCAATAAATTATTATTATTATTATTATTATTATTATTATTAATTAGTATTTAAATAGGTAAAGCAGAGTAATTTACGCCCTATACACACACACATATGTAATAAGTATAGGGCGTTAAATATTTCTCTTACACTTACTTCGATTGTTAATTTCAATTATTCAAATCCACGGATCCATGGCCCTCGCTCAATGTGAGGTAAAATTGGCCTCTAGCGGGAATGGGTAAATGCCAAATGCCTGAGAGTCTTAGCATTAATAATAAATGTGGGAAAGCTTTCATGGTCGGTTTGATATTCTCACTCCCAGGAATTTTGGCAAATTGTCGTCAAAATTTTCTTGCTGGGAGATGAAAAAAAAAAAATTCACGCCCACACGCAACGAGTGAGTGGATTAAAGATTCGATCAGCGACTTTAATGCGATAAAGACTTTGAAAATTAGTCTTAAATTTTTTATTTTTTGAATAAATAATTTAAAAAAAAATAACAAATGAAAAAAATATTGACGATGATTCTCCTTTACTTGAATAAAGTTGAATGACGAATAAAAAAATTCGATCAAACGATAAATTAACGACGAATATTTTTATTAAAAAAAAAACAAAAACAAAAATCCCTCGAAAATATTTACGAAAATGGATTTTCTTCTTTTTTTTTTTTTTTTTTTTTTTTTTTTAATTACCAGGCTGCCTGGGGTGGTGGACTTTTGCTTTCTCGAAAATACAGGCATCCGAGGCTCACCGGCATCGAACGGTGAGTGAAAATTTTTTTTTCTCCCCCATCACATTCATCATTTTCCAAAATATAAAAAAAAAAAATTATTTTTAAATTAAAATTATATTTTACTCAAATTATCATTAAATGTTTGATTTTCCGTTTGAAATTTGAATTGGATCTCGATTGCAATGAGCTCACCGAGTCCATGTCCGTTACATTCGATCAATCGATTCGTCTCGAGGATCGAAAAATGACTCTATGTATATAAAAGTCTCATCCACGTTATTCACTGGCAGATGCACACGATAACCCCGATGGTTTTTCCTACGGTCCCCCCGTGCCATTGGGGCTTCGACTTAATCCCATAATTTTATAGTTTATTGGGGCTTAGTTTGATGGAGTCTTACGGAAAAAAAAAAAAAAAAATTACCCACGCACTTGCTACCCCCCTAAAAATAAGGGATGAAAAAAAAGCTTCGTACTACTTAAAGGCCAAAATCAATACGATACTTTTGGCAAAATATATATATACTGAATATTCAGTATATAAATATATATATGTGTACTTGTGAAAATTACTTTACATGAGAATGAGCTTGAGGGCGCGAACTAAAGCTCTAGGCAGTTCGACGATAATGGATCGCTCGCATAAACAGCGATTAGAGAATGTTGAGAGGCGAGTAAAGTGATTTTTTTTCCTCTCCCCCCTTCAAAGCCGAAAAGTCTCCGGGATTTGGCAGTCTAAAAGATTGCAGAGCTCTTTTTCTTTCTTACGGTTCTTGTACTAAAAAAAAAAAAAAAAAAAAAAAAAAAACTTCAAGTACACCCTCAATACTCGTTCTGTAAAATAAACAAAAAAATATTTCACTATTCAAATTAATATTCACCCTAAACTTGACTGAAACACAATTTTTTTTTTCATCTTACATGCCATCATTGCAATTACATTTTTTAATAGTAAAAAAAATTTCAAATTTTTATTGGAAGACAAAAATAATGAAAAAAAATTTTCAATATTGTTGCAAAAAAAAAATCAAATCACTGTTTCTCGTATAAAAAATGTCTTGACTTGAGGATTGCGGAAGTAAAATTGTCTCGTGGATGAAAAAAAAAAAAAAAAAAATACAGAATAGGGGATGAGAGTGCGGAGAGTGTCGTAATCTCTGACATTGACGGGGTTGAAAGGAGTGACTCCTGTCCCCTGCACATGCCAACTTTCGCATCTCCGGACTTTGGTACAAAATCATTCCCAACCCTATATATATATATATATATATATATATATATATATATAAATTCACCCTTATATATGTATATATATAATAAGGGTGAATTTTTTCTTGGCCGCTGTTGCTTCAATGCGAGAGAAAGGCTGGGTGAGATTAATCCACGATTTGCATCCGGGCGCATCTGCTGGCCCCTCGACGCCGAGCACAGACACTCGTACATACGTTACGTCGAGTATATAAGCACAAAAGTGCCCAATCTATGAAATCCCCCCGAGAGCGATTTTGCGGCCAAGCAATTCTAATAGACTTTCCTTTTATTTATTTATTTTTGATTTATATTTTAAAAAATTTTTTAACTTGAACTAACAAAGGATTAAAATAATTTATATTGTAATTGTAATATTAAATGAAATTTTCAGATCGATGAAAAATTGGATTTTTTTTTTATTAAAAAATTATTGCTTCAGTGGATTGTTGAATGAAATTTTTCAATTTATTTGAAGGGGATGAAGGAATTATAATTATTTTGTGATAAAAAAGAATTACTTGTCATTAATAATAATAATAATAATATTGATTGTTGTCGTTATTTTTTTTGTTGGGAATGGACTTGTAAAATTTCAACTTGCATTACCAAGCGACGACTCGTACTCCCTGCCATTAGTCAGATTGCGTGTCATCGTTTTCTTTTTTTCTTTTTTTTTTTTTTTTTCTTCGTGAAAAGGCCATACATTTGGGATACTCTGGTGCTCTATCGTGAAATGTGATCAAATTTTTATACTCGCAATCCGGAAGTATATATATGTGTCCGATTCCTTGAGAAATTGACAAACTCCTGGGTAGTCATCGATTCGACTCAGGGAAATCCACAATGAGGAGAGAGAGAGAGAGAGATATATATATATGAAAATTTTTTTTGTATAGACCTAATTTCATAAAATCTACAATCACCGAATTGTGAGATTAGAGATTTCAGAAAGATTTTTTGGAAAATTTAAAATTTCATAATATTGAACCCTTGCACTCATTCTCCCAAAATTCGATAAAAACCTTCCCCCAATGATCATTTGTTCATAAAAAAAAATAGTCCGAAATCTTCAAATTTGGAAAAATTAGAGTTGTCAAAAATTTTTTTTGGAAAATTCAAAATTTCATAAAATATGAACCCTTGCACTCATTCTCCCAAAATTCGATAAAAACCTTCCCCCAATGATCATTTGTTCATAAAAAAAAAAGTAGTCCGAAATCTTCAAATTTGGAAAAATTAGAGTTGTCAAAAATTTTTTTTGGAAAATTCAAAATTTCATAAAATATGAACCCTTGCACTCTATTCTCCCAAAATTCGATAAAAACCTTCCCCCAATGATAATTTATTCATGAAAAAAAAAAAAAAAAATTAGTCCGAAATCTTGAAATTTGGAAAAATTATAGCTGTCAAACATTTTTTTGGAAAATTCAAAATTTCATAAAATCCGAACCATTCGACCGATTCTCTTGAAATTTCACGACAACCTTATTCCAACGACACTTCATTTATTAAAAAAAAAAAAAAACCAATTAGATCGATACCTCAAAATTGAAAAATATTCGAGCTGTCCGAGAAATTTTTGAAAAAAATTCAAAATTCCAAAAATTACAAACTTCTCAATAGACTTTCGCCAAATTCGGCATCAATCCTCCTTCGACGATAATCCATTCGTGGCAAAAAAAAATCTAGCCCGATAACCCAAATTTCTCAAAACTGACGGGGATTGTTCGAAAATTTAAAAATCTTATAAAATTCAAAACCCCTTGAGTAGCTTCGATAAAAATTGGAACAAGCTAGGGCAATCTTATCCTCGAAGTGCGTGCAAAGTTTCAGTGAAATCGGTCATGGTGGTTCTCGGGATATAATTATTTGAAATTTGCAAGTTCAAAACACACACGAGTCTGAATTTTTTATTCAAAATGTGATGTCTCGATAGTTTGGCACATTTTTTTGGCAGCACATTGACACTGAAAACTGAAGGGAAAAAAACAAATTCCACCATCACAAAGCTTCCTCTATGAGGAAGCTCAATGTACAAGTACGTTTTAATTTACCCAGTAGACTGTACGCCTCGCAGGACTTCCTTCCTGACGTCGAGTGACGCAGTGAAGAGTCTCCTTTTGATTAAAATGGCAAACGCGAATTGCGAGAGGGATGAGAATGAAAAAAAAAGTCTTGAACTGCTTGATATGCTGGTGGATGGGTAGTAGGATGGAGAGAGTGAGCAACAGCTGGATCGGTTCCCTCGAGCACATTTACAGGAACAGAACTCTGCTCTTATTGACACGAGACACGAATCTATATATATATATAGATTCGTGTCTCCTGTATATATATATAGGTAAAATGCACATTCGTACAGAGTTTTGGAGAATAAACGTGTGCTGTAAGGGATGACTGAAATAAAGCTCTGTTCCTCGACAATGCTGGATTAAACTCGTACAAAGGGCTGTCCCTACCCTTAGTCGACTTGTCTTTTCTCTCGTACCAGCATTTTAACCTCTCTCTCTCTCTCTCTCTCTCTCTCTCTCTCTCACTCTTTTTCTTTATCCATCAGTCGTAACAATTCCTGTGCGTGTGTATGGGAACGTAAAAAATTGAAAAAAAAAAAAAGCGAAATTACCAATAGGGTTGAGGGATTATATACGAGGCGTCGCTACAAAGTCAGAAAAGAGGGCTGATTAGTGTGAGAGATAAAAAAAAATCACGATCCTTGACTATGGGAAATGAGAATAGGGAAATGAGTGAGGGAATTTTGGATGAGTATACCGATTCAAGCCCTTGAATAGGGGTAGTTTTTTTTTCAAATTTCGAATTTCGAAAAAAATGGTTCACGAATTCGTAATCAGTGAAAAAACAATGAGGTTCCTGAATGAATCGAGAAAAAGGAAATCGAATTTTTTTTTTTTAACATTTTGGACATTTTTCCTGGTGGCTTCGATAGCAATGACTTAAACTTTACGTCTAAATTTCCTTCATGGTCGTTTCCACTCGAAAACGTGACTCGTTTCATCGGTCCACGATGATTTTGTGAAATTTACAAAAAATTTTTCAAACTCGAACGATTGAATTTGAGAAAAAAATTTACTACCCCTCCCAATTTTTCTCGAGGATTTACGAAAGATGTTCTCGCCGCTTCGATAATCAAAATATCGTGATAAACAATCGAAAAAAAATCGTTAATCTATTAACGGTGATTTCGAGACACGAAAAAAAAAAAAAAAAAATTTAATTTTTCAAAATTTTCTCCAAGCAAACGGAAGAAAATCGTAAATTTTGGTTTTCAATCTTGTAACACGGTGGCTGATCATATATTAGGTTGGGAAATTTACCGCTGAACGCGAATCAGACTGAATTTTTGCTGAAAGAGCGAAAAAAAAAAAAAATTTTTTCCATCCCTTCGCTTTGCTTCATTCGCCAAAGCGGACTTTTCCATTGAAAATTGAAAATCAGTGTCTCGGGTCGGGAGGAGAGTTTCATCGATTTTGGGTCGAGCTATTTTACGAGGGTCTCCGCTGTGTACAAGAGTAATTAGCAGCCCTCTTCGTACACATATATATATAGAGATTTTGGGGTTGGCATCTAGGAATGATAGGGGTGTATGGGTGGATCAGCAGAGAGAGAAAGAGAGAGAGAGAGAGAGAGAGAGAGAGAGAGAGAGAGGGATTATTGCATACCGCCATAGCCAGCTGCGAATCTCGCATTAATCACTCATGCTCGAGTGATCGTTCTAGTGCACTAATTTTAGGGGTCAAAAAATAATTTAAAAAAAAATCACCATTAACCATCTATTCGAAAAATTACAATTAATCATTCAGTCATTATTATTATTACCATAATTATTATCATTATGTTTTTTAAAATTAGTAATTAGAGTCATAACAACAATAACAAAAACAATGACAACAGCAGCAGCAACAACAAAAACAAAAACAACAACAACAACAACAACAACAACAACAACAACAACAACAACAACAACAAACAGAAAAACAACAGCAATTACAATTACGACAATAACAATAATAATAACAAGATTGTTGTTGTTGTTGTTGTTTCTGTTGTTGATGTTTCTGTCGCGGTTTTTTTTTCGTTGTTGTTTCTGTCGTTGTTTTTTTCGCCGTTGTTTCTGTCGCTGTTGTTTCTGTCGTTGATGTTTCTGCCGTTGTTGTTTCTGTCGTTTTGGTTGCTGCAGTTGTTGTTTCTATCGTTGTTTTTTTCGCTGTTGTTTCTGTCGCTGTTGTTGCTGAAGTTGTTGTTTCTGTTGTCGTTATTTCTGTTGTTTTTGTTGTTATTGTTCTTAAATATAGTGGGATAAACCGATTAAATAGGATTTTCACATGGAAGAGAAAGAAAACGGAGTAACTAATGGAGTGTGTCTGTAAACGACGCAAAATCTCTATCCGTCCCTCTCTCTCTCCCTCTCCCTCTCTCTCGCTCCCTCTCTCTCTCTCTCTCTCTCTCTCTCTCTCTCTATATATATCTATCTCTTGAGGGTACTTCAAGTCCGAAGCACCCTTGGGCATATCAACCACAGGACTGTGAGAGAATAAAAGAGAGAGAGAGAGAGAAAGAGAGAAAGAGAGAAAGAGAGAGGATGTCACGAAACGGCCGTGAGCGCACTCGAGCATATTCACGTCACTCGCCATGTATCGATAACATTTGTCATCCACCGTGTGCCACTTTATTGACGATATGAAAAAGCCCATCGACGATAAGTGAAAAAAAATAGCACCTACTCGCAAAGCTCGAAATATCGAACAATTAAAAAAAAAACAACATAATATCGAAAAAATTTGAAAATTATAAAATAAATATTTTTTTTTAAATTTATTTCTTAAAAAATTTATAAATAAACAAAATAGATTATCAGCAATTAATTATTTTATTTATCGATGAATTTTCGTTGTTTTTATCGAGAAATATTTATTCGAATCAATTACGATTTAATTTAACTCGACGGAGTAATTTATTGTTACTAATTGTTAATAATTGCCGAATCGTGATTGTAAATTGGAATTTAAAAAAAATGGGCGAGAAAAGTTGTCCGATACAATTTTTTTTTTTTTTTCCGAGATCGGTGAAGGGGTTGGTGTGGCTTAGACCACAGGGGGTTGACGATAATATATGTGTTTGTGTGTACGCGTGTGCGGTGAGGAGTGTCAGGATGAGAGTCTAAATCCATTCCCGCGGCGATATTAATAGTCGCCTCTCGAATTGATGGACCCCCAAGGCTCGGGACACACGTCCCGAGCCTTTGATACATCTAAAACACATATATATATATACACATACTCGCATGTTTTGTTCCCTGAGTATAACTCTCAAGGGACTGGATAAGAGACCATCGAGAGCCAGCTGAGTCCCTCTATTGGGGCTTTTTCGAGTTTCTCCTCGAGTCCTGTACGATTGACCCGAAATACCCCCCCTGTCCCTCTCCCGCAAGCTTATCTCGTCATTTTCTCCATTGACTCAACTCCCTGATAATCAACCTTCATAAACTTCTCGGGGAAACTCGAAAAAAAAAAAAAAAAAACAAAAAACCAAAACAAAATTCAATATTTATCATTTATTGCAAAATCAATTATGCTCCCTCACAGGCGAAGCTTTGCGATGGAGTAATTTTATTTTTTTTTCATAAAAGTCCCAATCGAATTTCAATATTTCTTCCAAGGAACAATAGCAGACCTTGATCCAGAACACCAAAAAAAAAAAAAATTGTTGATAACTTTATCTGTGACGATAAATCTTTTTGTTTAAATCGTTAAAAAAAAAAAACGAAAAAACAAAAAAGAAACAAATGTTCCCTTGCAGAGCTGACTCGATAACCTGGAATCCTCACAAGCTCATGGGTGCTCTACTCCAGTGCTCGACGATCCACTTCAAAGAGGACGTAAGTCTCGTAGTGAATTTACAAGTTTTTTTTTACAACCCCTAAAAAAAAAAAATTCCATTTGCAGCCCAAAAAGCCATTCGACATGACGCAGGATTCGTGTATAGAACCGAGACGAATAGAAAAATGGCATTCCAGTTTTGGAGGGAGTCAGAAATGTCCACGTGGACAGTGTAGGAATTTAATTAAACTAAGAGATAACATATGTTGCCAGAAACGCACCCCTTACCACCAGAATACTACATATATATATATATATATATATATATATATATATTTGTCTTCGTCTATTGTTCTGCCAAAGTGAAATACCGACGAAGGGTGTGCAACCCCCTCTCTTCTGCACAGGGGCTGTCTCCTACCCCACTGTAGTTATTGCTAACTCACCTAAAACAACCCCCTACCCCTCCGAGATATTAAAATTCCGTACACCGGCTGTTTGTACACGTCCCAGGAGGGTGAGATTGCAAAAAAAAATTTAGGGGTGTTTTCATCCCCCCCGCGATATTTTCTCTTTTCGTGATTTTTCTTCCAGATCAGGGATACTTGACTAATTTTGGGCAATCATTTTTTGACGAGGAATCGGACTTAGAAAGCTCGTATAATTTTTTTGACAGGGGGAGGGGGATGGTGCTTTTTGCAAATATTAAAAATTTCATAGGGCTTGAATGTTGTAGAAAGAATTTTAAAATGATTGCTAGCATTCTTTTTTTTAACATTTAGATATCCTTGCTTTGAATTTTGGTGGAGAAAATTTGAATTAATTTAATTCAGCTTTTAGGGGTGGTTTTTGGGAATATAAAAATTCGAAAAATGGCTTGAATCTTGTAGAGAGAATTTTCATCAAATTTAGTGACAATTAAATTCATTTAATTAACTCGATTGATTGGCCAGCTTTTTTTGTTAATTTCGATATCCCAATTTTTAATTTTTATTCTGAGAAAATTTGAATTGTTTCGAGTCAATTTAAATTTGTTTTATTTTAAGAGCTGGCGAGGGTGCTTTTTGCGAATATTCAAATTTTCTAAGGGCTCGAATATTCCAGAAAGAATTTTATTTAATCAATTTTCGATTGATCAATTTGATTTACTTAATTTATCAGTAAGATTTTTGTATTTCGACATTTTTAACTTTATTAGTGAAAATTTGAATTGATTTATTTACAAAAAAAAAAAAAATAATAGTTTAAATAATAGTTTAAAATAATACCTCTTTTTTTTGTCACTTTTGAATTAAATTGAGCTTTTGCGAATGCTCGGACACCCTTGCCTTGAAAAATGATATAAAAATAATTTCAAAAAAAACGTTCTTTGAAAATATCAAATTTACCAGGATTTGTAAAAAAAAATATTCAAATCCCAATTTCTAAAAGGGCCAAAAAATTCGAAAAAAGCTTCAAAATTGAGCCAAATTTTCCTCGAAAACGGTTGCTCGCAATTTTTTTCTTAATTATTGTTAAAAAAAACATTAATTTTTTTTTTGCAAAATGTCAAAATGATCTTAAATATGTAAAAAATGACACGAAGAGTCGTTCCTCATTTTTTTTTCTCCCTCGGAATGGCGTAAGCTCTATATGAAATTCTGGAATATTTCCCGTCCGCCATTTTGAAAGCTCCGGGGAGAGAAAAAAGGTGACTCCCCTCTCGCGCATGTCTCTCCACCGGAGTCGACACGTATACCTAAACCTCTCACGACTCGTATCGACCGGAACTCCGAGGGAACATTTCCGCAATCCAACCATCCCTCTCGTTCCTCTTTGTTGGACCGAAACGTTGAATTCCCAACACCTAGTTTTTTTTTAATCTCTTATCGATGACGTTCTGACATTAAAACGAGGCATTGAAATGTCACGATGAAATACTCGCAGGCACCGCAAAACAAGAGATATTCCATTGGTAGACTAAAAAATACGAATTTTAAAAGAATTTATCGAAATTTCAGTGGTACGAGTCAATGTTGATCAGACAAAAATTTTTTTTATTGAATAAATTATGGGGAAAAAGTGGTTTTTGCAACCTAACATCTCTTTTAATAAATTAATGCAACTATTTGGCATTAATTTTAAGCGTCAAAAAAATTTTCAAAAGCCAAAAGAAACCAAAAATTTTCGAAAATCGACGATTTATGAGTTTTTTTTTTAATTTCGAAGATTTTAACGTGAAAATTCGAAATTCATTTTTCACGACGTGTTAATGAGAAAAAAATGTTGGATCTGAACTTGCGGCAACGAAAATTAATATTTTGGATCGAAGAAACGAGGAGTTATATCAAATTCTCGATATTCAGTAGTTCAGGTAGCTTATGGTCAGACATGAATTTTTAATGAGTCTACTGATGAGATTACCGTTTTAATTTATTCAAAATTGATAACGATACACTTGCGCGGTCAACCTTGATTCAAACCCCGCAGAATTTTTTAAAAGATTTGAAAAATTATTAACCAAAGTAGAAGATAAACATTTCAAATTCAGTAGTCGAGGTCATTTTCGATCGAACATTCGTTTAAATTTACGCTAGCAACGAAAAAAAAGTTCCACATTACTTTTCATTCTTTTCGACGTACCTGCATGAACCATTGGACATTAAATTTGAATTTTACATTAACTAAATAAAAAAAAATAATGCATTCAATCCAAGGCCTCCTCTATTCGATAATTTTTACATCAGAATACAAAAAAATCCAACAATCAATTCAGCGGAGAGATAATTTTTTCACATCAAGTAGTTCAAGCCAATTATGGTTAGACATCTATTTTGATTCGTTCCAAAATAAAAAAAAAAAAATTGTGCAACTTGTTTGTTTTTTTAAATAATTAAATACACTGAATTTATCATATGAAAATTCGTTCAAAGTGTTTTCTTTTTTCTTCTGCTCCGGCGACTACGACAGGGACTTTTGATCAGCTGTAACCAAATGTCAGCCGAGTATCTTTTCATGACTGACAAATTGTACGACGTAAAATACGACACTGGTGACAAGGTCATACAGTGCGGACGCCACAATGACATATTCAAGCTGTGGCTGCAATGGCGTGCCAAGGTAGGCCAACGAAAAAAAAAAATAAGCAATTAAATTTTCAAAAATAATATAATTTTTGAAAAAAAAAAAAAAACGATTGACATGTTTGCGAGAGAAAATCAGGAAGAAAAATTCTCGTGATTTATATAGGGTACAGATGGTTTCGAGAAACTGATGGACAGACTCATGGAACTTACCGAATACATGGTCAAGAGGATCAAGCAAATGCCCGACAAGTTTTATTTGATACTCGAGCCGGAACTGGTCAACGTTTGCTTCTGGTATTTGCCAAGTCGCGTGAGAAATATGCCCCATGGACCCCAGAGAGAAAAGATTCTCGGCGAGGTATTGTAACTCAGTATTTTTTTTTTTTTTAATTTAGCATGAATTTTATGCTCTTTCAAAAGTTATTCTTGTTGAACAAATGTCATTCGCTTTAAATATACAATATTTCTCTTTGACTGATATTGCTTGATTCAAATGAATGTTACTTGACTGAAAAAAATGTTATTCGACTCAAACGATAGTTATTTGACTCAAATTAATGGTATTCCTCTTTGACGAGTAATGCTTGATCCAAATGAATGTTTTTTAACTCGAAAAGATGCAACTTGAC
Organism: Rhorus exstirpatorius; assembly: GCA_963564615.1. Classification (NCBI taxonomy): domain Eukaryota; kingdom Metazoa; phylum Arthropoda; class Insecta; order Hymenoptera; family Ichneumonidae; genus Rhorus; species Rhorus exstirpatorius. The sequence goes on along the minus strand of OY751322.1, from coordinate 10,915,999 downwards.
TACAAAAAAAAGTTATTTGACTGAAGTAAATGTTATTTGAGTTAGACGAATGTCATTTGAATTGAGTAAATGTTATTTGGCCAAAAAAAAGTTACGTGAATTATACAAATGTCATTTGAGTTGAGTTCATGTTATTTGAACTGAAAAGAAGTTATTTGAGTTGTAAAAATTTTGTTCGAGTTGGCTCAATGCTATTTGACTCACAAAAATGTTATTCAGGTTATACAAATGTCATTCGAGTCGAGTCAATATTCAGTTGAGTCGAGTCGATGTTTTTTGGCTTAAATCAATGTTATTCGAGTTATGCAAACGTCATCCAAGTTAAATCAATTTTATTTGACTTACAACATTGTTATTTTGCTTGAGTAAATGTTATTTAACTAAGACAGACGGTGTTTCACTTTGAAAATCGTTGTTTGACTTGAGTAAATGTTATTTGACTTAGACAAATGGTACTTCAATTTGAAAATCGTTGGTTGACTTGAGTAAATGTTATTTGACTTAGAAAAATATTACTTTGGTTATACAAACGTCATTTGATTCGAGTCAATGTTATTTAAGCTGAGGCAATGTTATTTGGCTTAAATAAATGTTATTTGAGCCATGCAAACGTCATCCGAGTAAAATCGATGTTATTTGGCTGGAGTAAATGTTATTTCACCAGGACATATGGTATTTCACATTGGGAATCGTTATTTGACTTGAGTGAATTTTATTTGACCAAGACTTATGGTATTTCACATTGAAAATCGTTATTTGACTTGAGTAAATCTTATTTGACTCAGAAAAATATTATTTTAGTTATACACACGTCATTCGTGTCGAGTAAATGTTATTTAAGTTGAGTCAATGATATTTGGCATAAGTTAATGTGATTCGAGTTATGCAAACGTCATTAGAGTTAAATCAATGTTATTTAACTCACAAAGTTTTTGCTTGACTTGAGTAAATGTTATTTGACCAAGACATATGGCATTTCACATTGGGAATCGTTATTTGACTTGAGAGAATTTTATTTGACCAAGACATATGGTATTTCACATTGGAAATCGTTATTTGACTTGAGTAAATTTTATTTGACTTAGACAAATGGTATCTCACTCTGAAAATCGTTATTTGACTCAAGTAAATGTTATGAGACTTGGAAAAATGATATTTGAGTTATAAAAAATGTTCTTTGACTTGAGTCAATGTTATTTGACTTGAGTAAATGTTAATTGACTCAAAAAAACGTTATTTAACTCAAACGAATGACGTTTTATTTATAAAAAATGTTATTTGATTCGAACAAATAATAATTTTCTCAACAAAAACTTTGTTTAGATCAGATAAATGATATCTTTGTTTAAAAAAATGTTATTTGAGTCAAATAAATGTTATTTTAATTTAAAAAATATATATATCTATTATTTTTTATTAAAAAAATATATTATTTCGAATCTTTTTTTTTCCTAAAAAAAATTTATTCAATCGAAACAATAATTTCCCGGTTGACCATCAATATCTGTCTCTGGCAGATCTGTCCGATCCTAAAAGGACGAATGATGGAGGCCGGTACTCTGATGGTCGGTTATCAACCGGACGATCGTAGGCCAAATTTCTTTCGTAATATCATATCGAGCGCTGCCGTGACAGAGATTGACGTTGATTTCTTGCTCGCCGAGATGGATCGTCTCGGTCATGATCTCTAAATCTCTTTGCCTTGCCACCCTCATGCAACCATTCTATCTGGTCTCGATTTTCAACGCATCTTCGACGATTGAATTTCCACCAACAGGTAGGATTGTTATAATAATCATAACGAACATGCGACAGTATGAAAAATTTGAGCGAGGGACGAAAAAAAAAATATATACAACGCTTCGATGTGTACAAAAAAATAATAATAACAATTCCACAACCATGAATATTAAATTGATACATATGACACTTGACGAGTGGCAAAATTGGCAACGAGGTCTCATCGTAATAATTATTGAAATTTTTTTTTTTTTTTTTTCAAATATCGTTAAAAATTATTTTTACACGATAAAAGTAATAATTTTTTTCCAAAAAAATTATTAATTAAAAAAAAACTCGATTAGAATGAATATATAAATTTTTTTTCTTCAATTATTTATAATTATTTTCACACGATAATTTTCAGTTGATTTTGAAAAATTGTTTATATTTTTCGTCTTTGAGAGTGATAAAAAAAAAATTGCAAAAAAAATTACATTTTTTTGTTTATTTATGTTCTCGTTTGCCATTGCCACTGGTCAGGACTATAGTGATTAGGGCGGGGGGAAGTGTCGAAAAATGTTGAGGATCCGAAAAAAAAACAAAATGATGCTGGAAAAAATATGGATCATGAAAAAAAAAAAAAAAAAATTGTCAAATTATAAATTTATTGCGAGTCCCATTGCTAGAGCGTTAGGAAAAAATTAAAGTAGAAAATTTTGTTTGCCAAAATTGTAAAAAAAAAAAAAATTAGCACACGAAGGTTATAACGAGTCGTCTTGTCAGCTGCTGATTCTGCTTCACGTTGACTTCGATAATATTAATAATAATAATATAATAATAATAGTAATAATAATCAAGCAAAAACAATACAACGAGAAAACAAAAAAAAAAATTTTTTTTTTTTTTCGTTTTATTATATTTTACAGAATTTCTTCTCCACCAACCCCAAACTTTCGAAGGAAAGAAAAAAGTTCTTCAAATTAGCAACAAAAAACGGGGTTTTTTTTTTTTTACGAATTTCGAACATTTTTTTTTTAAATATAAATAATTCGAGCCAGATTGTTTGGTGATCCAGAATCAGCAGGCTCGTTAGAAAGTCAAATATTTAATCAAGCAGAAAATACGAGAAAGAAAAAGAAAAAAATATAAATAAATAAATATATAAATATATAAATAAATAAATATTGGGAAGTATATATAAATATAAATATATTCAGCGTTGAAAATTAAAAAAATTAAAACAAAAAAACCCATGAAAGTACACGCTTTTTCGAATATTCGTCAAAACTCTAAATTCAATTTTTTATTTTTTACTTTTTTTTTTTTTTGCAATTTCAATTTATTAGCTGCATATTCAAAAATTCAAAAAATCAAAATTTCTATTGACCCCCTATAATCAATGAGCTCTGAAAAAAAAAAAAAATATCGTTATGATTGTTAAGATTTCTATTTTTATTGTTGAAAAAAAGAATTATTTACAATTAATTGTTGTAATTAGCAGTCGCTGACAAAAAAAAATCGAAAAACTCGCCAATACAGATTAACATGGAGAACTATATTAAAAAAAAGAAAATAATAATAAAGTTTAAAGTACAGGAGAAAACAAATATATTAGATTATATAATACGATATACGATAAATATAAATGTATTTATGTAAATCAATGTGGCTTAAAATTTTACTTATTCGTCATCGACACCATTTTTAAATGATTTTTCTGCCTCTTTGCTCATTTTCGCAACAAATTGTCCAATTTTCATTTCCATTGGAACAAATACGTACACGAAAAATAATTACGAAAAATTATCGTTGATACATTTTTTTTTTTTTGTTGAGTTTGAAAAGATTTTGCAATACTGAAAAAAAAATGCTGTTAATGTCAGTCCATTGCAAAAAAAAAATCCGATCAACAGAAAAAGACACCAAAAATCAATAAAAACAAAAAAAAAACAAAAAAAAAATTATGGAAAACGAAGAGCAATGGCCGAAATGTATTTTTACAAGCAAGCCTGACCACTGATCCGATACCTGAGAAAAAGACAAAGAGAGAGAGACATTCGTATTGAACTAATGGAAATTGTTGTTAATTAACTGCTGCACGAGATTCGCTTTTTTTATCGTCAGATAAAAAGTCGAGCCTCGTTGTTGCTTGCAATAATTTATCGTAGCTAATTTTTTTTTTTTTTAATTAAACAAAAAAATTTAGTAATAACAAAAATTTGTTTTTAGCAAAAAGAATTTTTTTTTTTTGGTAAAAAAAAAAAAATGACGACGTATCATCGGTATTTTGATGACGATGAATCTTACCAATTTCTTTCTCCCATAGGCACGATTATTATTGTTTATTATTATTATTAACATTATATAGACATCTATTTTTTTTTTCCATAAAAAAACTTCCAGTTTGATCACTCTGTACATAAAAATTCAGTCTTCATCTTCGAAACACAATTTTTTCTCCCTTCGCACTGACTTTAGAAGAGCACTAAAAAAAAAAAATTGTATAGCACCTCCTTTAGGTTTGGAAAAAAAAAAAAAAAATTCTCGCGGGGTAAAAGAAATTGGTAGGAGTACGAAAGAGAGTCAATAGATTTGTTATCGATAATTGTTATAATTATATAATCAAAGTATAAATGATTTATCGAAAAAAAAAATTATAATTATAATAGATAAAAAAAAATCTACGCCAGATCGAAAGACAACAAAGTCACAGGTCTTCCAATCGATAAGAACATTAGTTATATATATAAATATACATATATATGTCCTCTGGATAAATGTCTGGAGGGGCCTTGAGGTGAAAAAAAAAAATCGTCTTCCCTGACAGTGAAATGTAAGAAAATGCATAAATTAATTAATTAACGATCCTTGGCCTGGTAGAAAAATTGAAAAAATATATACACGCATAAAAATATGTGTGTGTGTGTGTGTGTTTGTGTATGTGCGAGTGTGCGTATAAATCTTCAGGAAATTGTCGAAGAAGAAAGAAAAAAAAAAAAAATCAGGATGACAAAACAAAATGCTTATTTTGCGTTGTAAAAATATGACGTGTCATATTTTATTTGTCATCTCGTCACGGAGACGGCCCCGGACTATAATCCTCTGTATATCAATGTCTAATAAATCACTGTTATCCCAATTACTGGAAAAAAAAACACAACGGTTGTTCGTCGTGCAAAAAAAAAAAAAATCCCACGAATAATTGATCAAAGTAATTCTGGCAGTACAAGGCAAGTATCTCAAATTATTTTTTCACGCTCTAAATCCATAATTCATCGTTGTTTCATCTAAAAGTGTTTTTTTTTTTTTTTTTTCATATCATGATTCTTTTTTTTCAGATTTAACGATGTTTCAAAATTTTTTTTATGCCCAATAGTTCAATCGTCATAATTCTTACTGTCACATCCAATATCCAACGGAAGAAAAAAAAAAAATTACTCATCAAAAGTACGTACAATTGTGTTTAATCATTCGATATAATTAGTTGTTATAAATTTGCAACGAATTCATATTTTCTTAATCATTATCTCTGCCGTTGTTTCCTGCAGTTGCTGTTGTTGTTGCAGTTTCTTTGTTGTAGCTGTTGTTGCTATTTTGGCTTTTGTTGTTGTTTTTTCTCGTGTTCTTTTTTTTTGTTGTTGCTATTGTTTATATTGTTGTTGTTTATGTTGTTGTTGTTTTTTATGTTGTTCCTAATGTTGTCTCTCTTGAAGCTGTTGTTATTTTGATTTTGTTGTTGCAGTCGATTTTCCTGATGTTGTTTCTGCTATTGTTGCAGTTACATTTGCGGTTCTTGTTGATGCTGTTGTTGTTTTTGTAGCTTCCGTTGTTTCAGTCGTTGTTCCTGATGTTATTTATGTTAATGATGTTATTGATATTGGCATTGTTTTGTCGCTACTGTTGTCTCTGTTCAGTCAGCTGTTGTTGTTGCTATTTTGGCTTTTGTTGCTGCTGTTGTTTTTGCTCCTGTTCTTATTTTTGTTGTTGTTGTTGTTGTTGTTGTTTCTGTTGTACCTGATGTTGTCTCTGTTGATGCTGTTGTTTTTTTGATTTTGTTGTTACAGTTTATTTTCCTGATGTTGTTTCCGCTATTGCTGCCTTTACTATCTCTGTTCTCGTTGATGCTGTTGTTGTTTTTGTAGCTTCCGTTGTTTCAGTCGTTGTTCCTGTTGTTTTTTATGCTTATGCGGTTATTGATATTGGCATTGTTGTTGTCGCTACTGTTGTTTCTGTGTAGTCAGCTGTTGTTGTTGCTATTGTTTCTGTTATTCCTTTTGTTGCTGATGTTGTCCCCATTTTCGTTGCTATTCGAGATGTTTTTTCTTGCTTTTGTTAATTTTTTTTCCTCGTTTTTTATGATGTAGTTATTGTTTTTATTGTAGTTGTTTTTGTTGTCGTTGTTGATTCTGCTGTTGTTCATATTGCTATCCTCTTTGATGCTGTTATTGTTTTTTTTTTGTGTTGCCGTTATTGTTGCTGTTACACTTGTTCTTATTTATCTTGTTGCCATTGTCGTTGCTATTGCGGTAGTTATTAATGTTGTTTCCGTTATTGATTCTCTTGTTGGGTCTGTTGTTGTTGTTTTTGCTGTTTTTTCGTAACAATCGAGTTCCCGATCGATCGTCGATTAGTAAAAAAAATGAAAATTGAATATGATTATACGAAAAAGTATGCAAAATTATGTAGTAGGTAAAATCTGAAACAAATTTTGTCTACTAAAAAAAAAATAGAATAAAACCAACAAAATTTCGATCATCTCGTCTTTGGAATTTTCGTCCCGAATTTTATTCTCGTATAGAGTCAACGACGTAAACGATAAAATCGTGGAAAATAAAAATTCCGGAAAAACCTGTTTGTGCCAGGAATCATAGGGCCCATAGAGCGAGAGTCTCGGAGTTGGTAAACCGGGGAATAAATTATGTTACCGGTATAACACGAGGGGGGGGCCCAGTCGGCCTCGACGTTCCTGCTAAACGATAAGCTCGTAGCTTCGACGTTTCTCTCCTGCCCCGTGACAGTCACAATTCGTAACTCGTGGTGTTCGAACGTTTGCGGAAAAAATTAAAAAAAAAAGTAACATGAAGTCTTTCGTCGAATATTCGCCGAGCAGTGATTTTCCAATTGAAAATTTGCCCTACGGTGTCTTTTCGACGGCTGAAAACGTGAGTAGAGACGAAATTCTTTGTTTTCTTTTTACACTTTATCGGTCTGCTATTGCCGAGCTAAATCGCGTGTTCGCGCAGTGACGCCAGCTAGCGTCAGAGTTCAAAGAAAGATTTACCTTAAAAATGACAAAATCTGCCTCACCGACTGAAAGTAAGTTACCGACTGTATATAAATTGTCTACAGTCGGTATGTTACCGTCAGTCGGTAAATTGCCGATGGCTTGATTTCTGTTCTATAAATCCGAGGGTATTTGAAAGAAAGATACAAAAAATAAAACCTCAAATTTATCCTTCTCGTTGATTTTTCGAATGAACAATGATGAATAATGACGCAAACAGCCGAAGAAACGGATCGGTGTGGCGATCGGTGAACAGATCTTGGATCTGTCCGTCGTTTCTGATCTCTTCGATGGGCCGCTTTTGTCGGTTAAACGGGATGTACTGCGTCGTGATTGTCTCAATGATTTTATGGCACTCGGAAGAGAAGCCTGGATAGAGGCACGTAAAACATTGCAAAGTCTTTTGTCTGTCGAGGACAGAACTCTTCAGGATTCGGTGCTACGTTCAAAGTATAATTGATCGTTTATTTATAATTATCATAACATTCTATAACTATTACTATCACTACAACGAATAGTAATAATAATAATAATAAACTTATTATTATTATTATATAATTGGTTGATGACAAAAAAAAATTTCATCGATGCACAGGGCTTTCGTGTCCCAGGACGTAGCTTCGATGCATTTACCAGCTAAGATCGGTGATTATACGGATTTCTATTCGTCGATTCATCACGCGACGAACGTTGGAATAATGTTTCGCGGCAAGGAGAATGCCTTGATGCCAAACTGGTTAATAATTTATATATATATATGTATATTTTTTTTTCCACAAAAACACAATATTTACTATCCTCGATCGTTAAGGTCGAGTTTCAGAAAAAAAAAAATTAATATCTCGCGATGTTAATCGCAGGAAATACTTGCCAGTCGGCTATCACGGTCGAGCCAGCTCGGTAGTCGTGTCCGGCACGCCTATACGCAGGCCAAGGGGACAGACACTTCCGGTGGAAGGTGCGCCACCGGTTTACGGCACCTCGAAGCTCATGGACTTTGAGCTCGAGGTTGCCTTCTTCGTTGGTGGTCCACCGACCGAGCTCGGCGATACGATTTCGGCGAGCAAGGCGTACGAACATATCTTCGGCATGGTCACGATGAACGACTGGAGTGGTCAGTGATTTTTTTAATTTTTCTTGGAAATATCGGGGGGAGAAAAAAAAATAAAACTTTTCGATTTATCGAATCGATCGATTTGTCGAATGAATTCGATAGTTCGATTAATTTGAAAAATTCGAATGACTTGAGTTCATCTAATAAAACGAATAAATCGACTAAATCGAATATCTCTAATAATTCCAAGAATTCGAATAAATCGAGTAATTCGAATAATTCGAACAATTCGAATGAATCGAATAATTCAAATAACTTAAATAATCCAAAGAATTCGAATAATTCGAATAAATCGAATACATGGAATGAGGGTCGTCAGAATTGAAATGTGAATTAAGGCATTGATCATTAAAAAATAATAATAATAATAATTTATCTGGATTCCATTACGCGTTGACAAAAAAAAATGGTCAGTGATTAAAATTTCATTACCCATTACCAAAATAATGGATGGAAAAGTTAGTAAAAAACGATGTTCCTGCTTTGAAAATTCGTAAAAAATTCAAAAAAAATCGTAGCTCAATGAACGAAGCGCCATTTTCAAGCTAAAATGATTGCGAAAAGAATGAGCACTGGCCCGAGTTCCAACTCCTCCGGGAACAAGAGTAACAGCAATTTTAGTGAACCCATGAAATTTCGGGAAATAAAAAAATGTTTACTTTTCCTTTTTTTTTCTCTCGTTTTCATAACGAATTCTTAGGATTTCGGAATAAATTTCATGAGATTTGTGATCAGCAGAAAATTTCCGATTACCCAGGGCTCATAAATATGGTGAAAGACGAAAAAAAAAAAAAAATTTCAATCCTTTGCCCACTTTTTTCGAAAACCTTAAAATTACGAAATTTCAAATGGCAATAATTTTGCTCAGCCCATAATTGAATAAAATGGGTGATAAATAAAATTCCATTACACATTATCAAAATAATGGATAATGATTTAAATTTTATTCACCATTGCCAAAATAATGGACAATGGATTGAATTCCATAACTCATTACCCGCATAATGATTAATGGATTGAATTCCATCACACATTAGTAAAATAATGGATTTCACTGATGCATTACTCAAACGATGAATTATTCACAACCCTGCATAGAATAAATCGGATGCATTGAATAGATCGAATGATTCGCATAAATCCAATTGTTCGGAATAATTCAATTAGATCGACACGACGAAACGAGTATCGGAAGATTGATATGTAATTGAATCGATCATACAAAATTGTGCGTGGATTTTCATAGCTCGAGATATACAAAAATGGGAATACGTTCCTCTGGGTCCATTTGGCGCTAAGAATCTTGGAACGACCATCTCACCTTGGATAGTTACGATGGAAGCTCTCGAACCCTTCAAGGTTCCCAATATGGCGCAAGATCCTAAACCCTTTCCCTACCTTCAGCACGAGACATCGTGCAACTTTGACATCAAACTCGAAATCGACATCAAACGTACGTCATTCGATGCGCTTGAACTAATAGAAAAATATGGTCTTGTATCGTGCATGTTTCCTGAATTGGGATTATGTATTGGTTTATTGTACGACTAAATTGTTATTACAGCACCAAACGGACCAACGACCACCGTCTCCCGGAGTAATTACAAGTACATGTACTGGACTGCCCAGCAACAATTGGCACATCACACTGTCACCGGATGTAACGTCAATCCCGGCGATCTAATGGCATCAGGGACCATAAGCGGAGAGGTTAGTTGACATCACAAAATGGATGACATTGCGCAATTTCTGACGTTTTGATATGGCTGACGTTATAAAATGGCTGTGAGATTACAAGACGACTGACATTACAAAATGGCCGACGTTACAAAATGGCTGTCGTTACAAAATGGCTGATATTACAAAATGGCTGAAATTACAAAATTAATGACATGACCAAATGACTGGCGAGTTACAAAATAGCTGGCAATCAACATGGCTGACTTTACAAAATGGATGACATTACGCAATTTCTGACGTTTGAAAATGGCTGACATTATAAAATGGCTGAGATTACAAGACGACTGACAATACAAAATTGCTGACGTTACAAAAATGCCTGACGTTACAAAATGGCTGACGTTACAAAATGGCTGACGTTACGAAAATGGCTGAAATTAAAAAATTAATGACATTACCAAATGACTGGCGAGTTATAAAATAGCTGGCAATCAACATGGCTGGCATTACAAAATGGCTGACGTCACATGATGACTGGCATTATAAAATGGCCGAATTACGAAATTCTTGACGTTACTCAATAACTGACATTATAAAATGGTTGAGATTAAAAGATGACTGGCGCTACAAGATGGCTGATATTACAAAATGGCTGAAAATACAAAATTACTGATATTAAAAAATATCTGACGCATTACAAAATAGCTGGCAATCAACGTGGCTGACATTACAAAATGGCTGAAGTTACAAAATGGCCGACATAACATAATGTCGTCCGATTTTCTTGAAAATTGGTACCCAGCGGGTTTTGAGGCCTCCCATCACGAATCCAATAACGAAATATTGAAATTCAAATGGAAAAAATTTAATATGGCTATCGAAAAAACGAAAAATCGTTCGATCTTCATGGAAATCGTTACTTGGAGCGGGGGGGGTTATCAACCTGATTTTTTTGAATTTAGGCTCTAAATTTCAAAATTCAAAATGCCCAACTCAAAATATGGGCATCGTAAAAAAATGAAAATTCTATCGATCTTCCCGAAAATTTGTATCCCACAGTTTCAATTCTCACTGATTACAGTTTCAGTGCTCAAAAATAAAATCGTACAAGAATATTCGAAAAAAAAAAAAAAAAAAAAATTATCTTTTATCGCAGACCTCGGACTCTTACGGTTCGATGCTCGAGCTCTGCTGGAAGGGTACAATGCCCATACCGATGAAAGACGGTACAACGAGAAAATTTCTTCAGGACGGTGACGAAGTGTCAATACGAGGTACGCGAGACTTATCTCCAAATTCGAGCAACAATAGTAAATATATATATATTTTTTTTTTTTCGAAAAATCGTGAAATCTTTTTCGTTTTCTCAGGCTACTGTCAGGGTGAAGGTCACAGGGTAGGTTTTGGTCCCTGCAAAGGAAAATTACTTCCGGCTCATCCAGAATAATTAACATAATTATTTTTCTATCCACTTTTCGACGGACAAATAAATGATTTTTACAACAACAACAACAACAAAAAAGTAACATTTGTTTTTTTTTTTGTGATTTATTCATTGTCACTGCGTACGACGAGTGACGCAAACGGTTTTGCATCGATTTTCTCGTACGACGGAGGCCGTGACAGGGCAAACGATCAATAAAACGGAAAAACCGGTGTATAAGGCAAGGGTGCGATAGTTGGCAGGTGAGTATGGCGAGCACACTGCTCAGGTGAGTAGAGTAAAAAAAAAAAAAAAAATCATTTCAACGAGCACACTGACCTCGCGTCTCACCGCGGAAAGTCTCGTGAAATTTTCGAACGAAACGTAAAAGAATTTATTTGTTTTTTTATTATTATTGTTTTTTTTTTTATAACAATTCAACAAACCTTTCAGTTCATTTAATCGGATAATATTTTCATATTTTTTTCAACGGTCATTATCGATAAAGGATATTTGTGATTAAAATAAAATAATTAATTTCTTGACATGCTATAATGACAAATAAAACGAATGAAAAAATACAATAATAATAAAATTTTTTTTAAATCAACAGTTCTTCGTTATTTTTTTTCGAATTACGTTCAATTTTTAATGTAAATGTGACGATAATTAATACTTTTTTATGAACCTAGCCACGAAATATTAACAATAGTTTTAAACGGTTAAAATAATTGTATTGATTAACAATATTGATAACAATAATAATTATTATTAACAATATTAATAATAAAAAATAATTAAAAAATCAAAATTCTTCATTAGTTGTTTAAAATCGCTATTAATTACATTAAAAAAAATATATTATCGTCAATTTTTCGACAAAAATTGCTTCGAAGATTGTTGTTAATTTTGTTTTATTAATTATAAAAAATAAAAATTTCCTCGTAATTTTTTTCATGGTTCAATAACAATAATTTTGAATGACAATAATAATTATTAATAACAATATAAATAATAAAAAAGTATGAAAAATGAAAATTCTTCAATAATTGTTTTAAATCGCTATTATTATTATTATTATTATTATTATTATTATTATTATCGTTAATTCTTCGAAAAAAATTGCTTGGACAAATGTTGTTAATTTTTTTTTTTCATTAATTATAAAAAATAAAAATTTCTTCATAATTTTTTTTATGGTTCGATAACAATAATTTTAAATAACAATAATAATTTTTAATAACAATATTAATAATAAAAAAGTAAAAAAAAAATTGGAATTTTTCATTAATTGCTTCGAAAATTGTTGTTAATTTGTTTTTTTTTTTTTTTTTTCATTAATTATAAAAAATAAAAATTTCTTCATAATTTTTTTATGGTTCGATAACAATAATTTTAAATAACAATAATAATTTTTAATAACAATATTAATAATAAAAGAGTAAAAAAAAAAATTGAAATTTTTCATTAATTGGTCAAAATCGCAATTAATTTTATTAAAAAAATAATTATCGTTAACTTTTCGACAAAAATTTCTTCAAAAATTGTTAATTTGTTTTTTTTTTCATTAATTTTCAAAAATAAAAATTTCTTCGTAATTTTTGTTTATCTCCCTTCCCCAAGAGGGTTGCAAGCTCTCGAAATGTCGATAAACGAGCCAACGGCTCGTTGGACAGTTCCCCTGAGTGATGGAAATCACATTGTTGAATTCGAGCATGGCACAGCCACCGGAAGGAGAACGGTAAAAATTGATGGTAATACTCTCGTACATCGTGAATGGATGTTTCGTCTCGTTGGCGACGAGATTGTCATGTTTGGCGATACGAAATTCATCATAAGGGTTGATCCCATATCCGGTATTGAAATTTTTATTTTTCATAAAAAAAAAAAAAAATTCACGTCTTCGGACGTAAAACCGTGATTTGTGACGTCAGCTAACAATTTGCGATATATATCGCAGGACTAAGATTTTCCTACACGCTGTGGGTTAATGGAAAAAGTTTTAAAAATTTCGTCCAATCCCAGTCGAAGATTCTCGACGCTTGGATGACGAAAATTGGCGACGAACAATACAGAATTGTTCTCGGTGAGACTGAGAAACAAATTCATTAAAAAAAATTTCCACTTTCATTATTGTTTAAATAAAAGATAATTAATAATAGCAACAAAAATGAATTGTCATTGATTCATTGATAATTACAGGGATTAACATTTATTTTTTTCGTATAAAAAAAATTCTATTTTGTTCAAATCTCGTATTATAATTGTTATTATTATTTTTTTTTAATAGACAAAACAACCCAGACAGTTTGGGTGAACGGTGAACAAATAGACGTTGAGGTGAGGCCTCTGTGTTATTTTTTTTGCACATTCAAATTAAAAAAAAAAACAAAATCACTTTATTATTATTCTTATTATTGTTTTCTTTTAGAACGAATTTGTTGACGGTGGTGCAGAAATTCTTTTCATGGTAGATGGCAGGCCTGCCGTGATAAGATCCTGCAGTTCCGAGCAAAAGGGCATTGGTATAAAATATTTTTTGTACATCGACGAAATCGAGATCACCGAGCAAGTATTGCTCTAGAATGTAAAATCAAAAATTTCGCGAAAAAAAAAAAAATAGTGCGTCCAATTTTTATCCTCAAAAATAACAATCACCTGTACCCAAAACCGAGAGCAGCTATACAAATTTTTCTTCACTCTGTATGTAAAAAAAAAAAAAAAAACGATCTAAAATATACGAGCAAAAAAAAAAGTTACAAATCGATGACACGATTTTGAAAATTTCTCCTGACTCGAAAAAAAATCACAGTGACCTGAATCAAGCGCCAATTCGAAGCTTCGACTATCCTGAGACAGAAAAAAAAAATAGAAAGCCTCGTCGTCGAAGTATCGATCAAACAACCCATCGATTAACCAACCCCAATGTTCGTTGATACTTTCTTCTCGTTCACTTAACCTCCTGTCATGGGAATTCTCGTAATTTCGTGGTTTTTCGAAATAAATCCGGTCAGAAAGATCAATGGGTGACGTAAAATGACGTTTCTCTAGTGTGGGATTTTTTTTTTTTTTTTTCCCCAATTATGAGCAATGTCGTCGTTGAGAAGAGGAAGCGTCGTAAGTCTGGGGTCTCGGCTGACCTATGCTACGGAGGAGGAACCCCATTACGAGGGTAAATGTTAATTAATTTTTTTCATAAAATATAATTTTCCCTGATAATTTTGACATGCATCGATGCTATAATTGAGACTGCCCTCGTCATTACATCTTTCGTCATCGTTGATGCTACCATCAGTACAGGGGTTGGTTTTTCACCCCTAGCTGTTTTAGCCTGTCACAGAAGCTCTTTCTCGTCGAATTTAATTCATAAGTAGGTTAATCGAAACGCCAGACATCAATAAAGACCCTCGAGTGACAGATTAATCGAAAAATTTCATAGCCCGAAGACAGTGCCCCTCGAAAGTTGACGAACGAGTTGGAAACCGCAAAAAACACTCGTGTTTTTCAACTTCATTATTTTTTATCTTCGTTGCATCGAGCACAATCGAAAAAAAACAGGAATACTTTTTTCATGTACGGATATGGGGCTACGGGAAAAAAAATATACGACAGAAATTTTTTCGAAAAAAGTACAATTTACTTGACGAGGAAAATTTTTCAATTTCTGCAAATTTTTCTCACCGTCACATCCCCTATTTCTCGACTTTCCTCGTTACTTTTTTACGTCGTATCGTTCAAAATATATCGTACTATTGAAGAAAAAAGGCACACCGATGGCGTATGATGATAAAAAAAAAAAAAAAAAATGCTAATATTAATGATAAAAGGATAATTTCAAACAGAAATGTCAGACGAAGAGTTGCGTCAGTCTCTCGAGCTCTCTGCTCGTACGAACAAAGTCTTGAGACTGGAAAACGATGTTTTCGAGCGTTATCTCAAGAGGAACGATCCTCAGTGTCTCGAGGGTGAGTCAAAAATGAAGAATTAAAAAAAAAAAAAAAACAAAAATTCCTCGTCCCTGCTCTTCGAGGAGCTAATTGAATCTTCGATAACGAGTCATAATTCCACGCTTGCGGGATTGAAATGAAAAAAAAAAAAAAAATTCTCAGCGATGAGTCAAGTACTGGAAACGGTGAAACAGGCTCAGAGAATGACCTCACAGCTGGTCCCTATGTCCTCGGTCGTGAGCCTTGCCGGTGGTAGCAGCGGAGCCATAAGCGTGATACGAGATAGACAAATTTTTTCACCGAGCACAACGAGCAGTCAGACATTCAGTGGAAGTCGTCGTTACGCTTCTACACTTTTGCCAGCGACCTCAAAAGCGTACAGGTTAAAAAATAATAATTTTCCATTGTCGAAAAAAACGAAAAAAGAAAATTTTTCCATATGACCTCTTGGTCCACGAGTCATTATTTTTTTTTCTTTTTTTTCGTTTAAATTAATGATAATTTTAGGATAACGTTATCTCATCGAATCGAAATGGCCAACAAAGAGATCGAGGAGATGAAAAAGGGCCTCGCCGAATTGGAACAATTGACGATAAAGCGAAGGGCTAATTTGCGAGCGCAAATGGAGGAGATCGAATTGAGGATACGCGAAACCCACGAGGCGAGAAACGAATTGGAGGAAAATGTGGCGAAAAAGGGAGTTGATCCACTGACGGGGAAAATACCGGCTGAAAAATTTGTCAGGTTTTTTAAATTTGGATGTATATTTTTTTTACGCCAATTTCCGGTATTTTATTGCCAATTCGCAAATTACTGACCCTTTCAACAGTTGGTTTTTTGTTCAAGAATGTCTCAATATCGATAATTGACCTATGATCATAATTAAAATTTGCCAATAATTTTCTTTGGACAATAATTGGCCCGGACCGATCATTTTCTATAGCTAATAACTGGCGTAGGACAATAATTTTTTAGCGTTAGTCAATAATTGGCATGTACTGTTAATAACAATAATATTCGAGTCATAGCCAATAATTGGCATTCACTAATAACTTTCATTCGTCAATAACTCCCATGTGCCATTTATATTCCTTTACCAATAATTAGTCTGGGCCAATAGTGCCCTTAATTAGCTTGAGACAATAATGTTTCTTCGCTGATAATTGGCATGGGCTACTAAATTTCTTTTACCAATAATTTCCTGGACAAATCATTTCTCTTCGAATATAGACAGCCTTGGCCGATAATTTTCCATAGCCAATAATTGGCCTGAGCCAATAATTTTTCACAGCCAATAATGGATCTGGTACATTTATTTTCGACAGAATGAATAGGCGAGCGCCAATCATTTTCTACTGTCAGTAATTGGCCAGTCTCAATTTTTCCCTGCCAATAATTGGCATGTGCCAATGATTTTCCTGATCCCGTGCAGAAATTTTTTAGGGATACCCCAAGTCCGACCATATCCCGATCGGGATTTTCCATGGACTCCCCAAAACCGGTATCCCCATAGGAATCTATATGGTATCCGTTTCGTAATCGGATTGGTGGATGTGACAAAATTTGTACGTTATGGCGCCACTTTCTTTCAGGGTGTACCGATTGAATCCCGATCCGAAGTGCAACTGCGTCCCGAGCGTAGACATAAATTCCAATCTCACGTTTTTTCTGAATCAGAATTTGTTGCGAGCTCCTCAAGACGAATATCCTCCGATGATTTAATGGGATAATCGAAGAATTTTAATTTGCGAAATGCCCAGTCATATTCCGGTTGTGGCGGTGGCGGTGGCGGTGGCGGTGGCGGTGGTGGCGGTGGTTGTGGTAATGGTGGTGGCGGCGGCGGCGGCGGTGGTGGTGGTGGTGTTTAATGCCGTTATTATTATTATTACTATATATTTATTATAATTACATGGTTTTCCATTATCGAGAACCTCCACCACCTTAACCACTTAGCAGTGTGGCGAAAATTACATTTACGAGCCACTTTTGTGCATTTTTCATGCTCCATAGAGACTTTTAAGTCTGTGTGTATACTAGGATGTTTAAAAAAAACAAATTTTGATTTTTCATGCTCCCATCCCTTACAACTGAAGTTTTGATTAAAAAAAGACATCCTCCCAAAGAGGGTACTTTGTAGCTTAAGTAGAAGCCTATTAATCACTGATTTCCATCGAAACACGTATGCCACGTGTAAAAAGGCGTCATTGGCATCAATCTTTACCGACAATAAATAAATAAATAACATTTTGCGTTTTTTTTTGCATAAAGTCATAGCGGCAAAATTGTTAAAGGTGAATAAATTTGCTTATATACTTCCCTGAGACTAATGATTTCCTATTTTAGCAAAAGAATAACAAGCAAGGGAAAAATCTGAAAAAATTTAGGAGTATTCTCTATCGATCCTGGAACACGATCGATAGACAATAACCCTGAATTTTTTCAGATTTTGCCCGTCATGCGTGTGATTTTAATTATCAGCAGTAATTGTTAATTAACAAACAAATAAACAAGGGAGTTCGTCCACTCAAAAGTTGAAACGCCATCGTATTTCAGGATCAAATGACAATACTCCTTAATTTTTTCAGATTTTTCTTGTCATGCGTGCGATTTTAATTATCAGCAGTAATTGTTAATGAACAAACAAATAAACAAGGGAGTCCGTCCACTC
The DNA here is from genome assembly GCA_963564615.1 of Rhorus exstirpatorius. Taxonomy (NCBI): domain Eukaryota; kingdom Metazoa; phylum Arthropoda; class Insecta; order Hymenoptera; family Ichneumonidae; genus Rhorus; species Rhorus exstirpatorius. The sequence goes on along the minus strand of OY751322.1, from coordinate 10,898,161 downwards.
AAAAGTTAAAACGCCATCGTGTTTCAGGATCGATAGACATTACTCTTGAATTTTTCCACATTTTTCCCGTCATGTGTGCGAATTTAATTATCAGCAGCCATTGTTAATTAACATACAAATAAACGACGGAGTCCGTCCACTCAAAAGTTGAAACGCGATCGTGTTCCAGGATCGATAGACAATACTTCTTAATTTTTTCAGAGTTTTCCCGTCATGCGTATTCTTTTCTGAATTTTGCCTTCTCGCTACCGCTGCTAGCTTCAGCCTCATGTATAGTGTATAGAAGATATTTATGAAGTAAATGTACAAGCATTCGACAGCGTCGTGGTTAGAGCGTTAGTTCATTAAGTAGGCAGATAGGTAGGTAGGTTGTCCTTAAACCATTTTCCGGGTTAGCAAATAAATTTTCAACGACCGGAATCATCCTCGGAACAACAACAATCAATAAAAAATGTCAAAAACATTAATGTTCATAAAATATAATTTTTTTTGTCATTTATTTCGGGTCCAATACGCAAACGAAAGCTAGTGAGACGTCGTAGGTTCAAACCCCGGTGTCGACGTTTTTTTTTTGTTTCAATTTTTTCTATGGCTCAGGTAATAATAAACAATTGCATATAACCTGAATTGCGGAAGATAAATATTTATTCGGGATTTTATATATATGCCAGATATAAACCATATTTCGATCGGGTTTTGACTGGATACCATGATTAGAATCCAGTCAGGGGTCCCTGTCGGATTCCAATGTGCAAATGTTACATTCAGTCATGGGATCTGATCCGATGACCAGCTGGATCCCTATCAGAAAATAGGGATCCTTCTCAGAATCCACCTGGATCCCGACCGAAATTTCTGCGCGGGATATTTCACGAATAAACAAGTGACAATAATTTTCCTTCATCCATACTTAATCCTTACCATTAATTATCCCATGCCAATTATTGGCACCCTGTAATAACTTTTCATAGCCAATAATCGGCGTGAGCCAATAATTTTCCACAGCCAATAATTGATCTAGTAAATTTATTTTCCACTGTCAATAATTGGCCAGTTTCAATTTTTCCCTGCCAATAATTGGCATGTGCCAATGATTTTCCTGATTTCACGAATAAACAAGTGACAATAATTTTCCTTCGCCCATACTTAATCCTTACGAATAATTTTCCCATGGCAATTTATTGGCACCCTCTAATAAATTTTCCTTGCCAATAATCGGCGTGAGCCAATAGGTTTTGCCTCTGCCAATAATTTTTCTTCGCCAATAATTTTTCATCGAAATTAAGGTTTCGCCACAATGTCAGGTTCCGATATTATTGTTCATGTGCCAATAATTTTCAATGGAAAATTATTGGCACGGGACCGAAGCTCGGGACCTGACTTTGTCGCTCTATCACAGATTCATGGAGGAATGGCTCAAGGCAGCTGACAGTATAATCGAGAAACTTCGACTCAAGAGCTCGACGATCAAGTCACAAATAAAAAAGACAAAGAGCCAATTACGCCAGAGAGAAGAACTCGGAGAGACGCTTCATCCTATCGATTTTCAGCAGCTCGCGATCGAGAATCAAGAATACGTTAGACAAATTGAGAAAAAAAATCAATATCTCCTCGATCTTAAAAAAAAGACCGGTAATTTTTTTTATCAATTGAAAAAAAAAAAAAAAAAAAAATTCTCAATTTTTCTTTATCCATGGATTATTTTTCTCATTATTTTTTCGAGGTCATTACAACGTTGCCCTCACGACGTACAAGCAAAAAATGGCTGAACAAACGACCTCACTGAATGACATTAGAAAGGAAATCGTTATTAAAAAATCTCAGATCGACAAGCTACGAAGTACTCACGTGGCCACGATCGCTGAGGTTGAAAAAGCTGAGAAACAACTCGCCCATATCATGCAAGTCATGGCGGAGTATACGGTAATGGCTAATTTTTTTATTTTTTTAAATCTTAACCCAGCGGAAAATATTTGCCAATAAACAATACGATCCCTGATTTTATTTTCCCATTGTTCGTTGAGAGAAAAATTTCCGATAAATTAAATAACTTAATTATAATTAATTCAAGAAAATCTTGATTAAAATAATTTAAGAAAAAAAAATATAAACTTTTCAAAAGCGTAACTTTTTTTTTTTTTCATTTGAAGAAAAATTTGAAAAATATCGTTTTTCGTGAATTGGAAAATAAAAAAAGTGTTGTTTGCCCCATGAAAAGGTGCCGGATGTTCTCGACTTTGTCAAGATTCAGGCTGAACTGGGCGAGATGAGAAAAACGTACAAGCGTCTGCAGAGACATAAAAATATTCAAATGACTGCTTTAAATACATTCAAGGGACAGAAAAATCAGCTGAAACAGACAAAGAATTTGGCTATCGAATCCGGACTCGGATGACTCAGGAAAAAATTCGAAAATTTTTTCATGAAATAATTTTTTTTTTTTTTTAGCACAATTATTAAATTTTTTAAACCTTTCTTCCAGTGATGTTAATATTAATTAATTAATCAATTAATATAATATTAATTATAATATTTAGTACAGTATTGATTGATTCAATATTAATATTAATATAAAAATTTAAAAAAAAAATTCTTTTGCTTCATTCTAGTCCCTTGTCCAGTGATATAATGTCTAAGGACTCGAAGGAGTGGACGCAATTATATCCCACTTGCAATTACCGCTCGTTATCGTACGGATATCGTCACAGATTGCTCCCCGTGTTAATTGAAGACACGTATATATGTCTATTGTATACAATACGTACATATATGAGAGAGGAAAAGAAAAAAAAAGTTGCAATTTTTATTTTTAATTTTCAGGAAAGAAAACCATGTTTTTGACGTTTTTTAAATAAAATTTTTGAGTTGCGACGATAATACCTGGCGAATTCGTGATCAGGAGAAAAAAATACATCGATACAGGGTCGTAAATGAAAGTTCAAAAATCAAAATTTTTTTTTTAATTTTTGCGAAAAATGAATGGGTTCACTAAAATCGCTGTATTTTTTGCCTACCGATAAAGTTGGGAGTGCTCTTTGTGCTCATTCTCTTCGCAATCGTTCAGGCTTCAAAATTCCGCTTGGTTCATCGAGCTATGATTTTTTTTTTCGATTTTTTACGAATTATCACAGTCAGACCATCGATTTTTGCCTTTGCCCTTTGGCCGCAAATTCGCTATTTTTCAAAGGGCTCTTTTGGGTGCAAAAAATTTGAGACCTTGGGATGAATCAAATGCCATTGTCTAAGTCCGCTGAAGAGCTTTTCAAAACACCCCTGTCAAGATCATTTCCATCAATCGGCAGCAAAGTAAAATGGTTTTCGGAAAAGTGGGCAAAAAATGTGGAAATTTATTTTTATTTTTACTATTTTCAGGACCTAAGGGTGCGGAAATTTTCCGCTGATTACGAATCACATGGAAAATTTGCTAGAATTCCAAGAATTCGTTATAAAAACGGAAAAAAATGAAAAATTGAACATTTTCTCATTTCCCGAAAATTTATGGGTTCACCAAAATCGCTGTAACTCTTTTTCCCGGAGGAGTTAAAACTCTGTTGAGTGCTCATTGTTTTTAAAACCGTTTTAGCTTCAAAATGGCGCTTGGTTTATCGAGCTACAATTTTTTTTTGATTTTTTATAAATTTTCAAAGTCGGACCATCTATTTTTGCCATTTTTCTCATACTACCCCTTTGGCCTGAAATTCACTAATTTTCAAAATGCTTTTTTGAGTATAAAAAATTAAGATCTCGAAATGAATCGAATATCACTGTCTAAGTCTACTCAAGGGCTTTTCCAAACACCCCTAATAAGTCCATTTCCGTCAATCGGGAGCAAAGTAATGGGCATTTGAAATTTCGGTTTTTTCAGGTTTTCGGAAAAGTGGACAAAAAATGTGGAAATTTTTTTTTCGTCTTTCTCACTATTTTCAGACTCTAGGGGATCAGAAATTTTCCGCTGATTGCGAATCACATTGAAAATTTTCCGGAATCCCAAAAATTCGCTATAAAAATGGAAAAAAATTGAAAATTGAACATTTTCTCATTTTCCAAAATTTTATGGGTTCACCAAAATCGCTGTAACTCTTTTTCCCGGAGGAGTTGAAACTCTGTTGAGTGCTCATTGTTTTTCAAACCATTTTAGCTTCAAAATTGCGCTTGGTTCATCGAGCTACGATTTTTTTTCGATTTTTTATACATTTTCAAAGTCGGACCATCTATTTTTGCCATTTTTCTCATACTACTCCTTTGGCCTGAAATTCACTAATTTTCAAAATGCTTTTTTGGGTGTAAAAAACTAAGACCTCGAAATGAATCGAATATCACTGTCTAAGTCTACTTAAGGGCTTTTCAAAACACCCCTACTAAGTCCATTTTCGTCAATCGGGAGCAAAGTAATGGGCATTTGAAATTTCGGTATTTTCAGGTTTTCGGAAAAGTGGACAAAAAATGTGGAAATTTTTTTTTTCGTCTTTCTCACTATTTTCGACTTTAGGGGATCAGAAATTTTCCACTGATTACGAATCATGTCGAATTTTTTTGTGAACCCCAAAAATTCGATATCAAAACGTCGAAAAACCAAAAAAAAAAAACAAAAAAAATACATTTCAAGCCACAAAAGTACATTAAAAGCATATTTATTTGTATAGCTTCAATTATCCTGGAGGTAAATCATTTTTTTATACAAATTAAAAAACGTGAGAGATATCGACAGAATAAATCTTAAAAAAAAAATGTAAATACTTCTAACGAAATAATTTTTTAAATCGTAGACAAATTCAAATCAGAAATTCATTCAGCATTTATAACTGTGAAAAAGAATGAAACAAATAAATTATGAAATAAATTTAAAAATTGAATGAAAAAATAATAATAAAACAATAAAATCATAACAATAGATCTGAAAAAAAATCAATTTAAATGAGAAAGACCAAAAAAAAGTGTATCATCGTGCTCAATGAATTACAGTCACACATTTAATATAGAAAAATAGGTTTTTTTTTATTACTGAAAAAAAAAATTAATTTGAAAAAATACAAGGAGACATTATTTTAACGAGTGGATGGACAATTATTTTTCTTTACGAATGGCTAAAATACACGAGGGATTTTCAAATTGGGAAAAAATGTATATGAAAATGAGCTTGACGAAAGAGGACCTGAAAAAAAAATAAAAATAAAAATAATCGTGTCGAAGACGTGAGGGCACGCTGTAAAATTCGTTTCGTAGTGGAGTTAAGAGATTTTGGCTCGTGCCATGGTGCGTTAGTTGGTCACGCTTCACGCACCGACGATGCCTGTCCCTTCCTCTCTTTTTTTTTTACATTTTTTTTTTTCATTCCTTCTCTCATCATCGTCGTCGTTGTCCAAGTATTAGAAAGAGGCACACACGTCCTGAACAACCAGAGTAAAACTCGTGGTCGATTCAGTTCAAACGCGTCTCTTGGCAAAGTCAAAGCTCCGATACGAGAGATCGAAAAATAAAAAAAATAAATAAAAATTTTCAGCAATTTGGAAAAATAGAATCTTGGTACATTTGATCGTAAATTAATAAATCGTCGCAAATTTTGCGAATTTTTTAATGAGGATTTTTGAGTTTTGAAAAAAAATGGTTAGTGGATTCGTGATTGATGGAAAAAAATACGTCGATGTAGAATCGCGAAAGAAATTTCGAAAAAATCACGTTTTTTTGCCATTTTGGCCAAAAATAAGTTTACCAAAGTAGTTCAGCTTCCCGATGGAATTTCGACTCGAGTTCATGCTCATTCTCTTCGTGACACTTGGAGCTTCCAAATGTCGTTTGATTCGAGTTGTTACGATTTTTTTTTTCGATTTTTTACACACTTTCAAAGTTTTGTCTTGGCCATTTTTTTTTTATGTCGATTAGTGCCATTTTTTTCGTCGATCTTCAAAGTGCTCTCGTTGCTCGAAAAATTGTGACAATGGGACGAATCAAACGGCATTACCGGAGTCTACTTACGGGCTATTAAAAATACTCCGAATAAGACTCAATCGGCTGAATAGAAGTGGAGTTATGGATGTTTGAAAATTGACTGGCCAAAAATGGCCAAAGTCTTTTCCTTCGTATTTTGCCGCGATTCAAGGGCCTGGATAATGACATATTTCTCAAAAAAAAATATATATATATATTAATTACATTGAGTTTTCGTTGAAAATTAAAAATATAAAATTTTTCGGTTAAACAAAAAAATGGAGAAAACATTTATTTTCCTCCTATAAAGTGCAATTGCAGCACTATTATCATTTCGTTCGTTCCTAGAAGTTGCTAATCGATACGAGTACTCCCTTTCCCATAACCATGTCGATGACTCAACCCAAGGGGTTTTTTTTTCATATCCAGCTACTCTGGCTATTTCCCTCGTCCGGATTTGATAAATTCATTCTCAGGTGTTAAAAACGCGTTTTCAGATGATCCCCAAGCATTGTTTTTACCCGGAAATAACAGTCCTTGATCACGCTGTGAGAATACGAAAAATATACTAAATCTCGTGAAATTAAAGTGCGAGGTCGACCAGAAGAAACAAAGAGACGTTCAAATGATGTTAGCTGTTAGCATCGAGCTCGTATGAGTAAGACGAGAGTAAAAATTTAAAAAATACCAAAAGAACTATTAGATCAGTGATTGCGTCAATCTTACGGGGTTCAAGGATGACAACTTCCGGTTTTGATCAGCATTGAAAGATAACGAAAGTGTTCGGTTAAGAAGTGGAGTGAGAGAAGGAGAGTGATTCGTTGTTTATTAATTTTTTTTTTTTTTCGGCAATGAAGATAATCGAGTTTGCAGGAATTGTCGGTTTGTGGAATTTATTGTTGATTATCGGTATCGGGGAGGCGAGATACTTGGAGGTAAGAACAATTTCTGTTGTGAATTATGGATAAAGAATCTTTACTGTCATTGTCAAAGTTACCGTACTGTCACTATCACTGCCAACTTCCACTATTACTGTTGTTGTCAATGTCACTGTAATTCTTACCAATTATATAATTGTCAATATCAATGTCACAATACCTATACTATCACAGTACCTTTACTGTCACAATTTCTGTAACTTTTACTGTAACTGTCGCTCGTACTTCAACTTTCATGGTAACTGTAACTGGCACTGTTACTGTAACTGTCACTGATACTTCAACTGTCACTGCTGTGACTATTAATGTTGCTGTAACCGTTACTACTGTAACTGTCACTGCAGCTGTGACTGTAACTGCCACTGCACCTGTCACTGTTACATTAGTCGCATCCATTACTGTAACTGTCACTCTTACCGTAATTGTCACTGTAACTGTCACTACAGCTGTGACTGTAACTGCCACTGCACCTGTCACTGTAACTGTCACTGGTACGTTAACAGTGTCCATTGCTGTAAGTATTACTGTTGCTGTAACCGTCACTACTGTAACTGCGATTTTTGCTGTAACTGTCACTACTGTAACTGTCAAGTTTGCTGTAACCGTTACTACTGTAGCTGTCACTGCAGCTGTGACTGTAACTGCCACTGCACCTGTCACTGTTACATTAGTCGCATCCATTACTGTAACTGTCACTCTTACCGTAATTGTCACTGTAACTGTCACTACAGCTGTGACTGTAACTGCCACTGCACCTGTCACTGTAACTGTCACTGGTACGTTAACAGTGTCCATTACTGTAAGTATTACTGTTGCTGTAACCGTCACTACTGTAACTGCGATTTTTGCTGTAACTGTCACTACTGTAACTGTCAATTTTGCTGTAACCGTTACTACTGTAACTGTCACTGCAGCTGTGACTGTAACTGCCACTGCACCTGTAACTGTAACTGTCACTGGTACGTTAACAGTGTCCATTGCTGTAAGTATTACTGTTGCTGTAACTGTTACTACTGTAACTGTCAATGTTGCTGTAACCGTTACTACTGTAACTGTCACTGCAGCTGTGACTGTAACTGCCACTGCACCTGTAACTGTAACTGTCACTGGTACGTTAACAGTGTCGATTACTGGAACTGTCACTGTTGCTGTAACTGTCACGGTCCCTGTCACTGTTACCGTAACTCCAATTTCTTTGGATGATTATACGTCTTTTCTGTCCGATTTCGTCCTAGGAAATTTTTTTTGTCTATAATATTTTTTTGTCGAGTTTATCCTTATACAGCTATCGTCATTTAGGATTTCAATAATCCTTATTTTCCCAAACACATTGGCAAATAATTCTACAATATCGACGAGATTTTTTCGCTCTCTTTTCTCGGCTTTCTTTTTTGTTGTTGTTGTTGTCTGATCGAGGAAAATTTGTACAAAGTTATGTTTGATCGAAAATCGACGATCCTTGATGTACAAATCGTAAAATCACGAATAACGGTAATAGCGAAGATTGTATACGACTCGACAACGGTTTACAGCACTTACCTATCTACAACCGACATGCTTGAAAAAATATTCCATTGTTACAAAGTCACCTAGGTGTTACGTGTAGCCCGTTGGAGAGCACACGGTTTGTGATATTTAAATTTCTAATTGTCCTGCAATGCTTCACGAGCGTCTCTTTTCTCTCTCTCTCTCTCTCTCTCTCTCTCTATCTCGGTGACTCGTAATAATTGTAATATCCGTGGAACTGACAGTGGACAATGTTTGTTTAATTTACCGTGATCCCTGGTCGTTAAACGAGTCTATGTCTTGGACGTTTTTATTTTCCTCTCGAACCACTCTTTCAGGGTCTCAATGTCAATTTGGGGGAAGCGTTGCAATTTCTTCGTGAATACGATCGCGAGGCCTCGACTGTTTGCAGCCGTTTGATGATGGCACAGTGGAATTTTGCAACAAACATAACCGACGCCAATCGTCGTAGAATGGTATTTGTTTTTTTTTTTTTTCAATCTTCAGCTATTTTATGCAAAAAAAGGTACCATGGAAATGGTACCCAAAACCAGAAATTATTGAGATATTAATTAATGAAATTTTTATAAATGATTAATTCAAAAAATTCTAGCTCCAAAACCAGTGACCGTAGTTGCTATTGCCAAAGGACCTTTTTACGCAGAATTAAATGAATTTTTGGAAAAAAAAAAATACTAGCACCAACAATTCTTTTCGAATAGCAAAGAAATCTTGATTTTTTTTCTTTTTTTTTTTTTAAACCCACAATAAATATTTTCAGCTCGAAGAGCAGACACTCAAGCTAAAGTTCGAGAGATCATCGTGGCGCAAGGCTATAAGCTTCGCCTGGAGCAGAATACCCGATCCGATCACGCGTCGTCAATTAAAGATGATCGCTGTAAAGGGAAGAAATTCTCTGACAGACGACAAATTTAACGAAGTATGGATTTTTTTTTTTTTAATTTCCTCTCGAACTCCTAAATTTACGATCGATTGTCGAGAACAAAAAGAAAGAATGAAACCGATATTATAAAAATCGCAGATACATCATTTGATCGTCGAGATGAAGGAGCTTTATACGAGAACGAGGCTATGCCCCTACAAGAAGATGGGTGGATCGTGCAATTTGGATGTGGATCATGGTACGTGTGGGGATTATTCTTAATTTCAGAAGTTTCGTTTTTCCGGCTCAATGATGAAAAGGCACATGTTTTTTTTTGTGTCACGGTGAATTCCTGGGAGTGTTTCGATAGAGTCCTTTTTCGTTTCCAGATGTGGCTAGAATAATGGCGGAATCGAGGGACTACGACGAACTACTGCATTACTGGAGAGCTTGGCACGAGGCTGTGGGTCCACCATTGAAGAACAAGTATATGAGATACGTGCAACTGGCTAATCAGGCATCGAAACTCAGTGGTAAGAAACTAAATTATTATTTTTATTATTATTTATGTTGTTGTTGTTATTACAGTTTTAATGCCATTGTTGTTGTTGCTGTTTTTATTATCGTTATTTTTGTTGTTGTAGTCATTGTTTTTCATGGTATTGTTGTTGGTTCTGTTGTTACTATTGTTGCTGTAGCTGCTGTTGTTGTTGTTATCTTTATTATTACTTTTGTATAAAAAAATATCGATTTGTTTCAAGTAAATTTTGTTCAACCGTATCGCACCAGGTTTTGCGGACGCTGGTGATCAGATGCGTGATTCATACGAGGATGAATACTTTCAGCAAAACATCGCCGAGGTTATCTCGTCGATAATGCCTCTCTACAAAAATCTCTTTACCTACGTTAGGGCAAAACTGATCGACAGATACGGTATTGAAAAAATTCGCGAGGATGGTCCACTTCCGGCGCATTTGCTCGGCAATATGTGGGCCCAAAATTGGGAAGGAATATACGATCTCGTTGAGCCTTTTCCCGCGGCAAGAAGCCTCGACGTGACCCTCGATATGATGATTCAAGGATTCACACCACTGAGGTCGTTCATGAGAATATAACTTTTTTTTTTTTACATCCAAGATAAAAACGAATCTCGTGTGAAAATTGGAAAAAACAAATTTTTTTTTTAGAATGTTCCAAATGGCCGAGGAGTTCTTCACGTCGCTCGGTATGAAACCAATGCCACCGGAATTCTGGAGATCGTCGATGTTCGAGAAGCCAATCGGCAGAGACGTCAAGTGTACCCCGAGCGCTTGGGATTTTTGCAATCGCATTGATTATCGAATAAAACAATGCACGAGAGTGACGATGGAGGATTTACTGTCGACCCATCATGAGATGGCGCATCTTCAATATTATTTGCAGTACAAGGATCAGCCGCTGATCTTCAGGAACGAAGCATTTCCAGGTAAAACTCGCGGGAGGGCATTGGCACTCGGAAATCGTTGCGATACGCGTGGGTAGCACATTTAAAAATGGTTACGGGCACTGTCAACAATCCATACAATTCTCGAGCACTTGCAGACACTCAAAAAAAAAATCAGACACTCAAAAACACTCGTAAATTCTCGAAGCCACTCACTGGCACTCAAAAACAACTGCAGGCAGTCATATAAGCCCTCTGTCACTCATAGACACTCCGAAAAATCGGATAAGCTCAAAGGCACTTGTAGAAACTTGCAGTCACTCATTGACACTAAAAAAAAAACAGTTAAAGCCGCTCATATAAGACTCGAGCGCTCAAAGACACTCGAGGAAACATTGCAGACGCTCTCGGGTACACGTAGATTCTCGCACGCACTCAGTGGCGCTCAAAAACCGTCACAGGCACTCATATAACACTCGAGCACACACACATGCACTCAAAAATTTCTCAGACGCTCCAGAGCAGTCCGTCGATCCTTATGCACACTCAATAGCACTCAAAGGCACTCGCCAGATGGCAGACGCCTGTACAACCCTCGTGCACTCAGGGGGAACTCGAAAAACCCTTTCGGGCACTCAAAAACACTCGTAAATTCTCGAAGCCACTCACTGGCACTCAAAAACAACTGCAAGGGGTCCTATAAGCCCTCTGTCACTCATAGACACTCCAAAGAATCGGAGAAACTCAAAGGCAATTGTAGAAACTTGCAGTCACTCATTGACACTAAAAAAAACAGTTAAAGCCGCTCATATAAGACTCGAGCGCTCATAGACACTCGAGGAAACATTGCAGACGCTCTCGGGTACTCGTAGATTCTCGCACGCACTCAGTGGCACTCAAAAACCGTCACAGGCACTCATATAACACTCGAGCACGCACACATGCACTCAAAAATTTATCTCAGACGCTCCAAGGCAGTCCATCGATCCTCGTGCACACTCAATAGCACTCAAAGGCACTCGCCAGCTCTGGCAGACGCCTGTACAACCCTCGTGCACTCAGGAGAACTCGAAGAACCCTTTCGGGCACTCAAAAACACTCGTAAATTCTCGAAGCCACTCACTAGCACTCAAAAACAACTGCAGAGGGTCATATAAGCCCTCTGTCACTCATAGACACTCCAAAGAATCGGAGAAACTCAAAGGCACTTGTAGAAACTTGCAGTCACTCATTGACACTAAAAAAAACAGTTAAAGCCGCTCATGTAAAACTCGAGCGCTCAAAGACACTCGAGGAAACATTGCAGACGCTCTCGGGTACTCGTAGATTCTCGCACGCACTCAGTGGCACTCAAAAACCGTCACAGGCACTCATATAACACTCGAGCACGGACAGATGCACTCAAAAATTTATCGCAAATACTCTAAGGAGCTCCGTAGATCCTCGCGCACACTCATTTTGGCACTCAATGACAGTTACAGACACTCGCAGAACACCCTAGCACTCATAGACACCCGGAAAAAAATCACAGGCACTCTAAGACACTCGTAGATCCTGGCGTGCACTCGTTGGCACTCAAAGGCACTCTCCAGCACTGACGGACACTCGTATAACCCTCGTGCACTCAGGGGAGCTCGAAAAACTCTTGCGGGCACTTAAACGGTAACTCGTAACCTCTCGCAGGCACTAAACATGCACTCAAACATAATTTTTTCGTTGAAGAAAAAATCCTGATAGACTTGATTGAGTGATCTTTATCTCCGTTCTCAAGGATTTCACGAAGCTGCCAGCGACGCCATTGAACTTTCCATAATGACCCCTCGTCATTTGCACAAAATCGGTCTGTACAACAATTCCATGGATGAATACGAGACCAATATAAACTTTCTCATGCTCGTGGCACTCAGAAAAGTCGCCTATCTTCCCTTCGCCTATATCGTCGATCAGGTTGGCTCTCGATGAATTCTCAATGACGACAATTATCGATTGTCGTGAGATATTTTTTGTTTTTTTTTTTGTTTTTTTTTTCGTTGTTTCTCGTAGTGGCGATGGCGAATCTTCAGCGATGGTGTCGTTGACATGACAGCAAGATGGTGGGAGCTCAGACTTCAGTATCAGGGTGTCGTTCCACCGATAACGCGAAACGAGAGAGACTTTGACGCTGCATCGAAGTATCACGTACCAGCCGATATTCCATACGCAAAGTATTTCGTCGGTGTCATCGTGCAATTTCAATTGTACGAGTCACTGTGCGAGATATCCGGTCATACCGGTGATTTGCACAATTGCGATCTCTACAGATCGAGGGAAGCCGGACGTTTACTCACGTGAGTCGATAAATTCATTTTTTTTTTTACTATTTTTTTTTGCGACAATGGAGATGGTTTTGATGAGACTGAGGTGGAAAGACGCCATTTTGTGAAAATAAAGGGAGAGAGAGGCCATTTTGTCAAAAATTTTGAGGGAAAGAAACGATTCTGTATAAATTGGAGTCACATTTCGTTGAATAGTCCGGAAGATCGACGCCATTTCGTGAAAAAATCACGAGAACGACGCCATTTTGTAAAAAAAAACTTCAAGACGCCACTTTTGTATAAATTGGAGTCACATTTCGTATAAAAGTCCAAGCAATCGACGCCATTTCGTGAAAAATTCGGGAGAACGACGCTATTTTGTGTAAATTGGAGTCACATTTTGTTGGATAGTCCAAAAAATTGTTGCCATTCCGTAAAAAAATTCGCGAGAACGACGCCACTTTGTAATGCAAGGTCCAAGACGCCATTTCGTTGAAAAATTTAGCAGAAAGAAGCCATTTTGTATGAATTAGAGTCACATTTCGTTGGGAAGTCCGTGAGATCGACGCCATTTCGGGAAACCTCGTAGAGACGCCATTTTGTGGAAAATTTATGGGGAAGCCATTTTGTAAAAATTCATAGGAACGCCATTTTATGGAGAACTAGTAGAGACGCCATTTCGTGGAAAATTCGTAGAGACGCCATTTCGTGAAAAATTCGTAGAAACGCCATTTTGTGAAAATTCGTATAGACGCCATTTTATGAAGAATTCCAAGAGACGCCATATTTAGTGGTAAATTCGTAGGAACGCCATTTCGTGATAATTCATAGTTACGCCTTTTTGTAAAATTTCTTTGAGACGCCAGTTTGTAAAAATTCATAGAGACGCGCCATTTCATGGTAAATTCGCAGAGACGCCATTGCGTGAAGAAGAAAAAAAATTCGTAAATTTCAGAGAAATTTTAGCATCAGGCTCGTCGAGAAGTTGGCAGGACATCGTGAGGCAAATGACGCGAGGTAAGACCAACAGAATTGACGCGAGTGCCCTTGTACGTTACTTCGAGCCACTTAACGCGTGGCTGAAGCGTCAGATAAAGACGGAACCGGTTATCGGATGGATAACGAGTCAGGACGATACGGGTGAGTGACGAACGGTCCATGCTGGATAAAAAAAAACGCGTTAAAGCCTGACCCGAGGACTCGTGTGACGTACAATCGTAATGATAGTAAATCCAACGATTTTTTCAGCTCTCTTCGCTCACTGGTATCGAAACAGCGGAAATACAACGACAAATTCATTCTCATCCACCTTAATTCTCGTAACGATAATATTTTTCAATTTAATTTGCATTTAAAAAGTTTTTTTTACAAATTTATAACTCTCCGTGCTCGTGTGTGTATATATATAACTTTTTAATTTCATATGAGTGAATTAATGATTATTAATCATTTCATTTATTTTTTATTTTCATTAATTTGCACGAAAATTATGAAAAAATGGTTTCGTCGCGACACGACAAATTATCAATATTTTCAATTTTGACTTCGACGCCGATCTGATCGCCATTTAAATTGACGCAGAAACACTGATTGCGACGACACTGCCACGGTACGAAGCTTCCGTCAGTGAGACAATTCGGCAGCTCGACGACATCGGCCTTTCCCAAAAGCCAACGAGCTCTCGCGCAGTCTGTTGGCGAAATTTATATTTGAAAGAAAAAAAAAAAAAAAAAAAACGAAAATGATTGACCAGGCTCGAATTTTTCAACGATTTTTAGTCACTTTTTTGCTCCTGTAGGAACCTCAAACGTCCCTGAATTCCAATTATCCATGTTCTTTTTTTTTTTTTTATATTTTCCATCCGCCATTTTTGATTTTGAGAATTTGAGACTCGATTCGAAATCGGCGACCTCGAAAACGTTTGGGCACCGATTTTTATCGAGATTCAATGATTTTTTTTTTAATCAAAATTTTAAATAATCCATTACGGAATTCTATGATCCATTATTTTGGCAATGGGTTATGGAATCACGGTTGATTTTTTTTTTGCGTTATTTTATATTGAAAATTTTCCGATCTTGTTTCTGACAGTCTATTTAGATCCGCCATTTTTTTTATTTCGTAAATTTGACTTTGAAATCGAACTCAGCGACCTCAAAAATCCCCGAGTACCATTTTTCATTAAAATCGGGCCATTTTTCGTTTTTACCTTAATCAGCCATGTTCCGCTATTTCGATTTTTCAAAATTTTCCATCAAATTTAAAATCAGCGACCTCAAAAACTCCCGAGTACATTTTTCATTTAAATCAGACCATTTTTCGTTTTTTTTTTTTTTTTCATCAATCACATTCCGCCAAATTTGCAAAAGTTTCCATCAAATTTAAAATCAGCGACCTCAAAAACCCCTGAGTACCATTTTTCATTAAAATCGCACCATTTTTCGTTTTTTCCTTAATCAGCCATGTTCCGCTATTTCGATTTTTCAAAATTTTCCATCAAATTCGAAATCAGCGATTTCAAAAAACCCCGAGTACCATTTTTCATTAGGATTGGACCATTTTTCGTTTTTCAGATTTTAGAGTCATACTGAATGAATTTTTTTTAAAACACTGAATCTCAAAATTCAATTAAAAGAAAAAAAAAAAAAAATAGAATTCGATACTTACTGCAATTCATCGCCTCCGTCAAATAAACGGAAGCCTCAAAATTTTCAATCTGTTGACCGTAAGGATCGACGCAAATTTTTCTAAAAATTCAAACGAAAAAATTCAAAAAAAAAAAAGGTTAAAACTTCCATCCGGGAAGTGACAAAAAAAAATCGTGACTGACTTTTCCCCTAGTCTTTGTACTCGATGATATTTTCCATCCGGCTGACATTCTGGTGCCTCAAATTTGCTCGTCTTCCTCGCATCGACGATCGTCGTGGTACTGGACGATTCGTGCGATTCTGTTTTCATTATTTCGCACTCGCTCTCGTACCTGCCCGAGACATGAACCGATGGATCGACTGACAAAAAAAAAAAAAAAAATTCAAAACTTCGTCACACTGACGATTTTCGTTAGGGTGCCATTTTTTTTTAAACATTAATTTACAGCAAGTCGGTTTTCCAGTTTGTAATTCCGAGACCGGAACTGGATCTTCGGTTTTTGGTTCACCGGTTATTGGATCCACGCAGTAGCAATCCTCGCTTTCGGTCATGCATTGCAAAGGATCATAGAGACCGTGATCGTTGCATCGAGCAGTAAACATGACATCGATAAAGTCAGGATTTACGGACTGCAATGCCTTCCAATGATTCAAGGAGCATTCTCATAATTGAAAAAAATAGCATATTCAATATAATGAAAAAAAAAAATAGCTAGAAAGACATATTTAATCATGTTCCATTTTTGTTTATACCGCATGTCATCTTGTGTTCGTCCCAAGCATCCAAAAATGGTATCTCTCCGAATATACGTTCGCCATCGGTCGAAATGCAATAGCATCTTTGATTGAGTCAAAGCAGAATAAAGAGAAAAAAAACGAGCTCGTATTGAGGAAAAATGCAGAATTACCAAAAAAGATTAATTTATAGGATTATGGTATGGCAGTAATGTACTCTGATTTTAAAAAAAATTTCCAAGCATTATAATAAATTCGACAGTTCTGATAAATGTGATAACTCTGATAACTGCGATAATCCTGATAATTTTGATGAATTAAAACATTGATAATTCCGATGATTATAAAGTATGCGATAACTCTGAGTGCTCTGGTGAATGATAACCTTGAGGATCCTGATAACTATGGCAAGTCTGACATTTTTGATAATTCCGACGACTTTGGTAATTGTGATAATTGTGATAATTCTAATTAATTCGATAACTCTGATAGCACCGATAACTACGAAAAACCTAATAAATAATTCTGTGAACTTCGATAAAATCTACAATTCCTCCGATATTATGATAAATTTGATGAGTTTGAACATTCTATCAGCTTTAATGATTATGCTGAGAATTATCACAATGATTAGAAGATTAGATTTATCGCAAACGATTAGAGTCATCAAGAAGATAACTCTAACTGTTTGCGATTAATCTAATTGTTCTGATAACTACGATAACCCTAATAATTCCTCCGATAAACGATATAGCTTTGATGACTCTGATGAGTCTGATAAATCTGATGACTTTGATAATTGCGACAATGTTAATGATTCTGATAATTATGAGTTAATTATAATTATTGCGATAACTCTGATAGCAGTAATTATTAAAATAACCCTAATAGTTGATGGAATGAATGATAACTTTGATAATTCTGACAACTCTGATAACTATAATTGTAACGACTCTAACGATTATGATAAGGATTATCACGATGATTGGAAGATTAAAGTCATCGCAAATAATTATGTTCATCAGAAAGCAAATAATTATGGTCATCAGAAAGCAAATAATTATGGTCTAATTATTGCGATCACTCTGACAGCTATAATAACTATGATAACCCTAATAATTTATCTGATAAATGATAACTTTGATGACTCTGATAAGTCTGATAACTCTGATGACTTTGATAATTGTGACAAAGTTAATGATTGTGAGAATTTTGATAACTCTAATTATTGCGATAAATCTGACAGCTATAATAACTATGATAACCCTAATAATTTATCTGATAAATGATAACTTTGATGACTCTGATAAGTCTGATAACTCTGATGACTTTGATAATTGTGACAAAGTTAATGATTGTGAGAATTTTGGTAACTCTAATTATTGCGATAAATCTGACAGCTATAATAACTATGATAACCCTAATAATTTATCTGATAAATGATAACTTTGATGACTCTGATAAGTCTGATAACTCTGATGATTTTGATAATTGTGACAAAGTTAATGATTGTGAGAATTTTGGTAACTCTAATTAGTGCGATAAATCTGACAGCTATAATAACTATGATAACCCTAATAATTTATCTGATAAATGATAACTTTGATGACTCAGATAAGTCTGATAACTCTGATGACTTTGATAATTGTGACAAAGTTAATGATTGCGAGAATTTTGATAACTCTAATTATTGCGATAAATCTGACAGCTATAATAACTTTGATAACCCTAATAATTTATCTGATAAATGATAACTTTGATGACTCTGATAAGTCTGATAACTCTGATGACTTTGATAATTGTGACAAAGTTAATGATTGTGAGAATTTTGATAACTCTAATTATTGCGATAAATCTGACAGCTATAATAACTTTGATAACCCTAATAATTTATCTGATAAATGATAACTTTGATGACTCTGATAAGTCTGATGACTTTGATAATCGTGACAAAGTTAATGATTGTGAGAATTTTGATAACTCTAATTATTGCGATAAATCTGACAGCTATAATAACTATGATAACCCTAATAATTTATCTGATAAATGATAACTTTGATGACTCTGATAAGTCTGATAACTCTGATGATTTTGATAATTGTGACAAAGTTAATGATTGTGAGAATTTTGATAACTCTAATTATTGCGATAAATCTGACAGCTCTGATGACCCAGATAACTCCTTTGATAAATAATAATATTGATAAATCTGACGAGTCTGATAACTCTGAAAACTTTGATAGTTGTGATAACTTTAATGATTGTGATAATTATAATAACTTTGATTACTCCGATAGCTCTGATAACGACGATAACCCTAATAATTTCTCTGATAAATTTATAACATTAATAACTCTGATAATTCTAAAAACTTTGAAAATTCTGACAGCCCCAATTGTGATAATCTTGATAACCCTAATTATTGCGATAAATCTGATAACTTCCGATAACTCTAAACACCAATGGTTCTGATAAGTCTGATAGCCCAGATAACACTAATAATTCGGATATCTCTGATTAGTGCGATAACTCTGTCACTGCTGACAACTCTGATAATTATGGAAATCGTCACAAAACTTCTAATAACTCCGATAATCTTGAAACCTGATAACTGATAAATGTGATAATTCGGATGACTCCGATAACCCTTAAAATTTTGATATCTCTGATAAATTTGACAATTCTGATAGTTCTGAGAACTCCGATAACCCTGATAATTTTCATGCCTCTCATAAATATGAAAAATTTCATAATTCTGATAATCTATGATAATTCTGGTAACTGACAGCTCTACTTATTCCGATAGCTCAAATACATCTGATAATCCTGATAACTCCGATAAATCTAACAATGCCTGTCCAGGTAACAACGAATCATCCATAATTCTGGATATTCGAAAATTCAAACAAAAAAAAAACCCCCCCGAATTAATAATCGCGTTATCAAATCGACTAACAAGGATCCTGGAATACAATGAACCGGTTTAAACAATCCATCGTCGTCACACTGCGGTCTCACTTCCGTCATTCCCAATGTTCCCTTTGCCCTACGATCGTCCCAATCGGCCTGTTTGTTCGTACAATCCGTTTTCACTGAATCCACAATTCGTATCAGTAAAATTTCATAAATCTTCGATTTTGGGGTCCAAAAAAACAAGGTAAACAAGACTCACTAGGCTGGCACGTAGCCGGACGACCTTTGTTGATCGTACAGGCCAAACCGGGTCCACAGATTGCCGATGGTGGTGGCAGACCTGGACTGCCACGAATGCATATCTCGTCCAGTGCGAGATTAGTTATGCAGTAATCGCAACAATTGCATATATCGGGATATGGCAAATAAACACCATTGTGAGTTGAATTTTGTACCAGGCAAGCTTCACTCAATTCTGGACAATCATTATCCTCGATGTATTTCTTTTGGAATAATTGTGAGTATCAATTTTTCGTTTCTCACCACGAATAGTTGGATGAATTTTTTAAAAAATACTTATCCTATGTGTATAATTACTGCGCAAAAATCGTTGGTACAGAGCATATCTTTTTCTTCGAATGCCACACAATTCGTCACCAAAATTGAAAAAAATGCTAGTCTGGTCCACGACATTTTGTTTTTTTTTTTTTTTTTACACTAAAAATCGCGATGCATTTTGGAGAATAAACGCAATGGATGAAGGAGTATTGCCAACTGATTGAAAGGCTGAGAACACGGTATGAGTCAACGAGGACAATTCTTTATCAACGAGGAGATAGTAATAATGGTTATCATGTTTTATCGAACATGAAAAAAAAAAGCTTATGCCTAATCTATATCGAGCGAAGGAAATGATCGAATGATAATTTTTTTTCGATAAAACGATACAGTCCAAGTTCTCATTTCTGAATTGCTGGAACATTTTTAATGAGCTTTATGGTTACATGTTTCCATAATTCAAGTGTTTACGGTTACATACTCCCAAAATTTGAGTCCCATTATTACAGTATTTATGGTTACATGTCCTCGTTATTCAAGTATTTATGATGACATGTTCCCATTATTCCTGTATTTATGATTACATGTCTTCATTATTCAAGTATTTATGATTAGATGTCCTCATTACTCAAGTATTTATAATTACATGTGCTCATTATTCAAGTATTTATGATTACATGTCCTCATTATTCAAGTATTTATGATTAGATGTTTCCATTATTCCAGTATTTATAATTACATGTCTTCATTATTCCAGTATTTATAATTACATGTCCTCATTATTTAATTATTTATGATTACATGTTTCCATTATTCCAGTATTTATAATTACATGTCTTCATTATTCCAGTATTTATAATTACATGTCCTCATTATTCAAGTATTTATGATGCCATGTTCCTATTATTCAAGTATTTATGATGACATGTTACTATTATTCCAGCATTTATGATCGCATGTCTTCATTATTCAAGTATTTATAATTACATGTTTCCATTATTCCAGTATTTATGATTACATGTCCTCATTATTAAAGTATTTATGATTCCATGTTCCCATTATTCAAGTATTTATGATTAGATATTCTCATAATTCGAGTATTTATGATACCATTTTCCCATAATGCAACTCTTTATGACTACATATTATCATAAGTTAACTCTTAATGGTTCAAAATGGTTCTTAAACTTGTCGAATTATAATAAAATTTGACACAACTCAATAGTTCCTTTATCAATTCTTCATTTATTTCCCTCAACTTTGCACGCAATACAAAAACACAAATCAGACACGAGTGATTTTTCTCACTTAACACACACGCAATTATAAATCATGCCGACAAAACTACGCTATACTTTTTTGCCAAACGATCGTTTTATTGTTCGCTGGCATATCCAATATCTCGACGAGACGAATATTATTTTTCTTCGCCAAAATCTCCAATTCACGAACATCGCGTATGCCCCATTCGGAATTTTGTGATTTCAGTGATTCGTCGAATTTAACGTTGCTCTCCGGTGTTATTTTACCATCGATCGCGTATGGCCCATAAGTGAACAGTGTGCCATTATTTTTCAAGAGTATTCCGGCATTTTTGAACAAACCGATTGAGCAACGATAGGGTGAGATGTGCATCATATTGGCATTGTAAATATAATCAAAAGTTTCTTCCTTGAACATTGCTGCATCATCGTCGGACCAACTGTGACAATCGATCGTTATATCGATTCTCGATGGTCGACGAACATTGCCAAGTTCACACGTATGAGCTGCTATGCTATCCAACAATCGACCATCGTATTCCGATGGATAGAACGTTAATCGGGGAAAATTTGGGGCAAAATGGGCCAAGTGCTGACCGGAGCCCGATGAAATTTCGAGAAATCTTTCATTGGAATCGTTACGTATGAATCTTTTGAGTATCGAGAGTATGGGCTCCTTGTTACGATCGGCAGCCGGATAAATCAGTTTCCTCGCAGCCATATTTTTTTTTTTTTTTCTGCAATCGAATATATAACGCCTCGTGTACGTTTTTTTTTTTTTTTTTTTTGCGAACTCAATGCAAAATGGCGGACAGTGTAACACAAAATGGCCGACGAAAAAACGAAAAATGATGGAATTTCAATGAAAAAAAAAACCAAAAATTATTCGATTTTCATGAAAAGTTGGAATGAAAAACGTCCAAAGGACCAATGAAATTTCCTCCATTTCCCCGAATCGTGTTAATTCTCAAAAAAAAAAAATCGTGTTAAACTCACCACTGAGAGTATAGCGAGCGACGCAATGAATGACACTCGGCTCACGACTCTCCAACCCAAACCCAAAAAAAATTCGGCTTCAAAGCAGCCTGCAAAGTTGAAAAGAGAAAAAGAAGGCTGTACTTACAGAAAACAAAAAAAAAAACAATCACATAATTAACGATAAAGTTTATTTACATGGATGTTACCGACTATAATAACGAATAAGACAGATCGAATTACAGAATGGCGAATAATAATTTCCTCGTGAGATTCGAACTGGGGGAAAAGGGAGAAGAAAAACAAAAACAAAAAAAAGTACACACTTTCGTAATTTCGCGGGGATCTTCAACTACTATCGCTCGGCGAGCGTCCGCGTGCACGTGACTTTTTCTCATTACTTTTCTTCGTTTTACCCGGTACATAGACCGAGTGTCCGGTTTTCTTTAGATGATCGAACAATTTGTTTTTACTGGAAAATTCGATCTTGCAGGTTACACACTGATGCTCGATATCCTGAACTTCAATATTTTTCTTATCTCTCTTTCCGCGCTGCGATCTTACAACCTCGTCTCGTTGTTTCTGCACTTTTCTCATTTCCTTGGCGCGCTTTCCCTTCGTTTTACCCGCTGTCGTCTCGATCCTGTCGTTCTCCGGATCGTCAACGTTCGTTCTCGTCTCAGGAGGATCATCCTCGGGATCCAGAGTCGTTTCCTTTCTAACGTTCGTTTCGTCGATGTTTCTGCGTTTTCTTCGTTGCTTCTTCGAGAGTCCAAGATCCGGATGAAAATTTTCCTCCTCGTTCGTGACCTCGGGATTCACCTTGATTTTGACCTTCTTCGTCTTCTTTCTCGCTCCGTGATCCATAGGCTCGTCGTCGTCGTCGTCTTGATCAGAGATGAGCTCTTCGGTGGAAGTTTCCTCGTTGTTCTCGTCGACATTGACCCTCTGACCTTGAGGATACAGGTAGAGGTCATCCAGCGGGGAATTTTCCGTTTCCACGCTCATCGCGACCTTTGAATTATTCTTCAAAGTCATTCTCTTTTTCCCGACCTTGGATTCGTTCTTTCTCGCACTTACCCCGTTATCCTCGTCCTCGATGACCTCTTTGGCCTCGAAATCTTCGTCCTCAGTGACGTCCGTGATCTTGAAATTATTTTTCAAGGTGACATCGTCATCCTCGTCATCGTCCGAGCACAATTCGTCCTCCGACGTTTCGCCACTCGAAACCATCACTTTTGTCGTTGGTTCGAGCAAAAAATCCGGCATTTCCGGTCCCGTAGCTCCCGTGACCTTGAAACTTTTGTTCAAGGTCATTCCTTCATTCTCGACCTTGGATTCCTTTCTCGTCGCATTTCCCTCGCTATCGTCGCTCTCAGTGTCCCCCGTGACCTTGAAACTTTCGCTCAAGGTCATTCCTCGTTTTTTGACCTTGGCGCTTTCGTTCGGGGTCGCACCTCGCTTCTGGACTTTGGCACCTTCGTTCGAGGTCACGCCTCTATTTTTGACCTTGGCACCTTCGTTCAAGGTCACGCCTTTTTTTTTTACCTTGGCGCCTTCTTTCGAGCTCACGCCGTTTTTCTTCATCTTGAATTCACTCTTCGTCGCATCTTCCTCGCTATCGCCGCTCTCGGTGTCCTCCGTGACCTTGAAACTTTTCTTCAAGGTCATTCCTTCATTCTCGACCTCGGATACTTTCCTCGGCCCATCTTCCTCGCTATCGCCGCTCTCAGTGTTCTTCGTGACCTTGAAATTTTCGTTCAAGGTCATTCCTCGTTTTTTGACCTTAGCGCTTTCGTTCAAGGACACACCGCGCTTCTGTACTTTGGCACCTTCGCTCGAGGTCACGCCTTTATTTTTGACCTTGACACTTTTGTTCAAGGTCACGCCTCCTTTTTTCACCTTGGCACTTTCGTTCAAGGTCGCACCTCCTTTTTTGACCCTCGCGCCACCTTTCTTTATCTTGAATTCGCTCTTCGTCGCGTCTTCCTCGCTATCGCCGCTCTCAATGCCCTCCGTGGCCTTGAAACTTTTCTTCAAGGTTGCATCTCTTTTCTCACTGACGCAATCCTCATCATCGGTCGAATCAAATTCTCCCTCCGACATTGAAACTTTGTCCTTCGACGTCGAAACTTTTTCCACCTTGTTATCCAAAGAATTGTCTACCGGCCCCGACTCTCCGCTTCTGATGGTTTTTCCCAGCGAAGCGCATCTGTCCCTGTGTCGTTTGGAATTTTCATGATTGCCGAAAGCCTTGCTTGTCTTGAAAATTTTGTTACAAGCGACGCAGTAAAGAGCGTCGAGCTCTGCACTTTCGTCCTCATCGCGGTCCCTCTCGTCGGTGCAATCCTCGCCGAAGCGCTCGGCAGCGTTGGCCTCGATTCGACGAAGCTCGCTCTCTATGTTATCGAAATTCGTCCAATCGCAGGATCTCTGAGCTCTCAGTTCCTCCCGTCGCTCCAGCAATTTGGCTCTCTTGCGCTCCTCGGCCTTGAGAGCGTTCTCCCGAGCTCTCGTCGCCAATTTCTCGGCGTGGGCTTTTACTCGCTTGTCGCGCTTTCTCACGAAAGCGACGAGATTGCGCACGAGCTCGTTTCTCTCGCGCTTCGCTTTGTCGCGAATTTTCTTATTCTCCTTCTCGGCAAGACGCGATATACGCCTGTTCGGCGCGCTTCTTATATCGTGAGGATCCAACCAGGCGTAGGAACGTTTGGTGGTATAGCTCTGCCAGTAGGCGTAAAAATTATGCACGCAATCGTCGTACGAACTCTGGGAATCCCCGAAATTCGGTGGCTCCTCGTCAGAGTCGAGATCCTTGGAAAATTCAAGATCTTCGGCCGCGAGAGTCTCGAATACTCGACGATAGACCGTATAAAAGCCTTTTTCATCGTCGTTGTAAGAGCGATAGCAGGTCGTAGTGAAATAACGAAATAGATCGATAGAATCGTCTTTGTAATCGTCGCCCAGGCCCCCCTTTAAGATTGCCTCGCGATGAGCGTCGTACCAAGCTCTCTCGTGAGGATCGCTCAGTATCTCGTAGGCCTGCTGTATCAATTGAAATTGTTCCTTCGCGATTGATGGACTCTCGAGATTTTTGTCGGGATGCCATTTCAGGGCCAATTTTCTGTATGCACGTTTTATCTCGTCGTCGGTTACCGAGAACTCGAGACCCAAAACTTCGTAATGACACTTCATGGCTTTTTTTTTTATTTCAATTATTATTTCGTCAAGAATTTCGAAGTTTTTTTACGCATTTTCGGGAGTTTTCTGGGTTTTTGGCGGGAATTTTTTTTTTTTTTTGAATTATCACGATGTAAACCGAGGCGATCGGAGGTTTGAGAAAACTATTTTTTCAGGTTAGAAACTTTTTTGTTCCCCCCCCCCCGCCCCCTCGAGTTTTTGGAAGTTGGGCTTGGGTCAAGAGAGAGCGTGGGTTTAATAGGTTTTTTTTTTTAACATCGGAGAATTTTAAATTTCGGCTGATTCAAAGGTTCTTTGGGAATATTTTGAGAGATTTATAGATCGAGTATTAGCTTACCGCGGTATACGAGACTCCCGAGTTTATATTTTTATATATACACATATCCATATGCTGGATAGATATCTATTCTGTATATACATTTATATATATCTATATAGATATATTTTTGCGTATATAATGCCCTCTAAGTTATATTAAAGTTCGTCAACGTACTAGTGAGGAAGGTGCAAGATCAAGCTCGGTGGGTATGAAAAAAATTCGTCAAGATTTGACAAAAACAAAAGTTTTTGTCACATATAAAACACAGCCACCGAAGGATTTTTAAGGATATCTCAATTTTGAAATTCCCAAAAATAGACTTTTTTCAAAATTTCAAGGTAGCAATATATGTTACATATGATAAGATACTCAGATGTCCAAAAGACATCCGACCGATGTTACGTTCCAACGCACAGATATCGCCAGATTGACGATAAAGTGATAAATTTTTAAAATAATCATCGATTAGGTTAAGGGTTAAGGAGATTCTTAACATCAATTTGTGTGGCAAAGGGGAACGCGACGGCGCGGCGCGGGCGACGTGCGGGGCAGGTTTTGCGTTCGGCATATTTGTTTCACCAAGCCATTAATCACGCTCAATTCTGTTTACAAGTATATTTCACAATCGGAACGGTGAAAAACTTTCTTTACGGGCAAATTATATCTATGAAGGTCTAATCTGTCGTTTAAGCGGTTCTTCGGGGAAATGTTACCGTTTTTTCACTCCTAAAATAATCTCCAATCATAACTTCGAATACTTCTCCCATAAAGAGCCCATGTATAAGCGGCATATTTAATGTTTTTTTTCCTCCTCAACTACGCGGTCAAAAAATCTGAAATAATTACTGTGTATTCCTAGTACCAGCACAAACCTCCCCACAAATTTTAGAATCATTATTACCGTTTTTCTCTGGGTTAAGAACCTCCTTAAATAAAATTATTACGTTTCGACAACATTTTGACTTGTCGTTTCGCTATTCATAAAAATCCATTATTGCGATAACTTAAGATTGATATCATTTTAACGGTGTATTCTAGTTATCCTTAAGTTATATCCGAACGGTAACAAAGAAACGATAACTTTTAGTTGCCGATTAAACATTTTACCTGGGGCGGGCGCATCGATTTTCATAAAAACTCAGATTTCCCATCATCCCCCCGCGCTTGGCCAGACGGACTCCGCCATCTTGAATTTTCAAATTTTGAATATCGAATTCGCAATCGATAACATCAAAGCGACCCTCGATTACGAATTTTCATCGAGAAGACGAATTATATTAACGACAAAAATAAATATACAAAGCATCGAGATCATCGTTGGCATTTTCTCTTTCTTTTTTTCACCATAAACAATGTTTAATTTTCCCAAATAAATATTCACGATACAATCGAATGATTATAGTCTCGTACATACCTCGTTTTTAGCCCCGTGCACTCGTGTAATTAATTCGATAAAAAAAAAAATAAAAAAAAAAAAAAAAAAAAAGACGGAAAAATAAAAATAAAGGATGGAAGATTATTCGAAAAAACAGAGGCAAAGTTATTACTGCTGCTTCTTCTTCGTTTTGCTCGATTCTTTCACGCTTTTGATTTCGGTGTTCCAGTAGTACAACAGTTGCGTGACAATCACGCCATTAGCGATTGTGGAACAGATATACATGATAATCATGGTAGCGTCACCGGTTTCCTGAATCGACGTGAATATACGTGCGAGGGAACCGAAGAAAAGCATGAACATCGTTACGGCTGATAGCTGGCCGGTACTACCATTTTTGTAGTTCGTGTGAGCTTGGGCCAACTGTAACGATGAGAAAATTTTCTTTAAAAGCCCGGATAGCTTACGTATCCTCTAACGTTGAACCTAATTTTGATCCCCGTAACTGAATATATATATATATTTTTTTCACTATAAAAAAAAAATCATATTCATATAAAACCTTGCTCGTCAGAATTATGGGAATGTTGAGAGTCTGACAGCCCCATAAAAATTTGACAGGCGTTAATCCTCCGAGTACAGCTATAATTATCCCTACGTAGCCAGCCAAAAATGCTGTCGCCTTTGCGGTATCACCGTTGTAGTGAAACACCAGCAAGGCTATCGTCAGCGTTTGAATTCCCAAAAACACACCGTCGCCCCATGCGCTGAAAAAAAATTCAACAAATTTTTCATCGCTCGTTGTCAAGCGCGGATAACGGAATGAAAAATTGTTTCGCGCAGTCACCTGAATGGAAAACCATTTACGAAACTGTAAGATACCATGGCAGTGATCGCAAACAAATCGAGGAGTACGCTGAAAACGTTTATTCCCTCGCTGCTCTTGTTTTTAAAAATTTTCACGATCTGCGGTACTTTTACTAAAAATTCAAAAATTCATGCGATATTGAAGATATTTTTTGTTTTTTTTTTTAATCCAAGCCACGTTTACATTATCGTGAGATTTTTTTTTTTTTTAATATTCGGTATAACGTTACTAACCGAGCAACGAGCCTGCTATTATTCCAAGGCCCAAGGCCTTGCTCAGAGTCGACTTGAAGCACTCAACTGGAACGTGTTGAAAGTCATTGGCTCGAGAGCACATGCAAAAAACGTTGGTTCTGAAGGATCTTTGAAAAAAATCCATGATCTTGGTTTTTTTTTTTTTTCCAGTAAAATTGCGTCACGAGAGATTTCAAAATCGAGGAAATTTAGGTCTGATTGAATGAGATTGCAATGATTCGAGATTGACAAATCCTCGAAATGAAGCTTTGTGTCACGATATTGACGTGCGATAGTCTTTTTTTTTTTTTATATAGTATTCAAATTTTGAAATTTCATTGGAAATTTAATTGGCTGTTAAATTTAAGAAATTGTGAGCACGGAAAAAATGAGATTAAAATTCATAAAAAATGTATATATCGATAACTTCAGTACAGAATTTTCAAAAATTCTTTATAAACATCTCGTTAACATTATTACCGTTATGGAAAATTTAATTTTTCAGAAAACATATCTAAGAATAAAAAAAATTATAAATACGGTGGGATTAATTTTCCTGTTAAGAAAAAAAACGACTGCGAATTTGAAAATTCATCGAATTCCTGAGAAAAATTTGAATTTCCCGCCTTCCGTGGTACGCTAGCGCACACACTGCCAGAGTTTATCCTCATGATAAATAACATGCAGAATGACTGTAACGCAATTTTTGTTTTTTTTTTTTTTACAAACTCACAACAGATAAGGGGCATGAATCGATAAGAAAAAATTATTATTCGCGTCCTTGTATCTTACCATGCAAAAAATTGTAATCAACGAAATATTCCTCGAAGCATTTTTCCGTGAAAACGAGCAGCGATGCCTCCCTTATGAACTTCGCCATCTCGCCGTTGAAAAAATAAATTAAGAAATTACGATTTATTTAAACACCGTTTTTTTTTTTTTTTTTTTATCGAAAGTATAATTAAAACGAAGAGACACAGTAAAAATTTACGTCGGTAGTCAATCCACGACTGTCGTGATCCTCCCGAACACGTCGACAATAATATTACTCATTATATACAGATGACGACCGGTTCGGTGCCGCCATGCTGCGGACAAATTACGACCTAATCCTCTTGTCGATAAGTATAGTCGCTTGTCGCTTGTCGCGTATTCCGTCATTTCTTTAATCGCGCTTCGTTTATTTTTTTTACGTTTTTACGTAAATTCAGTGACAATAAGGATAAAAAAACCGAATCAATCATGACTATGGCAATGCTGCAAAGGCGTGCAAACGTGAGTATGAATTTCGGATTTACCGAAAATATCTCGCGAGTCGCACGAATATTTGACGCGTAAGCTCAAAAAGAAAAAGTCACATAACCTCAAAATTTTATCGCTCATTCGACGAATTTTTTTTTTCAACGTTCATTTGAAATTTCACAGGTGAGATTGCCGCCCGAGGTGAACAGGGTTCTTTACATCAGAAATTTGCCATACAAGATAACGGCCGAGGAAATGTACGATATATTTGGAAAGTACGGCGCTATAAGGCAGATTCGCGTGTAAGTCGGAATTTTCATTATTCATCAATTTTCGTGTTTTTTTTTTTCTTTTTGCGCTTGCAACGAAATTTGGCTTTTTCATGAATAAAATTCAACCAAAATGCTTTTTGAATCTCAAAATTCTGAAAAAAAAAAAATGGCATGCTCGTCGAAAAGTTCCGAAAGTTTTATCGCTCCGATAGCAAAGTTTCCCGCCTCGTTTTCTCGATGAATTTTCCTCGATCCCGCAGATTTTCCATTTTTTTTTTTCTATCATCAAATTAAATTTTTCGTATTATCGAAGCGTCGAGTCGATCGGTGAAAAAATCATACGACGCGAATATTCCCCGCTCTACGAACAAGGTCAAAAATTTGTTTATCCGCTCGAAGCTTCGATGCAACCGAATCGTGTCGCGTGGCTCGCTATAATTGGCCAAAAAAAATTCCCCGCGGCTCTATGTTTCGAATTTTTTTTTCGATTCCCCCCCCCCCCCCCCCCCCCCCCCCCGTGGCAAAACAAAAAAAAACGATTGTTCATCGACGATTCGCCTTTCGAAAGATTTTTTAAAATTCTTTCTCGTCTGGCTGTATACGGCGGCGAATGATTCATGAATCGGTTTGAAAAATGCAGAAAAATGATTTCGTATGGAAAGAAAGGGGAATAAAGTTAAATGTTTACTTCATTTCTGGCTCAAAAATATATTTTTGGTGTTTTGACTTTTGAAAAAAAAATGAAATTTCTTTCTTTTTTTTTCCTCGCTTGGCTGAAGGCTGTACAATCCTAGCAAAATCAGGAAAATTTTGGAATTTTTCAACTTCTGTGCAAAACATACACTCGGATGATTGAAAAAGTGATTTTTATCGTTTGAAAAAAAAAAAAGGGTCGAATATTGCCTAAAAATATGTTTTTTCGGTACTTTTACGGAATATTTTGAGTAATTCACGAGTATATTTATAATACTCGGCTGAAAAATTTTGTTGGGGAATCCTATCCAAATCCGACCCCAGCGGGAAAAGCAGCCGGTTGGCTGTTGTAAAATAATCCTACAAGCAGCCGGGCAAACAATCGCGTTGCTTTGTGCAAAAAAACTAACTTCAAAAGTATGCAGTCGCTTACGGTTGCTATCGTTCATGACGGTTGCTCGTGCGGCTGCCGGTGGTCGCCTCGAGATTAGTTAAGCCGAACGGAGAACTGGGAATTTTTTATTTCTTATTTTGCTAAAATTTTCCGTCCGTAAAGTCCGTGGAGGAAAAAAAATTCAAGTTCTCCGTTGAGTTCAAGCTTAGCGGGGAATTGGGATTTTTTAATTTCTTATTTTGGAAAAATTTTTTGTCCATAGTCTTCGGTTCGGTTGAACCTTTTTGTTCGTAGTTCTCCGTTGAGCCTGAACTCAACGGAGAACTTGGATTTTTTCCTCTACGTACTCTACGGACAAAAAATATTTTTATTTCGACTCAATGGACAAAAAAGTTTTGCCAAATAAGAAATAAAAAAAATAAATAAAATCCCAGTTCTAAATTAATGAAATCCCAGCAACCGATCCGTTGAGCTTGAACTCAACGGAGAACTGGGATTTTTTCCTCTACGTACTCTACGGACAAAAAATATTTTTATTTCGACTCATCGGACAAAAAAATTTTTCCTAAATAAGAAATAAAAAAATTAACAAAATTCCAATTCTAAATTAATAAAATCCCAGCAACCGATCCGTTGAGCTTGAACTCAACGGAGAACTGGGATTTTTTCCTCTACGGACTCTACGGACAAAAAATATTTTTCTTTCGACTCATCGGACAAAAAAATTTTTTCTAAATAAGAAATAAAAAAATTAATAAAATTCCAATTCTAAATTAATAAAATCCCAGCAACCGATCGGTTGAGCTTGAACTCAACGGAGAACTGGGATTTTTTCCTCTACGGACTCTACGGACAAAAAATATTTTTCTTTCGACTCAACGGACAAAAAAGTTTTGCCAAATAAGAAATAAAAAAAAATTAATGAATTCCCAGTTCTAAATTAATAAAATCCCAGCAACCGATCCGTTGAGCTTGAACTCAACGGAGAACTGGGATTTTTTCCTCTACGGACTCTACGGACAAAAAATATTTTTCTTTCGACTCAACGGACAAAAAAGTTTTGCCAAATAAGAAATAAAAAAAAATTAATGAATTCCCAGTTCTAAATTAATGAAATCCCAGCAACCGATCCGTTGAGCTTGAACTCAACGGAGAACTGGAATTTTTTCCTCCACGGACTCTACGGACAAAAAATATTTTTCTTTCGACTCAACGGACAAAAAAGTTTTGCCAAATAAGAAATTAAAAAAAATTAATAAAATCCCAGTTCTAAATTAATGAAATCCCAGCAACCGATCCGTTGAGCTTGAACTCAACGGAGAACTGGAATTTTTTCCTCTACGGACTCTACGGACAAAAAATATTTTTCTTTCGACTCAACGGACAAAAAAGTTTTGCCAAATAAGAAATAAAAAAAAATAAATAAAATCCCAGTTCTAAATTAATGAAATCCCAGCAACCGATCCGTTGAGCTTGAACTCAACGGAGAACTGGAATTTTTTCCTCTACGGACTCTATGGACAAAAAATATTTTTCTTTCGACTCAACGGACAAAAAAGTTTTGCCAAATAAGAAATAAAAAAATTAATAAAATTCCAATTCTGAATTAATAAAATTCCAGCAACCGATCCGTTGAGCTTGAACTCAACGGAGAACTGGGATTTTTTCCTCTACGGACTCTACGGACAGAAAATATTTTTCTTTCGACTCAATGGACAAAAAAGTTTTGCCAAATAAGAAATAAAAAAAAATTAATAAAATCCCAGTTCTAAATTAATGAAATCCCAGCAACCGATCCATTGAGCTTGAACTCAACGGAGAACTGGGATTTTTTCCTCTACGGACTCTACGTACAAAAAATATTTTTCCTTCGACTCAACGGACAAAAAAGTTTTGCCAAATGAGGAATTAAAAAAAATAAATAAAATCCCAGTTCTAAATTAATAAAATTCTAGCAACCGATCCGTTGAGCTTGAACTCAACAGTAAACTAGCAACCGCAAGCAACCGCATACTTGGCTTTTTTGCGCAAAGCAACCGGTTGTCTTTTCTCGCTAGGGAACCTTTAAAAATAATATACATAGTTAATATTATCAATATTATGCAGCCCCTGTTTACTAAATAGTAATTGAATATATAAAAATAGCGCATCTTATATCATATTTTTAAAATTTTATTCATTTTGAGTGGCATAAATAGTCGAAACAGGACCCGCGACCCCGAGCCAAAGACGCGGAAATATTTCACCGTACCGCACGCGTACGGTTACGTTGGCAGAATTTTTTTTGGCTCCCGTAGTCTCCCTCAGAACCAGACAGCTGTTCGACGGTTTGAGCTAGAAGTTAGAATCGCGCGTCCGGCTCTGAGTCAATCCGAAGCGTAAACGATATACCGTCGGAGAGGCAAATTAGTGTCGGAAGTCAATTTCAATAAATTATTTTTCAAAAAAAATCAACTAAATCAATCGTTCTCGATTGTATCTGCGAAATAAGAAAAAAAAAAATCATCGCGGGCTCGAAAAAATTGATGGCCGTTGCCGAACAACAACCGATCACCGGTCGAACAAGCGCCCGTCATCCGACGGCTACATTTTCTCGCGGTTTTCTTTTAATTTCTCCCAAACGAGATAGAGAATAGCCGTGAAATTTTCCCACACAGCTGTCTCATGTTACTATTAAAAATGCGTAAATTTCAAGTCACCTGGCATTTTTCCTTCGATATCTATTATCGTTATTACATGCGTCAGCCCGACAGTTTCCCACAAGAATTCATGTTAAAATATGAAAAATTGAAAATAAATAACTTCGCTACGGATCGGACGATCGCGTCAAAATTTCACGCGGATGTTCAGCATACGAGTAAGAACAATCTGTATAATTTTTTTCATTGTCTTAGCATTATTTTTATCCGCACGCCTGTACATCCTCAAGCGCTCGCTCGGCACCGTAACATTGTCATTATTGAAAACTTGCAATTTTCCTTCTTTAATTTCTTACCTCTGCACAGTTCCCGTAAAATCCTCGATCGAAAGAAATTCCCAAAGAAAAATTAAATCGTTAAAGATGGATTTTCATTTTTTATCGCAGTGGCAATACTGCCGAGACCAGGGGCACAGCGTTCGTCGTCTACGAGGATATATTCGACGCGAAGAATGCTTGCGATCATTTGAGCGGTTTCAACGTTTGCAATCGTTATCTCGTTGTTCTTTATTATCAGAGTAACAAGGCTTTCAAACGCATTGACGTTGACAAAAAAATGGAAGAGATCGACAAGCTCAAGACAAAGTACAATCTCAACGATGAGAAAAAATAATTTAATTTACGTTCTTTTTTCCCCCCGCAAAACAAAAAAAAGACTGTACATAACGCGGACCGAGCGTATTTTATATTGTCATTAAATGTGAGATACGTTACGAAGACTAAGATACGAATTAAGTGCTAGGTTTAAATGGGATGTGAATGTGTCTAGACGTAAAATGAATTTTTTGGAGAGATTTTTTTTATATCTCGAGACGATGCGTGAATTACGAAAAGGAAAATAAAAGAATTCTCGAATAATTTTGTTCGTTTGAGTCATTTTCATCGGTCGAGATTCCAGGGTGATGATTTCGACGGCGCTAGCACGGCTACTATGGGTCGTGCGGGAATTCAATTCTTTCTAATCTTTAGGAAATGTTGCTCTCTTTGAGATTGATCCATGGCATTTTGGTCGCAGGATCTCAGCCGGAAACGAGTTATTCGTCGAAAACGCAAAGCTTGAAATTTTCTCGATACTTGGCTCAAGTTCCTGCGGCGTTAGCTTGAAAATTTTATTTGATTCAAGCTTTTTCATGGCTATTTTAGCTGTAGGATCAATCGGAAACGATTTATTTTGCAAAAACATGAAGCTTTACATATTTTTCAATTCTTGATCCAACTTTCCGCGACGCTAGCTTCAAATCTATTGATCGTACGGAAATTATTGTTTCCATTGATTTTTGAGAAAATTTGATTCTCTTCAAGATCGGCCACAAGTATTTTAGCCGTAGGATCAACCGGAAACGAGTTATTTGTCAAAACCATGAAGCTTTGCATTTTTTCTTCAATTTTTGGTTCAACTTTCTGCGGCGCTAACTTGAAATCTATTTATCGTACGGAAATTATTGTTTCCATTGATTTTTGAGAAAATTTGATTCTCTTCAAGATTGGTCACAAGTATTTTAGCCGTAAGATCAACCGGAAACGAGTGATTTGCCCAAAACATGAAGCTGTACATTTTTTTTCAACTCTTGGTTCAACTTTCTGCGGCGCTAACTTGAAATCTATTGGTCGGACGGAAATTGTTGTTTCTATTGATTTTTGAGAAAATTTGATTCACTTCACTTCATAAGTATTTTAGCCGTAGGATCAACCGGAAACGAGTTATTTGCCAAAAACAAGAAACTTGAAATTTTTTTTTAATCATGCTTCAAGCTTATTGTGCTCGTGGAACAATTTGTTTGTCCATAATGTAGAGATCTTTATTCTTGGCAAAAGATTGATACTAATCAGTCAAGACTTCTCATTTTCTCCGTCATGTGGCAGCACCGTCAATAAAGATTCTTCATCTTTATGACGCGCGCCCCACGCATTGAGACCTGCGTGAAGCCAGTATTCCTATTCTGCCTGCAAACGCACACTACTTTACGATATACAGTCGGACCCCACATAACTTAAACCTCGCTATGACCTTAACCCATCTGTATGAGACAAGGTAAACAATTTTTTTCACATAAATTCAAATAGACGGGTAACGTAAACCCATAAATAGGTTATGGTGCCGAGTGGCATGGAAGGGCCAGTTAAAAGTGTTACACCGGTGACATCATTTTATCACTCTATGACGTATCACCAGCTTTCAAGTGCTCCGATTGGCTCTCAGAATTCAGTAGGCCAATCGCAACGCTCAAAATCTGGTAACGAGTCAACGAGGCCTCGTGATTATCTGTAGAGTTTTTTTTTAGAGTCGTACATCGCTGCAAGATGGGAAAAACGAGATAAGTACAGCCAGTTCGTTTACATAATCAATATTTCTTATGAATTATCGTTATATGTAAAAGTTTTATTAATTTGCCCAACATCACAACGGTAAGTGATTCTATATCTCTAATACAATTATCGTAATCGTTCAGTAGACATAAATCGTACCAAATATACGTAGTAGTAGTAGTATAGCAAGCTCTTAATGGCATAATGAGCCGCTAGGTGGCTACGGCCTTTCGCGTCTCTCGACAGTGAGACGACGCGTCGTACATAATAACACAGCCTCGACGGTCCGTTGAAAAGACAAATAGAAGGCAACAAAAGAAAAAAAAAAAAATAAACTAAGTCTTCAAACTTTCGATAAAAGTATAATGCAGCGCCGTGTAAAAGTACATGTTGAATATTTCAATTGAGACAAACTTATGGACACTGCGCTAAGCGCAGAGTAACATAATATGCTCAGTTTTACAGACAGTACAGACAGGCTTGGAATCACACTGCGCTAACTTATATTCCACATTTTGACGAATGTGAAAGGTAAGCGCAGTATGCCTTAACTTATATGGCACTTTTTTTTACTTGACCGAACGAACATAGCCATATTGTACAGCGGGCATAAGGCTGTTTGAACTGAATGACGTTACTCCCGGGTTGCGTCTACTCCCGTTGCATTTTGCATCGAATTACTCCGCCCCAGAAATTTGTAGAGACAGAAAAAAAAAAAATATGTCAACTATTCTGCGAAAAACTACGTAAAACTGACCTTATGCGTCATTTGCTTGATCAAAATAAGTGGTCCGAGACTGTAACATCGCGACGGTTTTTTCCCATAATAGCTGGTAGAGAGAGAGCTCGTGTCGGGGAGTTTCGATTTCAGTGAAAAGCGAAAACCCTCACGCACACACACGGGGGACATTGAAGCATTATGTAGGTGGCGCGCATGCCCGCGATAGAGGATACTAGAGGAGCAACGAAAAATATAGCAGTGGGGGAAGACAACAGATAACAGTGTGAGGCTCTCTGTGAAAACCGAGAGAGGCATGTAATATGCCTTATCATATAATTTCACGTAACCCGCTACGCATATTTGCCGTTGAAAATAAAACCAGAACGCAACAAACGGAACAATTGCGAGTGTAAGCTACGTCGTATTTGTTCCGGTATAACCTCAAAACCGTTGATGGAGAAGGGAGCAGAGAGAACGAGCGTGTTATAAACAAAAAATCAAATGTCATACGAGTGTTGCGGCACCGGTTCGGGACCCGGTGACTCGTTTCTCTCATCCTTGAGACTTTTTGCCCGACACTTGCCTAACGTCAACGAATTTACGATCGACTGGACTGCACAAAGCATCTCATTCCCGAGTGAAATTAATCGTTTTACATCTTTCGTCATTTGTCTACTTCTCATCGTTCTCCTCATATTATCAATTATCATCTATCGTTTTATACGTCCAATTGCGAGATGATCGTCATAACCTCATTGACATGACATACCGCGACTCGTTGCTGTTTGATACGTTGATAGATCGTACATATAGGGCGTTGATTATGTTTATGAAGATTGGCGCGCTTCGCGAGTGTACTACGTCAACAGAGGGCCATATAGCTCGAGAGTGACGCTATCCGCGCGTTATTGTTGTTCTCGCGTCGTCGTTGCGCCCGGTGTTTTGAGATTTTCCTCGCCTATGATTGTGGGAAAATAATAAAGGTCTACGAGGCAGAGTGCATGAGACGATATATTGACGTGTGGATTCGTGTGGGGGCACGTCAAGGTGAAACACGTTTCAGAGATGGGGGAGCGGTGAACGCGTGGAAAGAGAAGAGATAGAGGTTTAGGCGAAAGGTCAGTGCTGGCAGAGCTGTGCAGAGCCCAACGAGAGTGAATGAATGAATGAGGGGCTTTTGAAC
Organism: Rhorus exstirpatorius; assembly: GCA_963564615.1. Classification (NCBI taxonomy): domain Eukaryota; kingdom Metazoa; phylum Arthropoda; class Insecta; order Hymenoptera; family Ichneumonidae; genus Rhorus; species Rhorus exstirpatorius. The sequence continues at coordinate 10,860,595 of OY751322.1, read as the reverse complement.
AGTATGCTGGCTGTGCAGCAGCGAAGAGGAAAGCGTTTGGTGGCGGGGACGATGCAAGAAGGGGAATTGGGCATTCGTCGTGTTGGGAAGACGGCCAGATGCTTGGCTTTCGATCGGGAAAGAGGTTGGTTTGTCTCTGTCTCTTTTGTCCTTCCTCACCTTCCCCCCATAACCGTGGTCGCAGTATCAGAGGAATTGGTGGGAATTTGAACCACCCAAGTTCTCATTTCGGTAGATTATCAAGCTGGACAGCAAAGGTAGACGAATTAATGATCCATTTTATTTGTTAATATCCATATTTGGCTAGCAACAACAACAGTGCTATTGTCATGGGAACCAAGTAAATTGATTGTAGTGACCTTTTTGATGTAGGCCTTTGGCAATTATAGTCATAAGAAAATATAAAATGTTTCATCGTTACCAGATCTCTGGGTTTTGATTTAGTTAGTTGAGGCAACGGCCGCTATGTCTGACATTCCCTCGAGATAATTCTCGCCAGACAAAAGTAAGTTCCGTGAAGTATGTAAGAGAGCAAGCGAACTGAGATTGTGTTACTCTGGCTTCGATCAAAAATAAAATTTTGACACAACTACGTATAGCACTGAGAACTATTTTTAATACCTCTTGCTATACGAGGTGGCAGATTCTTCTCCGATATTGGCAGCAGTTTTATACAAAATTTTTTTTTTAACACTGACTTGAATAATAAGAGTTCTTAACTCTGAGGGATTGGTTATAGTCACGAGTACATGAACAATATAGTCACGGTTTTTAATGAACAAATAATTAAATTGCTTAAACTTTATTAACGAAGTGTTGGAACTGTATACAATTTGTTCTGGGAATTTAAAAAAAATGAAGTTGAGGTCTTTTTGAACCATAAATTTATGGTTTCTATTATTATTTTTTGAATATTTAAGTGTGGTGATTTTTATCCTGGTCAGTCCACGCTCCTTCGTTGAAGGAGCCCCAAATTTGGGCTATGGAGAATTAACTGAAAGCAGGCCTGTGGTTGGGGGCCCCTGTACAGATGCAAGTTCCAAATTAATTCCAGTTCAGGAAAACCGTCAAGTTTCGATTGAGTCACCCAAACACACACTTTATGTGGTTGGTTACAATAACTTCGCGGTTGATTATGTACTTGGCCCGTGTCAGCTCATTGATGGACCCGAAAAATTAACTCCAGCTTCCGGATTTCTGCAGTGCCCTAAATTTAGACCAAAGGATTTTTCAGTTGCTTTCCACCATCTCAACGGTGTTCCGGAGCAATTGACTATAATCCTGACCAGAATCAGCTATCAAAGGAGCACATAACAAGCCTTGTCCTTTCTCAAAGTGCTCTTTTTGGACTTTCTGCAAATTATACTGACGAAGAAACCATTTTATCGGACCCAGCAAAGGTTCCCACAAACCTGAGATCCCAAAATATGTAGGTAGTCCATATTCATACCGACCACTCTGCACACTTAGAATTATCATAAATATGCAATAGGAGACTTAAAGGGGTATCCAGGAGTTGTCCGGATCAGTCAAGTTACATGAACAATGGCTTCATATGACCTATGTGTAGTTTTGTCGCGATCTCTTCCAGGATTTACGAGGCTTTGGGCGATGAGACAAATTCTAGATTGATACCCCAATTTTCGATATTACACAAGAGAACACTAAATCTCAGCCTGTGCAAAAATTTTAAGTAATTCACTGTTTAGTTTCGGAGATATTCATCCCCAAAGGTGAGTCGTTTAACACTGGCTGTATCGAAGAATTAGCCTTGCACAGCGTAAAATGAGCCTTTGCGAACAATTGGCTGGATAAACATGTCGAAAAAAATGTACCCATCTCGCGGGAGTATTGTCGAGTGAAATAGGTTGAAGTTTGAAGTCGATTCACCGCCGAGTTTTTGCATTAGCATAAGTGTGAGCTTAAATCTGTTGGGGTCGATCGAGGACTTTTGGGGTTGGAGAATTTTTTGCACAAATTTCCAAGACAAATACTTTTTCCTCTAGGAGTCTGAAGACTCAATGCTCGGTTGAGGTTTTTTGCCCTTTCTCAGCGGAATTGTTAATTTTTTTCTATTATTTTTTTTTTTTTTGCGCACAGGAAACGGGATAACTGATATGTTAGGATGCGTGGAACGACGGATAACTCGGCCAAAAGCCTGATTTTCAAAATGGCGAGAGTGACCCTGAGGATTTTGGCTGCGCTGATTTCAAAACCAAGTTCGAAATTCGAAAATACAGAAATGGGAAAAATGTTGGAAACAATAAAAGAAAAAAATTGATTTTCAAAAGATATGGCGATTTTTCTTTCAATAACCCGTGAAATTTTCATTAACGATTTCAAATTTGTTTATATCGGTAAATGTAAAAATCAAAACGTTGACGAATCAAGAAATATAAGATTGCATTGAAATTTTGGGGATTCAAAAAAATAGCAATAAAAAAATTATTGCATTTTTTAAAACCAAAAATAGCAATATTCAGTGGTTAAAAAGTAATGAGATTGATTAAAAATTATTAAAAAATGAAATATTATTACCGATAAAAATTTTTTTTTTTGTACAATGAAATTATTATTGCAACTTGCGCTGTGTCAAGTGCATTCGAAAACAAAACTTCAACGAGATATACATAGATATAAATATATCGACTCGGTGCCCGGATAATCGTATAATGAGGATTTTCCATTACAATAACGACACGTTATATGGCTCGTAACACACCTAAGATGCGGGGCTTGTATAAAACAGCCTCCCTTGTGGGTCAATCGCATACTGTCGTCATGAATACCAATTGCAATGCCGAGACTAGTCGTTTTAACGCAATACAAGCGTTGACAAAGAGCCATTACAAAAACCGTACATAAAATAAAACGTTTTGCTCAATGAGAGAAAAAAAAGAAAAAAAAAAATGTTTTTCTTCATGATTTATTACAGATGATGCACTCTAACGTCATACCTGACGCAGTTGAATGGGGTAAGTCAAGCATATTCCTATATTAACGAACAAAAAAAAAACTATTCATTTTATTCATCACCTATTATTGATTATTCGTGAATAATTTATTTTACAAGCAAAAAAAAAGTATTCCTCTGTCAAGTATTTATCACATTGCTGTTTTTATCTGCAAGTTTTTCGTATACCCCATGAGAGAAAAGACTTTTCGTGCCGAACAAAAATGATTCTGTCGCTAAGTCAGAGTTCTTCTTTGCCGAAAATATCGGTTAGCGGTCGAATTTAGAAGAAAACTCGACTGTACAATGTTTTTGCCACATTTATACATTAGCTGTTCAAATTTTATCGAAATCCGTGGAGAAACTTTTGAGAAAAGTGCATTTAAAATCTCGAGGTGGACACTTTTTATGCTCAACCTCTCTCACGCGGAGGTGTTAGGTGGAACAATTAAAATTTGGGGGGGTAAAAAACATTGCTGGGACGGACTCTTCTCACGTCGATTCACAAAGCTTCGCGATCGATTCCATTCCAGTGGGAAAACGTCTTTTAAAGTTTTTTTTTGAGGTTATGCCGATCTCCATACTGCTCGAAAGAGTGCAATGCAATGAATGAGAACCACGGCAGTGTCGTTTCACATATCATACAGCAGAGCGGATACGGTCTCGGAGCAAATTTAGATAACTATTTTGTTCCATGCTAAGCTCGATTCGTCGTTCTCGTATTCATCGTTATTCCGTTTATATAAATCGCAGCCTCCGTGTCTGCTTGTCCTGGAGCCGAAGCAAACGCGAGCTCATTGATTAACAAATTTTGAGGTTATACGAGAAAAGTGGATCGTTTTTTTTTTTCTTATCCTTCGGATCTCTTTGTGGCTGGAGGCGAGGAATAAAAAACTTTCCTCAAGTATCTTCGAATTTCTACCGAAAGGATAGATCAAATCTTAATTAGAATCGATCGGTGTCAAAAAACAAGAGCACGTCTCCTTATCGATAATGCTGATCACATGATCGGTGTTCTCAACTTTTGCCAAACCAAAACTCTTTTCTTTTTTTTTTTGAAATCTCCTCGTTTTATTGTCCTTGTTTTTTTTTTTTTTTTTTTATGCACGATCGACTTTCTTTTATTGAATGCTGGCAATCGAGTGGTGCCAGGACAACTTTCCACACTGCTTCGTCCTGTGTGTGTCAACCGTTGGACTCTTTTTCTTCTCTGCTTCCGCGTTCGTGATACGGCTGTTCGAATTTATAAATAAAGCCACTATACACAGTCTGAGTTCTCGCAAAACTTTGAATCTCGATTAATTTTTTTTTAAATCTTTGGCAAATTTTGGAAAAAAAAAAAACTTTACCACCCAGTTTTGCGATTATTCAACTTGACTGACGGTCGTCCGTTTCTTAACTGTTCTCGCTAAAAGGATCTCCCTGAATAATTCCTTGACCCAGAAAGGCATTATATGCCATCCAGTATAAAGTTGTAGAATGATAATTCGTTGAATAAGGTATTACGTCAGTTCGAACGAATGGAATATTATCACGTATACTTTGCACGAGTATAACCTAAATTACTTGATGAATCGAATAAGAAAAAAAAGAAATGAAAAGAAACGAGGCTAATGATGAAGACAAATGATCGAAACTGCTCGACCGCTTCGTGATTCGTGCGTGGCAAAAGTAAATTAGCTAACATCTAAATAAGCGCAAGTGGCTCTAGTTATACTTGCATTTGTTTTAGTAACATATAATTTTGATTTATCGTTCGAAGCTTAAAGTACGATTGTCGATAGTTTTTTTTTTTTTTTTCCAATAATGTCTCCTCCGTGCAGAAGTGAGTACTATCCCAAATGGATGAATTTGTAAGATTTTTAAATGTTTAAAAATCTTCCAGAAGTATCTTTTATGGACTCTTCTTGGTTGTAAAGTCATTTGGTCGGGTTAACAATTATCCGATATAATGATAATTCATATGCATCAAGGATTTCGAGTACTTTCCTTTGTTTGGAGGGGCCGATCGGTCTATGCGCTCACATCTGAAGAAGATGAACGATGCGCTACGAGGGGGGCCCTAGTTGTGAAGCAGAGAAAGGTTCATTTCGTCAATATAGCTATTCCAGAAATTTTCTGACAGTAAAAGAACAATAACCGTTTATTTAATCAAGCTATTAACTCAACCTGCCTAACTTCCAAAAATTATTTTCTTTCGTCATTGTGTATGCATGCTTTTAGAATGAATTTTGTCCCTTTTGAGTCACCGGGACACTTTTAAGGACCAACTTCTGGCTCTATAATCTCGTGATGAAGATTTAAATTGCATAACGCGTCGATAATTCGCATTCATCCAAAATTATTAGTACTTTCCTTTGTTTGGAAGGGCTGATCGTTCTATGCCATCCTCTTAAAACGTTGTTAGAAGCCCTCTACAGGCATTTCTCGTCATAAAATCGCAAGTAATTTGCGTAATTATGAAAAATATGAATAATTTCACGGAAAAAAATTTTCTGTGAATTTTACAGTTTTGTTAATAGAGAATGCCTCTCGGGAAGAAAACTTCGGAAATCCTTTCGAATTTTGAAGTGGAAATAATTGTTTTTACAGTGTTTTGATCAAAAAGTAATGTGCAGAATATACTTCTGTACATCTGTATAACCATATTTGTTGGTTTAAACTGTAAAAACAATTATTTCCACTTCAAAATTCGAAAGAATTTCCGAAGTTTTCCTCCCGAGAGGCATTCTCTATTAACAAAACTGTAAAATTCACAGAAAATTTTTTTCCGTGTTCGTGGCAATTTACATCACATAATAATTAATTTAAAAAAAAAATCGGTTTATGAACCCAACCTAACCTGCTAAACTCGTGAAAATTGAACCAACGCGAGGATGTGTGTCGATTAAACGAATAAAACATGGCGCGCGCATGACGAACGTTGAATATCGATTTAATGGATTTAAACAATTAATAATATAGTTTCAATGACCCCGCTTGACCCGATTCACGATGAATATTATAAATAAAGCTCCACGGTACAACGGCAATCATTGTTATAATTATAATCAGCGAAAATTTTCGTCTCCCGCAAATGGGACACACGACTTTTCTCGCATTTTCCCTCCCTCGTTCGTTCGTCTCGTGCACTAAATTCTAATTCTGATCAAATCTGATTCCGGGAATATGGCTTTTATAACCATTGCAAGCGCCTAGCTATCGCGCGTAAGCTCGCGGGAGTACGCGAACTTCTAAATGAGAATATATGAGAAAGTTCTCGGTGGTCAGGTCAAAGATTAATTCTGCGAAATTTTAAAACTTTTTGACGTCTCATTTATGGCATTATTATTAACTTTACGGTCGGACCATTCTCGTCGATTTAAAAAATGAAGGGAAAAAGTATCAAAGGGGAAAAAAAAAGAACACTGAGTCACGTGATCTGACTGAATTTTTTTTTTTTTGTCACGACCTCTCTCCACGGCCTAGTTCGCACTTGGCCCAGGTTGACCCTGGTTTGAACTCTCGCGGGGACTGCAGCTGCCTGGCATCGATTCGCCAATTCCCCCAGAACTGCAGCAGAGAGGCTCGAAAAGTTACGTTAAAATGTTTTTTTTTTTCAAATTGCCATAACTCCGGTGCAATTTTCCCGATATAGGCTGCAAGGGTGTGTTTCGGAAACGCCGCGAGTAGACTCGGGGAATGCCGTTTGGTTGATCCCGATATCCCAATAATTCGTAGCCTCGCGAGGCCCTTGGAAAAAACATCGCCGAGGAACGACGAGAAAATGACTCAGGTCGATGATTCTAGGGTCATTTTGAAGCGTGAACGATTACGAAATGCGTCAAGAACGGTGTAACAATTCCTTCGTGACAAAAAAAAAATTACAGCTGTTTTTTTTTTTAGTAAAACAGCTTGTTTAGTAAGCAGCCCTTAGGGGACGGGGGTGGTCCCCTTTAGGGACAACCTGTCAGATGGGACACTTGAAATGAGTAATCCGTTGAAATAATGCATACATTTTCGGTAAATTGAAAAGTCGATTTGAACCAAAATTTTCCAGGTCCTCCAAAAATTAATGGTATTCATCACAAAAACCTGATTATTGAACTTTCGTTTTGGATTGTTCCGTGGCAATTTTCGTGCAAAATTTGATCTGTTTTGATCCAAAAGATTTTAGCGAAAAAAATGAAATTTTGATTTTTCACGAATTTTCACATAATCATAGAGCTGGGAATACTCGACGAGCCATATTCACAGAAACACGTTGGTTTCGTGAGAATTTGGTGCGTCAACTGACATCTGTCTCGACCCGTTTGCTTATACACGGTACATGTATATACGACGATTTCGACGAAAATGGACCGTTGGTGAAAATAGATCGTTGGTTGTACCACAGGGAGAGCGAGATAGAGAAAGATAGAGAGAGAGAGAGAGAGAGAGAGAGAGAGAGAGAGAGAGAGAGAGAAAGAGAGAGAGAGTTGCAAGAAAAGGGGAGGGGGAAAAGAAGCAACTCGCACGTTTCGAAATGGGGGATGATGTAGTTGGCCTGGATAAAGGTCAGTGGCCGACCTAGCCCCCCAGCATGCCATAAACAGCCCCTCAGCCACCCACCGTGTATTGATTTTGTTAACCTTCCACATTATACTTTGCTCGCCACTATCCCCTTAGCCTGCCGATGTTCAAGCTTCGTAATTTTTACTCGCAAACTTTCCACATCCCTCGAGAAACCAGCAGGCAGAATTTAAAAAAAAAAATTGTCCCGAACACCTATTCACATCCACATCAAACTATCAAACACCCTTAAGCTCGAAAAATCACTTTTGGATTCAAACAAAACTCATCGTGATCGTCCCAAAAGTCTAATATGGTCTTGGACAAGTCCATACAATCGATCGGGTATCGCTTGCCTGATCCAAAAATCCCTTTAACGGGGCTCAATTTTTTTCGTTAGTTCAATTTACAAAAAAATTATCCCTTCCCCCTTCCTCTCTGGAGTCGTCAATGCTCGATCGGAGAGGATAAAGAAAAATTACACGGGGGACTGCTGAATTGTTGATGCAATTTTAACATGCACGAAAATGGCATATGTTTGAGAACTCGGTGCGATTTTATTTTATTTTTTGCCTGCAGTGTTTGTTGCGATAGCTCGCACGTTGCGCGAAATATACGATCTGGCTACGCTTAGAATTCTAATGTAGCATGCGGTATCGGTGCCATCGTGCGAATTGAATTGCAATAGCGGTAAAGTAAGACGAGAATCGATTATGCAGCCATTTGGAATACAACCAGAGTTCACGGGATAGCCGCGCTGACGTAAAGTTATTTTTTTCTCGCACACCTATCTCATTAAACGAGACATTTTTTTTTGATGAATTATCATCGAGAATCAATGCTCCGAGAGCCGCGAATGTCCTTGATTTTTTTCCAAATTTTTATTCACCCTGAAAGACGAAAAATGATGTATTTTCACTCGGGGGGGAACTGTGGCACCCGTAATTTACGGCACTGGCCACCCTTGCATAACCTCAAACTCGTCAACCGTAGCTGGGAAGAAAATTTTCGAAAGGAGACAATCTCTGTTCCAGCTAGGCTCATTTTCGGTCACTTCAGATTCTTGAATTTGTTCTCAGACCATGGATTTTGACGTGAAATCAAAGTTTCGTTTCAAAGAAGACAATAAAAATTCGGATAATAATGAGATATCTTTGTTTTATTGCGGTTCACATTCAGTAGTTCGTGAATTAAGTTGATTTTGCTGACTTTTATTTGCTCTGGAAAGCACTGGAAGTGATTTATTACGATTTGGGGGGGACCTGAGAACATATATTATACGGCCCTGGTTTCCCCCATTACATAACCTCGAAATCTCGATAAGAGGAAGATAAATATGGAAAGGGGACAGTCCTTACTGATTACCTGGCTTCTTCCAAATTCGAAAATACTCGTATAAAATAATAATATTCGATATAAAGTCATAGATTTGTTGAATAAACAAAAAAATTTGAGGTTATGAAAAGATTTTTTTTTTTTATCCATTCAATTTGCAGAAACTTATTTGCTCTGAAAGTCACTAAAAATGTATAATTTGGATTGGGGGACTTGAGAACCCATAAAATACAGCACTGGTTACCATGCCATAACCTTAAAATCCTGATACGTGGCCTGGAAAAATAAGTCCAGAAAACGGGCAATCTTTGTTCCGGCTGCGCTCGTTTGCTGTTCTCAGAGATTCTTAAATGTCCTTTCACTCAATATGTCATTCCCATTTTATCGTGTCTCTATCTTCCTTTTCAATTTTTTCTCCTCGTGTGTAATCCTCGGATATAAGTTCAACCCAAACAATTTATATTTTCTCATCGAGGCAGTAAAATCGTGACAAAGTGATGTGCGCATGGATTAAGAGAGGAAAAAAAAGAAGCGACGAGAAAAAGGTCATGGCCGAGTAGATAGACAGATGGCGCCACAGTAGATTGGTTCAGGGCCGTACGTTGCACCACGAGAATCAGTTTTATTCCCTCGTCCATTGAACACGATCGATAAAACATTATTCCCCCTCGTTTGCGGCGCAAGATAATACCGGATAATTGCGAAATCCGTACAAACGCGAAGATGGGAAGACCAGACTTGTAATTTGTAAGCAGCGGGAAAAAAGTGAAACGGAAAAAATGGCACTTTTGCTAAAAAAAAAAAAACTGAAAAATATGGAAATTTCAAACAGCCATATCTCACTGGCAGTTTGATCGATTTATGCTTATCGGGGGTATTTTGAAAAGCCCTTGCGCAGACTTAGAGACCGATGTTCGTTTAATTCCGAGATCTCAATTTTTTGTGGCGAAAGAAGCACTTTGAAAATCGGCGAATTTGAGTACAAAGGGGAAAATTGGGGGAAAAAAAACGATGGTCTTAATTTGAAAATTTGTAAAAAATAATGAAAAAAATTTTACTTTTATTTAGGACCCTGTATCGATATATTTTTTTCCGCTGTTCACGAATCTGCTAAGCATTATCCTTGAAACTTAAAAGCATCCATTCCAAAGCGTCAAAAACATTAATTGTCTCCCGGATAATTGCAATAACAATTCACACCGAATAAAATTTATTCAAAATTCATGTAGTTTTTGTACGATGGGTAATGGATTGAATTTTGTTACCCATTGTTAAAATAATGAATAGATTGATTTCGGTATTGCCTTACTTGGACAATGCATAATTTACAACTTTGGGGAAGATTTTGGCCTAATAATTGGGGCTTGATAATATATTTGATAAAGAGATATATGACGATAGTAATTAACGATAGGAACGTTTATGGCATAACACGAAGCGAGCGAAAGGTCATCGTCACGGGATAATTTCGATCGGAGGGTTTGGCAAATGGAATATATCGGCGTGGAGCGAATAACATTTGTCATTAATCCCAATGTTGATCGTGACATTTGACAAAGAATCCGATCTTCCACGAGACTAATTTATCAGATTTACGACTCAATTTATCATCGGGATGGGATTCAACGCTCACTTTAGTACAGTACTCAAATATTGAAATATCGAATTATCGATATCTCGAAATATCGAATTATCGATATCTCGAAATATCGAATTATCGATATCTCGAAATATTGAATTATCGATATCTCGAAATATCGAATGATCGAATATCTGTTTTTTTTTTTTTTTTTTTTTTTTTTTTCGATCAAGTCGATGAATCGAGATCATTTCGAAGGTTATCACCGTGGATAGACTCATAGACGAGTCTATGGTGCATCGACCTGTGAATATAGCTTTGGACGAAAGCCAGTGTAACGATCGTAAATATTCACGATCGTTTTTTTTTTATTCCCCACATCGATAAGTGTCGACCTCTCGAATAAACCAATCGAGCGAGTTACAATTTTGTTTCTTAAAAAGCTAAAAAAAAAAAAATTAAATAAATAAACAAACAATGATATCCCCTAAAGTGGCAATGGGACATAACCTCGAAATATCGATACCTAAAAAAAAAAAAAAAAACGATTTCAAAGAGATCTGCCGATGAAAATCGAGCAAGAAGGATCAGAGAAATAAGGAATGGAGGACGAAAGAGAAAATAATGAATAAAATAAAATAAAATAAAATAAAATAAACGAAGAAGAATTACGCTTCCTCGTGACGTGACACGATTGGTTGAGGGAATCAAGTGAAGCGGGCGGACGCTGAAGTAGGAAGCGGCCGAGAAGACCGAGGAGAGAAAGAAGAGAATGACGGAGAAATAAGAAAAGAAAAAAAAAAAAAAAAGAATAATGTAAGAAAGCTTTTGCAATAGCCAGAACTCAAACTGTGAGCTCGATGGTGTTTTGTTATACTCGCTGGTCGAGCCTCCGTGGAATGAGGAAGTCTCTCGCGTTATAGCACGTGAAGGAGAAAGAGAGACAGAGACGGAGAGAAGAGGATGTCGAAAGAATACTAAAGTCTGGGTTACTAGTCGCGAGATGATGCTTCTTACTATATGACTCTTTCCTCTTTGCATATATATATATATATATAGTACATATAATTTTTCTTTTCTTTACCACCAGCCACTTTGAGCTCCGGTAAATACGATTCTAGGGAATGTTATTTCTGTTTTGTCTTCTCCCGATACGACGTGACGTTTAAGCTCAACTGTTCCGTCTAGCCGCAAGTCACGAATGCATTTCTCCATACTTATGAACAACTATACACGAAATCAATGAAGATATATAAATAAATAAATATATTTTAAACTAAAGTTAAAAATTAATTTCTTCGTTTAAAATTCGAACGGAAACAGTGAAATTTTCGTGAAAGTAAACTAAAACGACGAACAATGTAACGTAGGATAATCAATGATGGCGGATGTCGATAGCCGTCCGAGAGTCAGCCGAATGACTTCCGGTTTAAGATCGGAAGTTTTGCTATAGCGTTCTCTGTCTCACGCTCGTGTTTCCCCGCGGAAACGGGACTCACTATGTATCGGTGAATTTGCAAAACATTTTGCCAACTGGATGTATAAAAAAAGACAAAGTGTCGTTTTATAACGTGAACAATTGCGAAAGCCCATGGTATCGAGAGTTTGCTTTGCGCGTGTATAATTTGTCACTCGTCAATGACGATTACCTCCGGGCATTCGGTTTCCTCGTCATTGCCTTTCGTAATCCCCCAAGCGCAATGGTTCCCAATACTCCCGATACTTTAAATGCTTCCAATATACCCCTAATACTTTCAGTACTTTCGATATACTTCGAATACTCCCGATACTTTTCATTAATCTCGACGCTTAAAATACCTCAAAAACGTACGTGCCTCCAGTACATCCAATACTTATTATACTTCCAATACTTCCTATACTTTAGATACCACCGATATGTTCAATACTTTCAATACTTTCGATGCCTCCATTACTTTCAAAACTTCGCATACCTCCGATGCTCCCAATTCTGTTAATACTTTCGATATTCCCAATACTTCTAATACTTCCAATACCTCCAATTTGTTAAATTCTGCCAACACTTTCAATACTTCCAATACTCCCAATAATCCCAATTCTTTAAATACTTTAAATATACCCAATACTTTTAATACTTTCAATAATTTCAATATTTCTAACATCTTCCAATAATTCCAATAGCTTCAATACTTCTAATGCTTCCAATACTTTCAATAGTTACATTATTTATAATATTCTCCAATATTTCTAATTCTTCTAGTACTTTAAATACTGCCAATGCCTCTAATACTTCCAACACTTTCGATACTTATAATACTTCCAATACTCCCAATACTTTCGGTACTTCTAATACCTCTCAATACTTCAAATTCTTCCTATACTTTCAATTCCTTTAATATGTTCAATATTCCTAATATCCTCCAATACTTTCAATAGCTCCAGTACTTCCAGTACTTATAATTCTTCCAGTACTTTCAATACTCCCAATGCTTCTAATACTTCCAATACCTTCAATACTTCCAATATTCCCAATTCTGTGAATACTTTCGATATTCCCAATACATTTAATAATTCCAATATTTCTAATATCTTTCAATACTTTCAATAGCTTCAATACTTCTAATGCTTTCAATACTTTCAATAGTCTCAATATTTCTAATATCCTCCAATACTTCCAGTACATCCAGTACTTATAATTCTTCCAGTACTTTCAATACTCTCAATGCTTCTAATACTTCCAATACTTTCAACACTTCCTATACTTTAAATACCCCCTCGAATATGTTGAATTCTTCCAACAATTTCGATACCGTCAATAAGTTCAATATACTTTCAATACTTTGAATACTTCTAATACTTTCAATACTCTCAATGCTTTCAATATACTTTCAATACTCTCAATACTTCTAATACTCCCGAAAAATTCCTAATTCGAATATACGCAACACATCCATTACTTCAAATACTTCGATTATTACCAATAAACAAAATTACTTTGAGTAATTCAAATATTTCATATAATTTATATTAATTCGTATAAAATTAATCGAAAATTTGTAAAAATTCGTTTGCAATAAAAACATTCCATCGTAAAATCTATACGAATACCCGAGAATCAGTACAACTTTCAATGGAAACATTCGTGACTGCGGTTAAACAAAAAAAAAAAAAAAATCATCGTTGATCAAATTCGTTCTTTTATCCGGAGCAATTCCAGACGCGGCACGTTCGCTCGTTAAACAAACTTCTCGCGACACGCAGGACACACATGTGTAGATTTGATGGGACGGAGGAACGACGATCCCATTGCTTACTCCGGTATCAATTACAGTCATGACATTGTCGCTTTGACCCACGACGCTCAATCGCTCTCGTTCGATTTTTTTTTCTTCTTCTTTAATCTCTTCGCACATCTGTCTCTCTCTCTCTCTCTCGCTCTCACTCTCTCTCTCTCTCTCTCTCTCTCTCTCTCTCTCTCTCTCTCTCTCTCTCTCTCTCTCTCTCTCTCTCTCTCTCTATCTCTCTGATGAAAGAGGATCGACAGATAAGCAGGTGAATCAGCGTTAAGAGATCCGCCCTTGGCCCTGTCCCAGCTCGTCCTCGTTCTTTAGCTGGTCGTGCACATGCATGTGAATCTGATTTCGTCTCGTTAAATCGATTGTGCCTCAATTTGAAGGTCCGTCCCGAGCTCGACATCCTCTACACGCCTTGTATCGTTCCATCTTCTTTTCCTCTTTCATTCTAGCGGTTTTTTTTTTTTTTTTTTTTTTTTTTTTTCGATGACGACTCCGGGGAATCTTTTGGTGGCAAAATAACACATCACTAACCAGCCATAACTTGGCCTGAATAATTCAGAGAAATCTTTCTTTCCAATAATACCAATAATAATAATAATAATGATAACAATGATGATAATCATATGGTCGTAAAAATTGATGAATTTTTTTTTGTCTTCAACTAAACGACATTGACCCATATGACTTTTGAGATTACGCAGTTCAGGGGAGGGTTATATAAATATATATATTTAAATATTTTTTTTTCGAATTATCACTTAGTTATTATTATTATTATTGGAGTAAAAATTTTATCGTTTAAAGTCTTTATCGTATTTTCATGAATTTTATAAAATCCTCGACATTCCCATGTTATTATCAATATTTGCATTATTATTATCGTTGTCTTTAATGATAATAACAATAATAACTATAGTAATGACAATAATAATTATTACAATGATTATAATAGTATTTTTGTAGTTATTATTATTCAAATTATTATTAATATTATTATTATTATTAATAATAATAATCATAATATTTTAAAAAGTTAAATTAATTTTTCTGGATTGATTTATTTTTATTTTCGAAGAAAGAGACGAGCCTCGAAAGTTCTTTTTTTTTTTTTGACAATCGGGTGTGGCAGAAAGTGAAAAAGACTTGGGAGAGGGGCGAGGGGTCGAGAAGGGTGAAAATGGTGAAAGAGGGAAGAATGCGTAAATCGATCGTCACTTTGCTCCGGGAATACTGCGTAGAGTATCCTGCGTGAGCCAGGAGAGCGTCTTTTTTTTCCCCTCGCATGGAAGCTTCGTTGACGAGAAAGAAAAAAAAATCCAAAATTTTTCATAAATTTTTTTTCCATTCGTTCATTTTTTTTTTTTTTTGCAAAATTTAATTATACCAATAAAATGTATCATAATTAATTTTTTTTTTCAACTCAATTATTTCATTTTCGAAATTTCATGCGTTTTATTTTTAATTATCAACGATTCTTCTTCGCTATTCATTTGTTTATTTATTTTTCTTATTTTTTTATTTCAAGGAAAATTAAAGCAACGAAATGCATTTTAACAAATTGTTTTTAATTAATTTTATTAACGTTTAATCTAGAATTTATTCGGGCATACTTTTTGTATATAATGGCCGATTAAATTCACGATAAATAAAAAATAATAACGATAAAAAAAAAATACATTAAATGTAGACGAGGGTGAAAAAGAGAGAGAGAGAAAAAAAAGGTTCGAGGGAGATGAGGCTGCAGCATTGAATGCGATCGCGATGGTGGTGCGTGGCAACGTCTCGTCTAGACGGCCTGTGACGTCACGAGACAAGGTCGAATGCGATTTTTTACAGGAAAAAAAAAAAAAATTATTCCAAGGGGTTGACGAAAAAAAAAAAAAAAATACAAATGTTACGTTAAATATTCCATAATTATGACAATCTGTGGTTTAATTGACAATGCCATGATAAAACGGACAAAATTACACAATATTGATAACTAAAAAAAAGTAATAACATTAATAATGAGAGATTATTAGTGTGCAAAAAAAATTCTTATATGACAAAAAGTAGGACTGAAAAATAACATTTTTTTTTTTCAATTTTTTTTAAATTTAACAATTCGATTTATTGAAAAAAATCTCATGGAGCAATAAAAACAAAACGAGATTGTCAGATGCGAATAACAAGTGGGACGAAAATTATGGCCCCTTGAGATCTCGACGTTTCTCACGAGGTCTACTGAAAATATGTAAAAACATGAGGATTTCTTTTTTTTTTTTTAATTTAAATTCTCATGACGTGTTTCGCGACCTATTGGATCGGAAATTTACTGCTGATTACGTAAGCAACCGAGTTTTTTTTTTTTCGTAAACTCGAAAATTCCAGGTGAAAAGACGAATATAAATTGAGGATACGAGTTAGACCGCCGCCTATCGGCAACGCCATCTTTTGTCATCAATAATTCAGCAGCACCTCACGAGTTTTGGTCAAAGACAGAGAGAGAAAGAGAGAGAGAGAGAGAGAGAGAGAGAGAGAGAGAGAGAGAGAGAGAGAGGGAAAAAATAAAAAATATAAAGAGTTGATTTGAAAATTACGTGGGGAGATGAATGCTTTCGGCATGAGATTACTTTTTTTTTTATCCAAAGAGACAGATAACAGAAATCCGTCTCTACTGAGCCAGTCTCGTCTTTGGTTTCTTTTTTTTTTTAGAATTCCGAAATTTTTGAGACAAAACATCGTAGAAGAAGTTTTTAAGGGTTGATATTGTTTTTTTATATTTTTGAAAATTAATTTTTTTTCTCGAAAAATTATTGACAATTTTTTATAATTATTTTTCGATTTTTCCTACTTTTAGTATACATATTTTTTTTTTTTTATTTTGGAAATTTTTATCTAACCGTCATTTTATTTCCACACGCATATATATATTTTTTTTTTTTTTTTTTTGAAGATGGAATGATTTCACGAAATTTAATTTTTCGAAAATTTTTAGACTATTTTTAGATTATTTATTTTATTCTTATTTTATTATTATACGTATTCCGTTGGATCAGAAAAAAAAAGAAAAAAAAAAAGAATAAAGTTAATTCAGGCACGATGCTCCTTGAGTTACGATCTTTTGTACATACATTTTTGACAGAGTCGTATTTCCAAGAAGACAATTATGGATAAATTAGTTAATTAGGTAATTGGGGAGTCTCGAGTTGGGGTAAATAATGCACTCTCGGAAATTAGACTGGAATCTCGGACTTTCATTTATTACCCTCGTCTGACTTGACCGTCTGGTCACTACAATGCTACATTATACATTTAAAATATAACCCATGCGTATATAAATATATTGGATGCTTCTTAAATTGAATCCAATTGACGTTCCGTTATATTTTTAAACAACCAAATCTATTATTATTTTGTTTTACGTTTCTTTTTCATTATTCGGTAAATCATTTGAAGAAAGAGAGTAAATCAAAGGAACGCAAATTTAGAGAGAAGAAATAATTTAGAAATTTAGAAATCTCGTAATTTCAGTTCCCAATTTTAGACTAAGAATATTTTTGGATCCAAGTCTCGTGGTACTCAATATTATTAATTCACAAACCAAGTCACGACTTAATTTGGACCTTTTCATTTTGGAATTCCACAATTTAGAAAAGTCTAAATTAATTGGAAAACAATTAATCTTGCTATTATTATTTTAGATGCTGTCAACCGAATGTATACACACCCATTTTTTAAATAAAAAAAAAGAACTAAAATTTAGAATCGTAAACATTTTTAGAAAACACAAATTTCGTAAATTCAACATCGAATTTTAGACTTGGAACGATTATTGTAAATCTCAAACCAAGTAACGACTTTATTTATACTTTTTTTTTAAATTTCACAATCTAAAGTCTATATATATATATATAAAGTATATATATATAAAGTGACTTGAAAAATATTATCTCATTTTACTCGTAACCAATTCAATCTGTTCTGTTTCAATTTCATACATAATACTCAGAGGGTGGTTTGATTTTTTCTGAGTTCTAAAATTCTAAAAATATTCTAAATCCTGTACCAATATTAATAGAAATTTTTTAAATTAATTTTAAAATCTATAAATACACCCAAAAATATACACTCAACGCTGAATTAAGAGAAAAATGATTTTCTAAATTCTAAAATTCTAAAAGTCCTAATCTCGTTCCAAGCCATTTATGGATTCTGTCTTAAAATTGTCAAGGATACAAATTGCACACTTTTTTTCGAATTTTGAAACGCACAGTATTCGAAAAAAGTTCAGGATAATCCTAAATCTATTTTTCTCAGTGTACATGTTTTTTCCAACTTTGTGAATGCATCCTTAAGATCGCATCGAAACGCATACGAGTGCAACGATGGTCAGAGTGCATAAAAAAAAATCTCTCCTCGACGACAGACGTTCTATGAACTATTCGTGGGCAATGCTGTCTCACTAAGTGACGTTTATACGAAGGTTCATCGTCTCTCGCATGTTTAACGACAAACAGATTAATTAGATTCTATATGAACAGTCACTTTAGACTACTCTTATCGTATGCATCTCGGTCTTTCAATCTAGAAGCTCATACCAAACTGATTATTAAAACAAACAAAAATTACCGAAGGATAAAAAAATAATTGATGAAAATTTATAATTAAATAAAATCTTCTCCAATTTGCATAAATTAATTATATTTATTATAAACAAAATGGAACATTTAGATTCACAATTATTCACGTTATAATTCTCAATCGTTGTACATTATTCTTGCAATTTTTTTTTCCCCTACTAATTAATTCATCCCCATTTTATTATTTTAATTAAATATATGAAATGTGAATGTGATTGGAAATACAATAAATATTGTGGGAGAAAAGTATTGAGCGAGTGAACCAGAGGGTTGGAGTGCGATCCAATGTGGGCCAGACGATAATAATTATTCAGTATTTCCTGGTGTGTTATGTATATATATAAAACGTTTAATTGACACAGAGAAGCCGACATTAATACATCGTTGTTGTTATACTATCCGTCTATCTCTCGCTCTCTATCTCCCTCGAGTCGTTTAACCCAAGCTCGATTTGCTAAAAGGGCCATTCACAATACGCATCTTTAAACATGTATAAATTTTTTAGTTATTTTGGCATTTGTCCTAAAAAAATCAATTCTCAGTAAACTGAGGTCGTTAAATCAATAAAACGTGATAATATTTTACAGATTTTAGTTTCCCCTATGATCGGCCCTCGCCACTCGGTAATATCGGTTCTAAAATTATAAATCGTACGATTCTAGAAAAAAAAAAAAAAAATTATTAACAAATTGAGATCTTGTAAAAGGGATCTCATGGATTTTTATTGGAAAATTAACCCTAGGTTACCACACTTTTTTTCGCCTACGTATCACACTGGGGTCCCATGGACCCCACGCAGATTTTTCCCCCTAAATCCAACTAAAATTGACATATTTAAGTTGTTTTTTTTTTTACCGATGGAGAATTAATCAACAAACAGGCCCGTGACGAAAAAAAAATTGATAGAACGAAAAATCTCTGAGTTATGAGGGTTTAAAGAAAGAAGAACGTGCAAAAAAAATAAAAATAATATCGATTTTGCACTTTTTTTTTTCAAAAATTCATATTTTTTTTGCTAGTGAACCGATTCCAAAAATTCTTCAAGACTCTTGAAGGGGACATTCGAAAGGATGAAAAAAAAAATTTGGCGATTCGATATTCCAATATTATCAACAAAACTGCGAGTGGTCATTATGACCAATTTTCTACTTTTACGTATCGGACGAATTGTGCGATAGTGTGGAATTTTTTTATATTTGCGCCTAAAACTTTTGGTTCAATCAAATTTTTCGTAGTTCTCTGAGAGATTTAGTCACACGTGTATGCATAACAACATTCAACAAGTTGAAAACAATGCAAATATACGGGTGGGATGAAAAACGAGATCTTACGAATGTGTTAAGTAAAGTATTTAATAGCTTTCCTTTTTTTTTTTCAATACAATAAGGATCCATTTACATGTTTATCAGGACTCTGCAACAAGTATTATATAACAAAGAGCGGTGTGCTTGAAGTATACGAGCTCTCTGCTTGTGGACGAGACCGGAGCAGCACTTCTATATCCTTCACAGCCGCGCGTCTTATCTGCGAGTTTGCATGTTTTGACTGTAAAATACGTTTGTAATATTTATACGAGTTATTGTGCAGAAATATATTTACTCGGTAGAACTTCAGTTCTGATCCAGCTAGGATCAAGCTATAGTCATTGTACGATTGCAGGACCGAGCCCTAACCACGAAGCGACGGTTACGATTTTTACAATTTTTTCAATAAAAAAAATGAAAAAAAAATCATAATAACGCTACACAAATATTATATCGAACAAATATATTATATAATACTATGAACATAAAATGAAGTGAATTAGAAGCGCTTACTCTAAAAAATGTAGCATCGTTACCACACTGGGGTCTCGTGGACCCCACACTCATGTCAGTTCAGATGCGTATTGCTCGGCGGTTGAGCGGCAATTCTGAAATTCTAAAATCTAAAAATCTAAAATCTAAAAATCTAAAATCTAAAAATCTAAAATCTAAAAATCTAAAATCTAAAAATCTAAAAATCTAAAAATCTAAAAATCTAAATTCTAAAATTCTAAAATTCTAAAATTCTAAAAAACTAAAGTTCTAAAACTCTAAAATTCTAAAATTCTCAATAATATTGTCGCGCGTTATTTTCCACCGAATAAATCGTATTACGTAAGTTTTTAGATCTTTTTTTTTCGTCTCTCGTCTTGTCAACGTTCGAATTAGAGAGTTCGTATGCGTTTACGGTTTTATTTACGAACTCGAAAATGCGTTATAACGACACACGTACGTCGCGCTCCCAAAGCCGATAGCGATGTACTGTACCGGGATGTACACGCCAACCAACTACCATTCCTGAATGCTAAATAATCGCAAACATATATTCCTCTCTCTCTGTCTCATGCGTGTATAGGTAGTATGAAAGATTTTTCGTCGTGTTCGACAGTTTATAATCGATTCCTAGATCACGAACCGTTCGAGTTCGACGAATATATGAGCGCAAGACGTGCCACCTCCACCTTTTTTTCTTTCTCTTCCTACTGGCACTTCCTCGTTTATTTTTATTTTAATTTTTTTCTTTTTTTTGTATATATTTTCCCGGCTCACCAACTATCGATCGAAATTTAGAATTGAAAAAAAAAAGTTTTGAATTCTTCACTTTCGAAATTTGTGTTTTTTGAATTTTTAAATTTTCGAACAATTAACCGTTGTGAGGAAACTCGAGGATTCCTCGGAATAGCAGTCGGTTGCGGTCAGTCGGAGAACGAATTATCAGGGATATTGAATTGAAAATAGAATGGGAGAATAATAAATGGAATCGCACGCCGGCGGAAGTTTGACGAACTTTTTTTTATTTTTCTACGGCGAGAGTCACCGAACGCTTTCTACAGAATTGTGTGTTATTGGATCTTCTGCCAGTACTGGAAATTTTCCGCAATGATGTTGAAAAAATTGGAAAAATCGGTACTGGCATCTTTGGGAATATATTTGAAAGAGATTCCGGGCAAATTTTAAATATATTGGCTCAAAATTTGGATTTAGAGACATAATTTTTTGGACTGTTGTTATTCGACTGAAAATAAAATCAACGATAACATTTTTGATGCCTAAATTAAATGATAAGTGACACTGGGCACTTTTTAGTTTTTTAAATCGTTTTTAATGAATATTTAGGTCGATTTTTAATTTCCCAGTTTGATTAGTTTGTTCAAAAATATCGAATACACTATTCGTTATGGTACTGGCTCATTTACGATGTATTCAATTTATTATATTACCAATTTAATTGGTTCTTTTTTATTTTAAATATTATTATTATTATTAGAAATATCTGGAATAAAAAAAAATATTTAAAAATCTGATTAAAGAGGTACTGGCACCTTTACAAATTATTAAGAAAAATATTTTTATATGAATTATCGAATGCACTGTTTAAAATGGCACTGACACTTTTTTGGAGCCATTTTAATTTAAAAATTTTCATTTTCATTTTAATTACTTATTTATTTTTAAATATTTGTTTTTTTTTTCATTTTCATTCGAACTATAAATTAAAGAAGAAAAAATTCTGTCTCGTCTCACAATATTTCTGTTTGATTGATGAGAAAGAAAATTCCAGTATATATATATATATATATGTATATTGTTACCCGAAAACACGTTTTTTTTAATAGCCAGCTGTTTTTCAGCGTGATAGTTTGGGGTAAACCGGTTTGGCCCTTCATCTGGCCAGTCCTGCACAGGTTTTATTTTTCCGGTTTACTTATTTTTAACTTTTTTTTTTAATTTTTTTACTCGACAGCGCTCTCGACGTATCCACGAAGGATTGGACGTAAATTTTAAGCAGTTTGCCTGAAAGTATTTTTTAACAGGCACAGCAGCTTATGAAATATTTTTCCAAGCGTCTTTTGAACATTCGACAGAACGAATAAAATTAAATGAGAAAAAACTTGCTACGCGATTATCACGTGATTTAGTCGATACAGGCAAGTGCAGAGTTTTAGGAAACTAAAGTCGAAAAAAAAACGTGTATTCCAGAGGGATATAAAATAAAAATGCATTTTGGAGTAGAAAATCCATACTGGTGCAGAAAATGATTTAGATTGGATTTTGGAGAAGAGAAGAATTAATGCATTTGGTGCATAAAATAATATATTGAATGTATTTAGGTGCATAAAATTATAAATGCATTTTGGAGCAGAAAAGAATATATAATGCATTTCGGTGCATAAAATAATAAATGCATTTTGGAGCAGAAAAGAATATTGAATGTATTTAGGTGCATAAAATTATAAATGCATTTTGGAGTAGAAAAGAATATAGAATGTATTTAGATGCAGGAAGCAGCATAAAATGCATTTTGCTGGAGAAAATGATATGGAATGAATTTTGGATCAGGAAATAATTAATGCATTTTGGTGCGTAAAATAGTATAGAATAGATTTCGGAGCAGAAAATAACATAGAAAATAACATTGTTCCATAGCTCAAAACGAATATTATTCCAAAATAAAAATATGAAAATAGTAATAAAAAATGAAGAAAACGACCTCAAAACACTGCTCGAAAGTGACATTTCTGAAAAAAATAACATTCCTTAGGGAATAACATTCCCTTCGAACGAACATTGCTCCAAGATAAAATTTGAAAATAGGAAATATGACGATAAAAAAATTATGAAATAACCTCAAAGCAATCCTCCAAAATAACAATAATAACTTTCCCAAGAGTTATTTTTGGTTGACGTAACATTGAATAACGCTGTCTCAAGATTCTAAAACAATGTGAAATAACAAAAATTTCCAAAATTCCGAAATAACATTGTTCTACGGCTTCGCACGAACATTTCTCGTAGATATATTTTCAAAAATAGGAAAAAAAATGGCAATCAAAAATCGAAAAATAACCCGAAAACATTGCTCCAAAATAACAGAGTACTCCAAAAATAACTTTCCCAAAAGTTATTTTCGAATGACACAACATTGAATAACGCTGTCTCAAGATTCTAAAATAATGTGAGAATAAATCAAATAAAAAATTAAGTAAAATAAAAACTCCAAAATAAAAAAAATCTCCAAAATTCCGAAATAACATATTGTTTCACGGCTTCGAACGAACATTGCTCATAGATATAAATTTAAAAATAGGAAAAAAATGACAATCAAAAATCGAAAAATAACCCAAAAATATTACTCCAAAATATAATTACTCCACAAATAACATTCCAAAAAGTTACTTTCGAATGACGTAACATTTTTTTTTTTTCGTTCTCTCGTGCGGCCAATCACTGTGCTTACTCGTGTTTCTCGGCCAATAATCGTGTCTTCATCCCCCTCTTGTTCCACCAAAAAATCAACGGAGAGATACTTTGAGATGTGGAATAGGTCCACCGGAGAGTTAGCTCTCGGGGTGGCTGTCTGCTTGATCGTAGCGTTCTCTCGCGTTTCGTTTTCGTTTGACGGTTGGCCAGGGCTTCCCGGCCACGAGACTCGTCGAGCTCTAGAGTGTGTGTGTGTGTGTGTGTGTGTGTGTGTGTGTGTGTGTGTGTGTGTGTGTGTGTGTGTGTGAGAGATTCCGCTCGCTCGAGTTTCCTCCACGTTACTTGCAACTCTCGGCCTCAGTTGCCCGTGGAACGCGAAGCCGCGAGCATTGATCGCGGGGGAGGAAAATTGAAAGGAAAAAAACGAAAAGAAAACAAATAAATAAAAAATAAAAATAATAATCGGCCGGAAACGAAACTCGTTACGTGTTATCGAATTCTCGGTCCTTTCTTTCCTCCTCAATGCTGTAACCAAATTTATAAAATTTTCTCATTTTTATTTCTTCCCATTATTTTTCGAAATATTCGTCAAATATAAAAATGTAAAAAAAAAAAAATTGACGAACGAATGAACTTCGTTTCCTTGCTTTTGTCTTCGGGGATTGGTTCCAAGTTGAATGTGTGAGAAATTGATTATAATTTGTGAAAAAAAAATTGAATAATCGAAAGTGAAAAATTTTTACGAAATTTTGGAAAAAAAAATTTATTTTTATTTTTATTTTTTCTACAATCAAAGCTCACGTCGGCGTAATAATCGTCGCGTCTTTCTGTGTTTTCGTGCAAATACGCGCGGTCGTGTGTGCACGTGTTTATCCACGCGTCGATTAAAAAATTAAAAAAAACTTGAAGCCAGCTTTTGGAGTGACAAAAAAAAAGCATTGGATTGACGATATAAACGATTTGAACAACTTAATGACAATCATGATAATAATAATTTTAAAAAATATAAATAAATTGATGAATTTTACGAAAAGTCTGTAAATATATAAATACATAAACACGTGAAAAAAAAAGACGAAAAAAAAAAAACTCGAACGAACTCAAAGTACAATGATCATATTTGTCTCTCGGCAATCGCGTCATTTTTATTTTTTGTAATTCCCCCTCTCAGTTCGAATAAAAAAGGAGAGAAATTAGGTTGCTCATTTTTGTTTTTTATCAATAATAATAAAAAAAAAACTTCTAATCTCAATTTGATGACGTTATCGCAGACTCGTTCGAGATACCGTGTACTCGTGTGGAAACATTAGACGCGATCGGGCTCTCGGTTTGTGTTTGGCAACGACGAGGGAAATAGAAAAAAAAAAAAAAAAAAAACCAAGTGCTGGAAGGCCAAGGAGAGATATTGGGGGGAGAGTGGAAAAAAGCATCGACTGGACCATTCGTGTGTAGAAGATATGTAACCTCGTATATCCTTAAGTAAATATACGTATACGCACACAGACACGAATGAATATACACATATACATGTGGACCACGTGATCTTGAGGCCCGGCAAGCCGGTACCAACGAAATTCAGGGTTACGAGCTGCTGCAGGTAATTCTGGAATTTTTTAAATCTCCATAACGATGTTACTGAAATTTTTTTTTTTTTTTGTTAATTAATTAAAGATTTTTCCATATTATATCAGAGCTGGGAAGTACTTCAAGTATCCGGTACTTGCAAAGTACTGGAAATACAGTACTTGAAGTGGAAAGTACTTCAAAAGAATTTCAAGTATTGTACTTAAATTTCCAAGTACTCTACCTGTACTTTAAGTATGCAGGTTATTCTGGAATTTATTAAATCTTCATAACGATGTTAATGAACTATTTATTTTTATTTTTTATTAATTAATTAAAGTTTTTCCATATTATATCAGAGCTGGGAAGTACTTCAAGTATCCGGTACTTGCGAAGTACTGAAAGTACAGTACTTGAAGTGCAAAGTACTTAAAAAGTATTTCAAGTATTGTACTTAAATTTCCAAGTACTCTACCTGTAATTTAAGTATGCAGGTAATTCTGGAATTTTTTAAATCTCCATAAAGATGTTAATAAACTAAGTTTTTTAATTTTTTATTAATTAATTAAAGATTTTTCGTAATATATCAGAGCTGGACAGTACTTCAAGTATCCGGTACTTGCGATGTACTGGAAGTACAGTACTCGAAGTAAAATGTACTTCAAAAGTATTTCAAGTATTGTACTTAAATTTCCAAGTGCACGACCTGTACTTTAAGTATGCAGGTTATTCTGGAATTTTTTAAATCTCCATAACGTTGTTAGTTTTTTAATTTTTTATTAATTAATTGAAGGTTTTTCATAATATATCAGCGCTGGGCAGTACTTTAAGTATCCGGTACTTGCGAAGTACTGAAAGTACAGTACCCGAAGTTCAAAGTACTTGAAAAGTATTTCAAGTATTGTACTTAAATTTCCAAGTACTCTACCTGCACTTTAAGTATTCGAACTTAAATATTCAAGCACTTTTATGTACTTAAAGTACTCTTCTAAGTACCAAGTATGAAGTACTTTTGAATACGTCATGCTAATTGTTGCATGTATAACGCTTTCAAGTATATAATTGAGGACCGTTCTGCGCCATCTTTTGGTTAAGATCGCAAGGAATGACCATTCAAAGGCTCAATCCACAGTAGTTACGGCGTTATTGTCAATGTACTTCAAGTACTCAGTACTCGAAGTACTTGGTACTTTGTACTTGAAGTACTTTCAGGTACTTTGTCCAGCTCTATAATATATTAACATATGTAATAAAAATAATAAAAGTAATGAGATTATTACTCTTATTATTGTCATTAGTATTATTATTTTTATTACTATAATAATAATAACTATTATTATTATTATTATTATTATTATTATTATTATTATTATTATTATTAAATTAATCTAATTATCAGCAATGATGATCATCATGATCGAAAATAAATTTTCGTGAGGTTTTTTTTTTTTTCATGCAGCAATGAAATATATATTTCGTCTCTTATCAACGCCTCTGTAACGCATGTCATTGAGCAATGTTTGAGGAATCATTCGGATGACTAACCGTCAATTAACGTCCGCACTGCTGATCTAGTATAACTCTCTATTCTCTCACGTCCTTACTCTAACGGTCGTACGAATTTATCGCTATGTAGAAAAAAAAAACATGTGTGTGTGTTTTTTTTTTCTTTCAATATGACAGTTGGGCGATATGGATGATCATGACCTACGAGCACTGATTGGCCAGAGAGCTGATCAGTTATCGTCGAACAATTGTGCGAATATTTCGCACAATTGTTCGACGATTACTCTGGTCGACTGCATCATGACATTGCCATCACTGGTGATATGCATAAAGTGATATGCACGCGCATGCGCGTGTGCACTGAATTTTTTTTTTTTTTCTTCTTTAATGTACCAAATGAGCATCGCGAATTTGAGGAAATACCTAAAAATTTCGTTTGGGACGAAATTCACTGTGCAATGTTAAAATTCCCTAGCTAGAGAAATTTGAAGGGTTATGCATGGAAAAATTGGCAAAAATCGATAGTCCGATTTTGAAAATTCGTAAAAAATAAAAATTAAAAAAATTTCTCGATTATCTCGATTATCGAAGCTGCATCTCAAAGCTGAAACGGTTGCAAAGAGAATGAGAGCGGTGAGCAGAGTTCCAAGTCTCATGCCATTTAATTACGGATTTAACACTCAAAATGATCGTAAAATCCAATTAATTAATTTTTTAAAATTTCTTTCACCAATTACTGATCTATTAATCGATAATTAAATTTCCTCGTATTATCAATATACATTATAGTTATAGACAATTTTTATTGTTTAAGAAAAAAATATTTGTTATAAATATTTGTATTTGCAACTTGACTCCCAAACTGGAGCCCACAAAACAAAACACATTATTCAAGTATACATTTATAATAAATTGTACACCCACCTTCGATCATCCGTTACTTGTTTAAAATTCTATTCCAGTCACCAAACGTGTCTCTCGGTTTTCTCACTGGCCTCACCTCTTTCTCTCTCTCTCTCTTTTTTTTTTTTTTTTTTTTTTTTTCATGCCTGACATTTTCGACTACTGGGATTCTCTCGAGGCATTCTTTCGCCCCCGTCTGTGTATAATTAAATAAAACCTGGATTTTCTCACCTCTTGGCGGTCCCCAAAATCCATAGACTCGACTTTTACCGTTAAATTATACGTCGTTTATGCTCGTCTGCTTGTAAAAATCGCAATGGAAATATATTCCTCAATGTGGGATTTTTTAAAATTTTTTTTTCAAGCTCTTGTATGGACAAAATGTTTTTTTGACGAAAAAATTAATAATAATAATAATAATGATAATAATAAATTGAATAAAATTGTTGAATAATTCGGAGATACTTTGAGAAGAACGTACGAAATTTTTTTTTTTTTAATATGTACAGTATACAATATCTTATCGCACGATAATGTCAACAGCAGAACGACGACGATGATAAAAATTCTGTGGCTCATGATTATTACAGCTTTTCTAACAGACGGGTGTTTAAATATGTTTGCCGTTATCTCGACGTTCTCGTTGCATTTCACAGTAAGCCCAGAGAATACAGAATGTATAGCCACGCTATATACGTAAATATATATTAATCTGGATCTATATCTATTTTTCGTATGCCAGTATTTCTTTTTTTTTTTTTTTTCGGAAACTTCGTTCAATTTAACGCGAAAAAGGTCCTGTGAGACCGGAGCACACATGACCACTGGTTTTTAAGATACGAATTTTGTATGTTGGCGAATGTGAAATTTTAAAAATTCGTATCACCGAAATAAGTGATCTCAAGTGCTACTGTCACGGGAGCTTTTTTTCAGGTAATTTGATGAAGTTTCGGAAAAAAAATACTGGCCCCGAGTTAGAGGCAAAAAATTCACGAGCCGATAGCCGATTCAAGCAAGTAAAACTTTTCCTAAAATTTTTTTCGCTTCTCAAGTGCCAGTATTTTTTTTCTGAAACTTCATTCAATTTTACGTGAAAAAAGTTCTGTGACAATAGCACTCATGAACAACGCTTAAAGAGATACGAATTTTTTAAATTTCACAAAATTTAATTTTTGAAAATTCCTAGCTTCGAAATAAGTGATCTCAAGTGTTACTGTCATGGGAGTTTTTTTTATCAGGTAATTCGATAAAGTTTCGGAAAAAAATACTGGCCCCGAATTAGAGTAAAAAAATTTATCATCTGATTCCAGCGAGTAAAACTTTTCCTAAAATTTTTATCGCTTTTTAAGTGTCAGTATTTTTTTTTTCTGAAACTTAATTCAATTTTACATGAAATAAGTTCTATGACAATAGCACTCATGAACAACGCTTAAAGAGATACAAATTTTTTTAATTTCACAAAATTTAATTTTTGAAAATTCCTAGCTTCGAAATAAGTGATCTCAAGTGATACTATCACAAGGAGCTTTTTTTCAGGTAATCCAATCAAGTTTCAGAAAAAAAAAATACTGGCCCCGAATTAGAGGAAAAAAATTCATCAGCCGATTTCAGCGAGTAAAACTTTTTTTTAATTTTTTTTTTCGCTTTTCAAGCGCCAGTATTTTTTTTCTGAAAATTTATTCAATTTTACGTGAAAAATGTACTGTGACAATAGCACGTATAATCAACGGTCACGAAGATACGAATTTTGTAAATATCACGGATTTTGATTTTTGAAAATTCGTATCTCCAAAACTATTGACCATGAACGCTACTGTCAAAGGACCTTTCTTGCGTAAAATTGAATGAAGTTTTGGAAAAAAAATACTGGCTCGAAAAAAGTGGCAAAAAAAAATTGACATAAAAATAAGTCAACGGATAGAGCTCCGATGGATGGATGCACCGGTGCAGCTCTATGCTGCACCGACACTGCACAATCTTTTGCACTTCACCTGTCCGTCACTCTCGCTCTCGCTGGCTCTCCAAGAGCAGCCGTGCGCGGGAAACTGATTGAGCTACATAGAATCGAGAAAATTTATCCACGCTCTGACTTGTCCAATAAGTAACGAAATTTATAAGCGCCTGTTCCAATACCCAAGTGATTTTAAATACCGATCGAAATCTCAATTAAATAATTAAAAACAAATTTCCCCTACCAGCTGTCAAATCGATACTACCGTGTCACACAATACTGGCTCTAAAATTGCGTAACAAATCCTTGATCCCCGTTCATCCGCCACATGACGAACAAATCGATTTTTCGTAAATCAAGTAACGAAAGTAGGTTTACTAAAATGGCGTTTGGTTCATCGATTTTTCGATTTTTCAAAGACTCATCGATCTCGCCAGTTCTGTAGCGTTCTACCTTCATTCTAAAAGTGCCAAAAAGTCCCCGTAAAATCGATATATCGAAATAAATCGATGGGAAATGTCTAAGTCAACTCACAGGCGTTTCCAAAAACCCCCTATCGGCCTGAATCGCTCAAAGGGAAGTCGAGTTATGGTGATTTGAAATTTTGCAAATTTTCAGTTCTCAGAAAACTGTCAACTGCTAAACCTTTTTTCTTCGTCTTTCAATGGCCTTGTGGCATACAAAATTTTCCATTTATCTCACCGATCAACCAACGTCAAAGTTTTTTTTGCAAGCAACTACGAAAAAAAAACCCCAGATTGGTCTAGTTTGATGAAAAAATTAATAAAACTCGATGAATAGGAACTTCTAGATCCAGCATCCCTATGCTCGTCTATTGAGGCTCTCGATCTTCGAGCTTTGAACCTCGCAACTCTTGTTCACGACCGTAAGCGTAAATAGCACTCGACCCCGTCTCCATTATATCTCAATACTCTTAAGGCTTATTTTTGTGTGTATGTACATGTGTGACTTTTTTCCTTTCTCTCTCTCTCTCTCTCTCTCTCTCTCTTTCTGTTCGCGTCGTCGTCGTGACCGAAGAGGAGTCATCGTCCCGTGAGGTCGCGCTCGCGTCTCTCGGATCGATAAGGTAAAAGTAAAAAGGAAAATCGAGGGGACATGTCTTTTGGAAAACTCGAAAAAAAAAAAAATTTTTTAATTTTTCAAAAATTTACAACAACTGCAACAACAAAAATGAATCATAGTATTCTCAATTATTTTCATAATTAATAATAATAATAATTATTATTATTATCAATTATAAATAATTGTGATGATAATTTAAAAAAAAAAAGCCAAAAAAATGCCAATTAAAAAATTTTTTTTTTCCACATTTATTGCTAATACACGTAGAGCAAGTTTGTTTTCATGACACGACAAATATACTTTCATTGGTGTTATACAACAAAGCTACCGCGAATCGAGCGAAACACGTACACACATACGGACGCTGAAATGAGAAATGGGAACACGCAGCGGTTCTCATGTAAATGCATAAAACATAATAATCCTCGATCCAAAACGTGTCACACGTGATACCTTCCATTTCAAATTAATTATAAATTCATGAAATTATTTTTGAAAAATAGTGATAAAAATAACGAAAAAATAAATATGCATTGTCAGCGTTGTGGGAGACACAAAAAAGATTCCCAAAATTTTCCCAAATGAAAAAAAAAAAAAATTGTCCACAATTGGTACGTTTTTTTTTAATTGTTCGAAAAAAAAAATTTCGTTCTGTGATACTTTTTTCAGAGATAAACGAAAAAAAGAATCTCAAATGTTTCGATGCGAAAGAAAAATAAGAAAATAATGAATAAAAAAAAAGAAAAAAAATGAATCGAGAGCTTGAGAGTAATGGCAAAACGTAAGATGACTCGTGAGATGATGGCCTCTGTTGGTGTACTCCAAGGCTTTGAGGTGCCCGCGTCTAGGGATCGAGATCTCGGCCGTGTCGGAGAAAGTGGAAAAGTATATCGTGTTCGCTTATTTTTTTTTTTTTCAATTCTTCTTTTTACAACACCGAGTACTATAACTGGTGCAGTTCTCGATCGCGAAACGATCGTGTATAGCAGCGAGTGATGAGCAGAATCTAATTTATCGAGCACGTGGATGTAGCAATTACAAATTTACTTTGAATTTTTTTTTTTTTTTTTTTTTCGTCGTCTGATGAAATTTCTAGTTAAATAGTTTGTTTCAAAATTGCCTAAATCCAAATAAAACTGCAAAAATTCCAGAGCTGGGCAAATTACCTGAAAGTACTTCAAGTACAGACTTCAAGTACACCGTAAATACTTGAATTACCAAGTACTTCAAGTACCGTAAATACTTGAAGTACCAAATACTTAAAGTAATAAATACCTGAAGCACTAAATACCTGAAGTTAATACTTCAAGTACTAAATACTCGAAGTACGGAATACTTAAAGTGCCAAGCACTTCGAGTACCAAATGCTTGAAATGCCAAGTACTTCAAGTACTGAGTACTTAAAGTTCTAAATATTTGAAGTTCTTGAGGTACCAAGTACTTGAATACGTCAAGTATCAAGTATCAAATACTTTTCAAGTTTTCAGGTATACATCTTGTAAATTCTAGTGCTCATATTTGATTTCTTGCGTACTCTTTTAAACTCATTTGATTTTGATTCGAGTACTTTTTGTGTCAAAGCATATTTTCACATTGTGCAATTCACTCAGGTTAGGCAGAATGGAACAGAAATTTTTCAACGAAGAATCAGAAATAATTTTAAAAAGTAGCATTGACGATTGTAATTAAGATTTATTTAGCTTCGGTTATGAAAAAGAAAAAGTAAAGAATATAATACACGGATTGTTGAAAACGAAGCCATGCATAGACAATAATTAACACCGTAACTACCGAAGCTTGAGCCTTTGAACGGTCATTCCTTACGATCTTAACCAAAAGATGGCGCAGAACGTTCCTCAGTTATATATTCAAAGGCGTTATACATGCAACCATTAGCAAGACGTATTCAAAATTACTTCATACTTGGTACTTGAAAAAGTACTTGAAGTACAGGAAAGTACTTGAAAATTTAAGTTCAAATACTTAAAGTACGTGCCGAGTACTTGTAAATTTAAGTATAATGCTTGAAATACTTCCAAAGTACTTTGTACTTCAATTACTGTACTTACAGTACATCGCAAGTACCGGGTAATTGAATTACTGTCCAGCACTGACAAATTCAAATCGAATTGTATTTATTTCAAATTCACCTACACAAATTCAAGTCAAGTTTTACTTAAAGTACGTACCGAGTACTTGAAAATTTAAGTATAATGCTTGAAATACTTCCAAAGTACTTTGTACTTCAAGTACTGTACTTACAGTACATCGCAAGTACCGGATACTCGAAGTACTGTCCAGCACTGACAAATTCAAATCGAATTGTATTAATTTCAAATTCACTTACACAAATTCCAGTCAAGTTTTACTTAAAGTACGTACCGAGTACTTGAAAATTTAAGTAGAATACTTGAAATACTTCTAAAGTACTTTGCACTTCAAGTACTGTACTTCCGGTGCATGGCAAGTACCGGATACTCGAAGTACTGCCCAGCTCTGAGAAATTAAAATCGAATTGTATTAATTTCATATTCACTTACACAAATTCAAGTAAAGTTTTACAAGCGAATGTACAATTACACAAATCAACGTTATACAATATTGATTCAATTATATAAATTCAAATTGACGTTACACGAATCAAAGTCAGACGACATTGTTTCAATTATAAGTATGCAAATTCACGTGTTATTACTTCGTAATTTAAAGTTAAATCAGGGACATCGGAGTTGCATGAATAATGGTACTTTGTTCATTGTACATTGACCTCGCTTGGCATTAATTTCGAAGTGACATAAACAAAAATAAAATAAACCCTGTAGCTCAGGCTTGTTTCGTCGTATCGTCACACTGATATTTATAGCTCTTTCGTATCCAACCGCGCCGGTGGCTCCTCCGAAGACGGAATCAATAGTTTAACTTTCGACGCACAAGAAAGTCCATAAAGGCCAGAAAGATATGGCCAATCTTCCGCGAGAATTTCGTCATAATTACCGTCGATAAAAACCTAAATTTCAAATCCGGAAATTCGAAATTCAATTTTCATTCATTTTTCGGATTTACATTTATATTTATATTTATCCATTGATATTTTTCTTTCCATTAAATATGATTTGATTCGAGAGAAAAGTTTGAGGGGATCAAAAAAAATCTGATTCGAGTTTTACATTTATGAAATTTACGAGTGAAAGTGTAAAAAAAAAAAAAATCATGAACTCGTTTTAAGTCGAGAGTACAGATTTTTTTTTCTTACCTGAGAGTTTCACACACGTGGGGGACCGGATGTAGATTTTCGTTGGCCATGACTTTGCCAAACCCGAACCGGGCGAGGCAACGTCCTATGGAACTTTTAAAATGAACACACACACACACACACACACACATACGCACACACGTGGGAATTACATTCATGATTCACTCGATTCGAGTGTTACAAGCGACTCACGAAGAATTTCTGAACGTTTCGCGTGCCTTATTTCCCACTCGAAACCTCGGCGAGGCCCTCGGGCTGTAATTTCATCGAAATGGCACAGTCATTGGCATACTTGAAAATCAAAAAGTGCTGTATACCTGAGATATGAAATCCGAAGGAAATAAATATTTCGTTCGAAATAATTCAACAGAGGATAAATAAATTGTTATTCACAATTTTTTATAATATTCTAATCGTTGGTTGTTGGAAATAGCAAAAAAAAAACTATTTCATATCCCTTATGATTGTAAACATAACTAAATTAATGAAAAAAAAACAGATATATGCATATAATCACAGGGTATTATTATTATTATTGGATTATTTTGCATATTTAATTTAAGAAAAATCATTGTCCTGAGACAAAAATTCACTGGTTAAAATTAAAAAAAAAAAAAAAAAATCTCATGGGTGGCCAATCATTGTGCCATTTTCACTTGGAGCACAAAATTTGTCCCATCTTATGATAAAAAAAAAACTCCGATGCCCAAAAATTCCACTCTTGACTGCGTATCGGTATTCCGGAGATTACATACCAATGACAGAGGGATCTCTTCGTTTTCTTTTTTCACTCTTTCTTTTTTTTTTTTCGTTATTCTCGTGGCGAGCACTCGGGAGAAAAAGATGGACGATGATATCGTTTACGTATGCGCGACGCGCGTTTATCGTGCGAGCCTTTGAGACTGACCGGCGGAGGGGTGAAGATGGAGGGATGGGGGGGGGGGAAGAGTCCCTGTCTCCTTTTGGGCGTTGCCCGAATCTTGAAGAGGAACCACGAAAAACTTGTGGCGTGCA
This sequence comes from Rhorus exstirpatorius, assembly GCA_963564615.1. NCBI lineage: Eukaryota > Metazoa > Arthropoda > Insecta > Hymenoptera > Ichneumonidae > Rhorus > Rhorus exstirpatorius. The sequence goes on along the minus strand of OY751322.1, from coordinate 10,825,803 downwards.
ATCCTTTGAAATCGTATTCATACACGGGCTCTACGTGATTGTCTTGGTACGCGAAGATGCAAGGGGAAAAAAAAATTTGCGGCAAAACAATAAAAATGATGATAGTGATAAGGATAATGAGGATAATTAAGATGGCGACAATGGAGATGAGGATAATGAGGCTGAGGATAATGGGGATGGAAATAATGAAGATGAGGATTTTAAGGATAAGGGTAATGAAGATGAGGGTGATGATAATAGAAATGAGGATAATGAGGATGGGAATAATAAAGATAAATATGACGATGATGATAATGAGGGTGAGGATAGTAAGGATTACGACAATAGAGATGACGATAATGGGGATGAGAATAACGCTAATAGGGATAATGAGGATGATGAGGATAATGAGAATGACGACAGCGTGGTTGAGCATCATAAGGATAAGGATGACAAAAATGAAAGGTAATGAAAATGAGGATAATGGAGATTAGAATAATGAGGATAAGGATAATGAGAATGAGGACGATAAGGATGAAAATGATGGGGATGAGGCTAACGAAGATGATGGCGATGATAATGCAAATAAGGTCAATGAGGATGGTGCTAATGAGGGTGCGCATAGTAATGATGATGACAATGGAGATGATAATAACGAGGATGATGCTTGTAAGAACGAGGATAATGTAAATCAGGATAATAAGGATAAGGATAATGAAGATAAGGGTAATGATAATGAGAATGGGAATGATGAGGATAATGAGGATGGGAACAATGATAAAGGGGATGATGAGGGTGACGATCATGGAGACAAGGATAATGAAGACAATGGGGGTGGGAATAATTATGATGAGGATGATGAGGATGACAATCATGGTGATAAGAATAACGAAGACAAGGATCATACGGATGAGGATACTGGGGATTAGGATAATGAAGATGAGGATGATAAGGATGAGGATACCGAGGATTAGAGTAATGAAGATGAGGACAATGAGGATTAGGATAATCAGGTTGAAGATAATGAGAATGACGATAAGAATAACGATAATGAGAATAGGAATGATGCGGATAATGAGGATGGGAATAATGATAAAGGGGATGATGAGGGTGACGATCATGGAGACAAGGATAATGAGGACAATGGGGGTGGGAATAATTATGATGAGGATGATGAGGATGACAATAATGGTGATAAGAATAACGAAGACAAGGATCACAAGGATGAGGATACTGAGGATTAGGATAATAAAGATGAGGATGATAAGGATGAGGATACCAAGAGGATTAGGGTAAGGAAGATGAGGACAATGATGATGAGGATAATCGGGTTGAAAATAATGAGAATGAGGATAAGGATAATGAAGATGAGTTTAATGATAATGAGAATGGGAATGATGAGGATAATGAGGATGAGAATAATGATGAAGAGGATGATGAGGGTAACGATCATGGGGACAAGGATAATGAGGATATCGAGGGTGGGAATAATTGTAATGAGGATTATGAGGATGAAAATCATGGTGATAAGGATCACGAAGACAAGGATCATAAGGATAAGGATACTGAGGATTAGGATAATGAAGATGAGGATGATAAGGTTGAGGAGTATAGGGATGAGGATACTGAGGATTAGGGTAATGAAGATGAGGACAATGAGGATGAGGCTGATCAGGTTGAAGATAATGAGAATGAAGAAGGATAATAGAGAGGATAAGGGTAAGAATAAGGTTAAGGATCTTTTATGATAAGGTCAAAAATAACAATCATTCCAATAATTATATAGTCAATTACCCCATAAAAAGATTACGAAAATTTTTCATCTCCATCATCAAATATCCAAAATTCCTGATTTCGAATTCATCTCTGATTTCACATTTTATTTCATTTTTTTTTTCTTTTTCCAACTACGATTCCAATCGACCTCAGCTAACCGCTCGGATATGGGTATAGGATAAACACGAAAATCTGTTTCATGCTGTGAAATCCATAAATCGCTTTATATCTTGTCCGCCTTCGGGCGAAACAAACGCGTGTCGCAGGTGCCAATCAACTCCAAGAGGTAAACGACTTTTGCACATGGCTAAAAAGTGACGAAAATATACGTGCGAGGCTTGCCTTATCCTGAATCCGAATGAAAAAAAAATTAATAAAAAAATAAAGTGGAGAATGGAAATTTTCTAAGGTCACATTTTACAAAATAAATAAATTATCATTATTACCAACGTTCATGATGATTTATTTTTATGTATCGTGAAGCTACATTCGAATAAATGAATAGGTGAGCAAAGTTGGGTCTCTGCCTGTTTTGGAAAATTTTTTGGTTGCCTAATCAATCATTTAAAAAAAAAAAAACTTGTTTCTAACGTAACGAGGGATTTCACGTGTGGGAGCGCATGACCGGTAATTCCCAGGGACCAAAGTAGGTCACGGGCCACCTTGCGATGAATAGAGAGGATGAAATAGAGAGGCAGACACGTGTACATACACACCTTTTTAGTCCATTCATTCTAGCCATTTTTTCTCCAATCTTCTACAGAATTGATTTTGCTTTTGAAAAAGGTTAAGAGGGGCGTCCCCTGAGTCTAAATTCAAGTTGGCAGGATGCGGGGAGTCGAGCTCCAGCCGCCATCTTGGAGAACACGTTTTATCATATATCTCATGAACCATGCATCGTGCGACAAAAATAGCCGATACCTTTTTTGTAGATAATAAAATTCTCTACAACTTTAATTGAAAACTTTTTTTCTGTATAGCGCATCGTTTTTGATTTATAGCGTGGCAAACTTTTCCAAACATGATTATTGCTAAATATTGTTAACCGTTGATGTAACAGTAAAAATGATGATGCTTGGAAAAGTTTGCCACGCTTCAAATAAAAAACCATGCACTATACGGGAAAAAATTTCGTATAAAAGTTGTAGAGAATCTTATTAACTACAAGAAAGGTCTCTTCTATTTTTGTCGTGCCGTGCACGATTCACGATATATTTGATCAAACGTGTTCTCCAAGATGGCTGCTGAAGCTCGAATCCTCGCGTCCTGCCAACTTGAATTTACACTCGGGTGACACCCCTGAACCTTTTCCGAAAGCAAAATCAATTCCGTAGAAAATTGCATTATCAATCTACTTTTTTTTACTAAGGATGCCTGGACTATTTACACTCGAAGGCAAAAAAATGATATTTTTTAAGGTTAAGGTATATTAAAGTATTTCTTGGGTGAATGTCACCCCAATATCGCGATATCATGAACCGTAGATATTTTACGAATGCATTCACGGCTCTTTCTTCATTTTTATGTCTACAAGATTTTTGAATTTTGACCATCGATTTTTTGTAAAATTTGGTTTTTACTCAGAAAATTTTCAATATGCTCTCGCAGCCACAAAAATTAAAATATCCAAATGGACGAAACGCCATTCTTCGAGTCTACTCGTGACCTTTTCAAAACCCTGGTATCGAGTCTTTGACACTCGAACGAGAGTCAAATTATGGGCATTTTAAATTTCGACTCTTTTACATATTCTCGAAAATAAATGAATAAAAATGAAAAATCTTGTTTTACATCTGTTAATGTGTTTTGTGACCATTTGGTACGGAAATTTTCCGCTGATTTCGAAAAAGGTCAACGTTTTTTTGAAAACTCAAAATTTCATTGTAAAATTGAGGAAAATATCGAAAAAAGAGTTTTTTGGAAGTTTTTTTTTTGCTCTCCGCGGATTTTGGACTGACGTGGGTGGGCCTGCGTAAATATAGTATATATATTTACATTTATACATGTGCATGGTGTGTAAATTCTCGTGGGTCGTCGAACGCGAATCCAAAACGAGAGACAGAGGCTTTCACTCTTATATTTATCGCCTCTCATTTCAACGTCTCTCCGACGAACCAAAATGTCCCAACTGTATCCGTTTCTTCTTTCCCTCCTGGCAACGAAATTTTTACGAATTATTTACTCTCTCTCCCTTGTATGGACGCATGAACGAATAAATATTTTTAAAAAAGTGACAATAAAAAACGTTATTCCAAGGAAAAATTTAATCCTCATGTTAATTACGATCGGGTGGCATAACTAATTTTTCAATTATTAATTAACGAGTCTCAAATTATAAAATCAAAACTACGACGCGAAAAAATATTTTTCTCTCCATTGCCTTCAACTCGTTTGTCCTTCGTACTTAAATTTTTTCCAAAATTTCATTTTTATTTCGAAAATTCATTTATTTTTCTTCTTCGAAATTCATACTTTTTATTTCGTTCATGCGCAAACGAAATATTCTTTTTATGGTCCAAAGTCGAGCGTGTCCGTTCGCGGAGAGACTGTCAAACGAATAAAAACTTTATCTCTCGTTTGAGGGCGTGAATGCTCGCATTAAAATAGCGAGCCTGACAAGTGTATGATCACGTTGACCCAGTTTGGGAAAGCGATATCGCAAGTCGTCTTTCATTTCCCTCTGTTCCAACATCGCCAGCGTGTATGGAATTAAATATATATCGCGCAGGTGGCTCTTGTCAATGATCCGTGATTTTTCGGTTACTTCGTAAAATTCATGCGTCGAAATCCGATGATAATGATCACGGAGATTGATAATCTTTGCGTGACGTAGGAATTTTTTTCTTTTATCGCGATTTTTTATCTATTTCGGTACTTCGATGCATATCGATACATCGATAATTAGATAGTTAGGGTAGTTCGATATTTCGATAATTCGATAATTCGACAGCAGTCAGGTAGTTCGTTAGCTCGATAGTTCGTTGGCTCAATGCTTCGATAGTTCGATATTTCGACTGTTCGATAATTCGATAATTCGATAGTTCGAACGCTTGATACATACTTCGATATTTCGATACTTCGATACTTTGATATTTCGATATTTCGATAGTTTGGTACATCAATATTTCGATATTTCGATATTTCGATACTTCGATAGTAAAATTGTTCGATGTTTCGACATTTCGATATTTCGATACTTCGATATTTCCATACTTCGATATTTCGATACTTCGATATTTCGATACTTCGATATTTCGATACTTCGATATTTCGATACTTGGGATGCACCAGACGATTCGAATGACTCGAATTTTTCCCTACCTCCAACCGCATAATCCTCGCACAGTGTCAATGACTCGTACTTTGTTCTAGTCAGCATTACGAGGGTTACATAGGGCAACTGGTTGAAAATATAGTCAACCACGACGGTATATACACTTCTATGGTATATAGGATGTACAAGCAAGACCGTGGTGGTACTCGACGTCGACAGTTACCAGCCGGTCATGTAGCATGCGCTCGATGATGTTGTCCCCTCTCGTTGACCCAGTTGACGATATAACTCGGCAAACTTCTCTCCGGGCCTCGCCCCTAGCCTCATCACGCTACACTCTATCGGGTGTGTACTGTATACATATACATATGTATTCCCGGCGCATGTGCTCTCCAGCAGCGATCTGCCCAGTGACAGACAGCTACGAGGCTCTCAATGATATCGATGTCTAAATGTCAAAAGGGCGTATGGTGTACCATCTTTTTTTAAATATATCATGTAATATAGGTAGTAGTAGTATTAATAATAATAATAACTATTATTATTAATTATTATTATTATTAATTATTATTAATAATAATTATTATTAATAATAGTATATATATATAGTATAATTATAATAATAACTAGTATTATTATTGTTATTATTATTATTATTATTATTATTATTATTATTATTATTATTATTATTATTATTATTATTATTATTATTATAAAAATAAACAACAATAAAAATAGGAAAAAATGCGAAAAAAGTTGAGAGAAGGGAGAGTCAACCATTTCAAGGTGAATTTATGGACCCCGCGCCACGCGGTCGGAATTATTTTTGGCCGAAAAAACCCCAGCAAGCAAGACGAGCATATATATAATATATATATGTATATATATATATATATATATATATATATAGATATCGTAATGTTACGACGAATTTTCTGTTGACTTGAAAATACAAGAGAGAGAGAGAGAGAGAGAGAGAGAGAGAGAGAGAGATGGATTGGAATAATTTATGGAATTTTTTTTTTCATCGATGCACTTAAAGTGCATCAACGGAAACTGCACTTTTTTTTAATTCTCTCGTTCGGGGAATTCAGGAAAAAAAAAATTATTTTCTCTGTTACATAGAAGAAAAAAGGTTTCTTACAGATTATTAATATTATTTTTTTAATAATGTTCCTTAAACAATTTAATAATAATTTAAAAAAACGAATCGCAAATAAGTCCAAAAAAAATTGCGCATTAAAGTGCGATCGAAAATTGAGAAAAAAAAAAAATTAATTGATCGCGAATTGTTGCAAAAAATTGTGCAACAGCAATGACTTGTATTCTCCACCCCTTTGTTGTTTGCGAGACACCGCGGTCTCGTCATACAACCACCCGAGCCTTCCATACGGCAGACTAAATATCTACTTTCGTTTCTCGCTCGTTGAAACCCGATAAGATTGGGTCTTGAAAAGAATAAGAAAAAAATAAAAATAAAAATAGTGATAGGAGAAAAATTATAGAAAAAAAAAATCATGCATTCGACGAATATGTAATTGGGATAAAAAAAAACGTTAATTTTCCAAAACTTGGATCCACGTATGTATGTATGAGGAGGTATTGTTTTATCGCGCATATGAAATGCATAAATATAAATTAATACGATATAAAATATACTTTTGTTGACTTCGAATTTTTTATTTTTATTTTTTTATTTTTAACATTTTCATATCGATTTTTTGGAATTCAGGAAAAAATTCGACGTGAATCATGATCAGCGGAAAATTTCCGATCGCTCAAGGCCTAAAAATATGGTGAAAAAAAAATTTCTCAATTCTTTGCCCTTTTTCGAAAACCTGAAAATCACGAAATTTTAAATGTCCATAACTTTGCACTAGATGGACGGATTTGGGCTTATAAGGTGTGTTTTGAAAAGCCCATGAGTAGACTTGAAGGAATGCGCTTCGATTCAATCGAAGATCTCAATTTTTTCTATCCAAAAGAGCACTTTAAAAATCGGCGAATTTAAAGCCATAGGGAAAAATGCCAAAAATCGATGGTCTGACTTTGAAAATTTGTAAAAAATAAAAAAAAAATCGCAGCTCGATGAACCAAGCGCCATTTTGAAGTCTGAACGATTACGAAGAGAATTATCACAGGGTACAGTCCCAGCTCTATCGGGAAGCAACGTTACAGAGATTTTAGTGAACCCATTAGTTTTCCCAAAAATCTAAACTAAATCTTGAATCTTTGACGTTTCATTCAGGATCCTGTATCGATGTATTTTTTCCCCGCTGATCACGAATCTGCTAGGCATTCTCCTCAGAACTCAAAAAAGTCAAATAATTCAAAATATCTTCGGGGAAAATAAAAAAAATCCCCGAGATATACAATATGTAATTATACTGTGGAATATAAAATCGACTGCCAACGAATTATCGTTCGTATATATTCGAATAATTCGCCCACCCCTGAACGTGTACGGATGCAACGAAATTATAACGACGCCTCGGGAGTTCGCTGGCTCGAGCCGCGGGTCAGAGTCGTGTCGGCGAACCGTCCCGCCTTAGTAGGTCAGGTCTCAATGGTGCCCTGGCTTACGTACAATACAGTATAGGGTAACATATATCTATATGACTCTGTATACGTATATCGGTACGTGGCAGTGCACTCTCCATCTTCATTCTCCTTGTCCTCCCTGTCATTGGCCACTTTGAGTTGACATTAGGCCACAGTTATTGGCACCGAGAGTGAGTGCCTCGTTCAAAAGTCATTCGAATCGATAACAATGACTCCAAATGACTGTACTATATCGCACGATTATATCTCCATGCAGACGATGTACATTCCGTGAGATGCTCTCTTTCTCGTATCATTGAACTCTGAACTATCGTTAATTTTCTTCTGGATTGACGATTTTTTTTCTTTTTTTCATTTTAAATTACTCGCACAATAATTAACGCAAAAATATTAATGAATTCATCCCTTCGGACACTTTTTACGTATAATTATATGAAAACGCTATTAATCGGGACACTGTCCCAGACTTCACATGCCTCTGGGGGCTCTGACTTGTTGTTTCTTCGATCCTCATTCTTTTCGCCTCTTCCTCTCGCAGCTTCCCTTGCATCTTCCCTTTCGATGCAACGCAAAAGCGCGCGCGCACACACACGCACACACGAGCACCATCACCTTTTTTTCCCCCCTATATTGCATCCGAGCGATCCCGAGCTCGCCCACTTTCCATCTCGCTCTATGCCCTCCTTCCTACGTCACGTGTCCCCTTTTACTTTCCCCCTTATTTCACGACGGGTTTTATTCCGGCTACTCGACGTAGCCGGGAACAGCAACGACATTACTGCACGGACGATGGTATTTGTCCCAATTGTCCCGTCCCCACCTCCCTCTCGCGACGCTCTCGTTTCTCTCGTTCCGGCCTCGAGGACGATTCTACCGAAGTATTTACCACAACCGCGGACGGGGGGGACGCGGTGATGATTGCGGATACAGGATGATGCAAAAATTGATAGTGAACGAGCTGACGTATCGATTCTGGTAAAAAAAAAAAACCAAGAGTGGGACAGTTGGGACAGTTTGGGACACGATAAATGTTGAGATAACGACAACCGAGCTGACCTATTGATTCATATCTAAAAAACAAGTCGTGGGACAGTTTGGGACAGCTGGAATATGAGGCCTGGGAACGGGAAATCTGGCGTAGCGGAAGCGTGGATTGAAAAAGGAATAATACAGTCCGACCTCCGAATAAGAAACCAAAAGCACCCAAGGGGAAGAGTTTTTCCTAGAATTCGGATACCCCCACCCAGGCGCGCGCAGCGCGCGCTCACTACCTCTCTCTGTCGCTCTCACTCTTTTCCGCATGCGATCGGAGCGCTCGGAGGTCGAGTCGTAGTGGGGGAAGTGCTTGAGTGAGAAACTGGGGAAGGTTTCTCATTGACGGGCTTCTTATCTGGAGGTCGGACTCTATTTGAGGCATTGTGGGCGATAATGAGAGTGGGACACTTGGGACACTTGGGACAATTTGTTAGAATGAACGTAGATTTTGCTGGGGAATCAGAATACATCGGGAATTCAGGGTTCGGTGGGACGCAGCATCGCTGTGGTAGGTGGGACACAATGGGACAGTTGAATTTTTTTTTTTCGTTTTCGTTTTTATATTTATTGGCAGTCTTAAAATCATGATTCACTGTGTTCTCCGAATTATCCGTGACTTGTAATTTTCGTTGCAGCCTGTACGTTGCCACGAGTACTGGCTCTCGTTCTCGGTTAGCTTGCCTCCGATCATTCTCTCTCTTCTTTCTCTCTCTCTCTCTCTTCTCTCTCTCTCTCTCTCTCTCTCTCTCTCTGTCTCTCTCTCTCTCTCTCTTTCGTACATCTCATGCGAGAGTGGCCAGCCTCAAACTGTCCGATCAACGTGTCAGCTATGGGCAATCTGTAATTTCATTTATTTTTCTTTTTTATCTCCAACCACGATTCCTTCAAAATTATTCGGAATTCTCGCCCAAAGAGTCTGGTCGAAATTGGAATTGCAGTGTTTTGCAATGTTTTGTTTTGTTTTGTTGTTGTTGTTTTTTTTTTTACGCATCTGCATACACAATGCATTCATATAATTGTATCGGCAAACGTATATAACCGCGAAGGCTTCGGGCAACCTCCCCTCGACTCTCGCAATAATCACTTTCACGCTCGCGATTGTAAAATATATATTGTGTAAAAGTGAAATACAAAAAAATCCCATATAGCATTGTAACTTTATAAAATGCTCGTACGCGTGTAATAATTTTTTAATTTTTAGTTTAAAATTTTTTTATTTTTTTATTTTAATAACCAGTTAAGTTGGCAGAACACGAGACGTTGATTCGCCTGTCTTGATTATCGGTTCGGTAATAATTGAGCGCTCTGGACGTTGGGTTACCTCATTTCCCCATAATCCACTGCGCGTTTTTCCAAATACCAGATCATTTTTTGCAATATCACCTTATAGTTTTAACGGTCCCTTGCCACGAGTATCTCGAGACCGAAAAAAAAAAAAAAAAAAATCGTTTAAAAAAACCATTTCTCGAATAGAAAGTAGGTTATTCTCTTGGAACTTTCACGTCAGCAAGTTTTTTGTTATTGTAATTTTTTTTTGCACGGTTAGTGTCCCATTATCGAGATATGCGAAAAAATTTCCCGTTGGGAAAAGAAATAGAAAAATTGAGTTCTCTCGAATTTGTGCTACATCCATAAATTGATCGATTAAATAATTAAATTTGTAATTGAGTTGTTAAACTGTCGATTTAACTTTCTAATTAACAATTTTTATTTTAAAATTAACAATTTTATGATCAAATTTCCATTCGATTTATGATATTATCAATTTAATCATCAAAATTGTCAATTTCATCATCAAATTTCAAATTTATTCGTGAATTTGTCAATTAAATCGTCAAACTGTCAATTCAATCATCATATTGCCATGTTAATATTCCGCTATATTCATCAAACAGTCATTTTAGTTAATTCAATTCTCAAGATAATTGTCAAATTCCGCAATTTAAACGTTAAACTGTCAACTGTCAATCTGTCAATTTAATCAAGAAATTGCCAATTTACTCATCAATCTGGCCAAATTGATTTGTAAATTATAAATGCAATCATTGAATGTCATCAAAAAGCATTTCTAATTAATCCTAGAGTCATTTTAAAACAATATAATTATAACAGTAAATGTCGATGTGCTGTGTCATTGATTTTCATGATTTTACGTTGATACATAATTTTCTTTCTCCACCACTTTCAATGGTGAAGAATTGCCACGAGAAATCTTTCGTGTGACAATCTCCACGAGTCCACATTGCAAATTTCAAATATCACGTTTGTGTATATTAAAATTAATTTATGCAGGCATTCGAATGACCATAATCCGAAGTCTCGTGGTACTATCGTTCTTTTACTGACATTGGGGACAAGGCGGACTTCAAATCTACACATCTATAGGGCAAAAAAAATTGAATTAAAAAAAATTATATATGTGTAGCTACATATTATATATGTGAAAATATTAGAATGCACTTTGCTCGAATGCATTTACTACTGCATTCAATACCACCCGTGCGTTTCAAGCTTAACCCCCTCCCAGCCTCCCTCGCTGCACCTGAGGGCGTCAAGTCACTAAATTATCGCTAATTTATCGTCCTCAAGTAAAACGCGATCTGTGATTCGTTTTATGCATCGCCAGCGGCAAATAATTGCACTACAGTGCACGCGATCGTCCACGCTGTCTTGGGTATGACAGAAATGCATCTTTTTGTATTTATTTATTATTACTATTATTTTGGGACAATTATTTTCGGCTTATTATCGAGTCCAATAAACATTGACTCTGTGCTGATGAACGAAAAAAAAAAAATGACACCTAGGTCAACACACGCGAAAAAAAAAATAAAACTGACCAACGTTTGATTTCTGCGATGATGCATAATTTGCATTTTTCCAAGATACGAATAGGCTTACTAAAGTATCCCTAACTTTGCTCACCGATGTAATTTAAACTCGGCTCTGCGTTCATTTTATTTATAATTCCTCGGGCTTTGAAACGCTGCTGGATTCATTGAGCTACGATTTTTTTTCCCAATTTTTCACGATTTTTAAAAGTTGCATGACCGAGTTTTGCCAATTTTTCGATATCGTTTATTTTTCCTCAATTTTTAAAGTGATCTCAGGCCCACAAAAATTTCGATACGATGACCAATCGAGGCTTATGCCCTAAGTCTACTCGTGGCGTTTTTAAAACTCTACAATTAAGCCGAAATCGATGGAGAGGGAGCGAAGATATGACTGTTTGAAATTTCAAAAAAAAAAAAATTGTTTGCCAAAGAGTCGAGCGAGTGAAAAGGATATGGAGGGGGTTGTCAATAGACTGGTAGGCCATTTGAAACGTAAATTTACCGCTGATTATGAATTTGTATGCGTGTATGTAGATTTATCTACGTGTATTGCAGCATATGCCGTAAGTATCTTGATGCGAGAACGAAGGTCGTGTACGTGTATAGAGGCATTATATGGTGGACATAAGCATGGTCGATGTAATAATAGATTGTATTCACGGCCGGTTTACCCCCCCGGCCTATTCCACCACAAATTACGAACAATCACGAGAGAGAGAGACCAGAGAAAGCGAAAATGTTGAAACATCAGTCGAGAGAGAGAGAGAGAGAGAGAGAGAGAGAGAGAGAGAGAGAGAGAGAGAGAGAGAGAGAGAGAGAGAGAGAGAGAGAGAGAGAGAGAGAGAGAGAGAGAGAGAGATAGGGAAAGTTGACGTGGATCAGGACAGACGATTCTTTCTTTACAAATAACACCCTTAAGTACGTATATCCTGTTGTTGGGTTGGGTTGGGTTCTCATGAAAATGAAATACACTCATTGGCAAAATATGGATATTATTTCTAATAAAAAAAGATAATTTCGAATGTTTATTATTATGTTTTTTTACGTGCCAATCACTGTAATTTCCTCGTCAATTAGATCGGACATTGACTCGCATTAGATATTGCAAATACCTTCAATATAAATTCTGGAAATACAGATAAAAAATTGTTTTGCCTAAAATATCGAAATTTTAATTTTTGAGCTTATCGCTTATTGTCAAATACTTGTTTTTTTTCACAATTATACGATGATATATTGAATTTCTAATTTTTCCTCCTTATGAGATAAAGTCTTAGGATTATCTTTCGTGCTCGGTAAATGATTAACGATAACATTTTTCATGGATCAAAGTATACTTCGAAGACTAGAGGGCGATTAATGTGGGATTATCATTTATCGCATGGTTGTACGGATGTTCGAACGTGCAGCGCGTCAGGTTATAATATGCTGGCATTGAATGCATTAGCCGGATGGAACAGGCTAATGTAACCACACGATACTAACCGATAGTGGGACAGTGAAAGGCGACCTAGACCAAGTATTGCACTGCACGCTCACGCAATAATGATTATTCCATAATTTTGATGATTCAAATAATATTAATCTATCATCAATTAAATTTCAATTAATCGTATCATTAAAATCATTGAAGTAATAATTAAAATCATCAAAAACGTTAAAATCATCAAAGTCATTGAAATCATTGAAATCATTAGCTTTATTAATGCAACATATTTCGTTTGATTAAGGCTGAAAATATGCTAATTATCTCTATCCGAGAAAACACGAAATCCCAGTTTTTTTTTAAATATATATAACTGGTCACATTAAATTGGCAAAAAATGAGAAATCATCATGACGCTATATCTTTAGCGAGACATTCGCGATTATAAATATATTCGCTTTTTTAAACACCTGGCTCGCGCGATCTTTGCTCGTTGTCCTCTTTTCGCGGCGAAAGCCACGCTTCGATTATCGGAGTTTCGTTAACCCCGAAAAAAAAAAAAAAAAAAACGAAAATTAAATTAAATTAAAGAAAGAAAAAAAAACGAGTCTCGTATGCCGAAAAAGGATAACGTCGAGGGGCCAGCACCTTTCGCGAGAAAGTTTCGCGCGCTCGAGACAACCGAGATGTACGGAATATTTATTTCTTCCTGTCGACTGAATATTCGATTTGAATATCACAATGCTTAATTCTAGGGAATAAATTATTAAGATCGCGGTGAGTTATTTTTCATTGTACGTGAGGTCATTGGATGTACATTTTGGGAGAGTCTAGTGTAATCTTTAATGGATAAAATTTTAGGATTTTACAAACATAGAGAAATATAAAATTTATAAAAAATCTAAAATACGGAATATCGCAGTACTAAATCTGAAAGTACTTAATACTGAAATATCAAAATATTGAAATATTTTGAAGAAAAAATACTGAAATGTCATTAAAAAAAAACAACGAAAATACTGAAATACCAATGTACTGAAATACTACAATAATGTAATACTAATACACTGAAATACTAAAATGCTGAAATACTAAAATATTAATGCACTAAAGACTTAAGTAAGACTAAAGTACTTAAATACTAAAATACTGAAATCAAAAGGTTTAAGATACTAAAATAGTAAGCAGAGCTGGATAAAAGTACCTGAAAGTACTTCAAGTACAAAGTACTGGAAGTACTCGTGGATTTCAAGTACCGAGTACCGTAAATACTTGAAGTAGCAATTATTTCAAGTACTGAGTGCTTACAGTACTAAATATCTGAAGTACCACTTACTTCAAAAACTGAGTAATTGAAGTACTAAATAGTTGAAGTACCAATTACTTCAAGTACTGAGTACTTGAAGTACTAAATATTTGAAGTACCTGAGGTATCAAGTACTTTGAATACGTCAAGTATCAAGTATCAAATAATTTTCAAGTTTTCAGGTACACATCTCGTAAGTACCAGTACTTATATTTTATTTCTTACGTACTCTTTAAACTCATTCGATTTTGATTCGAGTACTTTTTGTATCGAAACATATTTTCACATTGTGCAACTCACTCAGGTTAGGCAGATTTGAAAGGAAATATTTAAAAGAAGTATTAGAAATAATTTTAAAAATAGCATTAACGATTGTAATTAAGATTTATTTAGCTTCAGGTTTGAAAAAGAAAGAATAAAAAATATAATACGCGGATTGTTAAAAACGGAGCCATGCATTGGCAATGACACCGTACCTACCGTAGCTTGAACCTTTCAATGGTTATTCCTTACGATCTTAACCAAAATATGGCGCAGAACGTTCCTCAATTATATATTCAAAGGCGTTATACATGCAACCATTAGCAAGACGTATTCAAAAGTTCTTCATACTCGGTACTTGAAAAAGTACTTGAAGTACAGGAAAGTACTTGAAAATTTAAGTACGAGTGCCTAAAGTACAGGTCGAGTACTTGGAAATTTAAGTACAATACTTGAAATACTTTCAAAGTACTTTGTACTTCAAGTACTGTACTTCAAGTACTGTACTTTCAGTACTGCCCAACTCTGATAATAAGTATTTAAAATGAAATATACATATATATGTATTTGCAATATCATAATACCTAATCAATATTATTCTCAATAATTATACAATTATTATTATTCAATTTTTTGCTATACATCCACAGTAACTCTCCTCCAAGGAATACAAAAATTCTTCAAAAACATCTCACACTCCAAGTGTTCAAGTATTTTCTTCTTTTTTCAAACATGTTGCAGTTTGAACGAGAAAAGTTGACCGGAAATCTGATCAATCTTGATCCGCGAGGGGATTCACTCGCACTGAAAAATCCCGGTTAAGGCAATTATTTATAAAGAAGAAAAAAAAAAAAAAACTTTTTTTCGTAAAAACGATAAATAATTAAAATTTCGGGACAATGGCGGGTGAGGATACGCAAATATTGTCGAACGGAAATGGCGAGGCACTGACGATAATACCAAAGGGTGAGAAAGTCGTGACCAATGACAATGGCATAGCTTGCAACAAACACAACAACAATGGCTCGATACAAAGTGGCAAAGTATTGGATATCGTCAATGGTGAAAATGGCAGACTCTTGATTGCCATTGATGAGAAAAAAAATGGCGTTCATGCGGATATCGATGATCTCGATGTGTCGTGCGGTTGGGGACCCTGCAGGCCCCGTTGGTTACAATTTTTCGCTACGAAACAGGCGTTTCTCGCGATATTTTGCATCACATGGGTAAGTTGGAAGATGGAATTTTTTTTTTTTTTGTTTTTTTACATGAAAAATATTCTAAGAACGATTTACTTTTTGTTTCATTTGGAAATATAATTAATCATTATCGCGCTAAAAATATCTCACAAATCAATCTTTGAGATATTTTTTAAACGAATTATCGGAAAAATTATCTGACCACTTATCTCAAGAATTACCTAACGAATTAACCGATGAACCGTCCAATGAACTATCTAACTGATTATCTCACGGATAATCTGAAAAATTATCTTGAAAAAATATCTAATAAAACTATCTATAAATTTATCTAAATAATTAGATTGCGAATAATCTAGATAATATCATCTAAACAATTATCTTGAAAATTATCTAAATATTTATCTTACGATTTATGTATCGAATTATCTTACCAATTATCTGACGGCTTGTCTCGCGAAATTTCTCAACAATTTACTCACGATTTATCTTGCGAATTATCTCGCTAATTATCTCAAAAACTATCTTATCTTACGAATTTTCGTGCAAATCACCTCACGAATTATCTCGACAATTATCTTGAAAAAAACAAGATAAATCTTTTTTTATCCAAAAAAAACAAGATAAATCTTTTTTTATCCAAAAAAAAAACAAGATAAATCTTTTTTATCTCAAAAAAACAAGATAATTCGATTTGTTATCTCAAAAAAACAAGATAAATCGTTTTTTTATCTCAAAAAAAAAAACAAGATAAATCGTTTTTTTATCTAAAAAAAAAACAAGATAAATTGTTTTTTTATCTGAAAAAAAAAACAAGATAAATCATTTTTTTATCTACAAAAAAAAAGAAAAGAAAAAAACGTTTTTTTTTTTCTTCCACCCAAAGGTTCTTCAGGGAATGTACTACACGTATTTCGTGTCGGTGATAACGACGATAGAGAAGCTCTTTCAGATACAGTCGAAAACGACAGGTATAATAATGTCGGCGACCGAGATCGGTCAGATCGGCTCGTCCCTGCTGTTGACCTATTACGGTGGTCAGGGCCATCGTCCCAAGTGGATCGCATGGGGCATGATACTCTTCGCGGTCAGCTCATTCACGTGCTCTATGCCCCATTTTATATTCGGCGATCAGCTGATTAATCAGAATGACATGCTGTTCAGCGGTGTCGGCCCGGGCGACGAGGCCGACGGATCCAATTCCACGATACCCATACCGGCCAATTTGTGCCGGCTGCCCGGTCACGAAAACACCACCGTCGGTCCCAATGGGTGAGCAAATTGAATAGAAATTAAAAAAAAAAAAAAAAAATACCAATTACAACCAATATTTGTTAATTTTTTTTGCTTATCAATTCGTTTTTTCGTCCATTTGTTCGTTTATATATTTGGTTTTTTGATTATTCATTTATTTAGATAAATTATTATTACTATTATGCAATTTTTTTTTTTTTTAACTTTTAGACTCTCTGATAGAATTTTTTTAAATAACGTGTAAGCTCACCATCGTCTCGGAGATCTGTCAATGATGGTTTTTTTTTTTTTTTTGTTTTTCCTTTATATCAGCCCATTTGTCGCACGGTCGTATAGATCGTGCGGGTCCCCGCATGCACGAATCACATATTATTTGTACACTTCACTCAACTTTATTATCTTGTAAAAACTTTGCGAACGCGAGAAAAATAATCGTTCTTATTTCGGAATTTTAAATTCGTTAAAAGTCGTTTTTTTTTAATTTTTTTTTTTTTTTAATTGATAGTGTATTATTTTAAAGTATATCAATATTGAAAATAACGAGAGAAAAGATAAATCGTATTTGACAGTTTTGACGATATTTTTTTCCAAAATTATGAGTTTTTTTTTTTTTTTCATTGAGAAAATAAAAAAAAAAATAAATAAAAAAAAATTTCAATGCGTTTGACGAAGATGGATTTACGCGACAAGCATGCCGAATATTCGGACCGATTCCGCAGAGTATTGCGAGGGTGAGTTTCTCAAGGACAAGAGAATTCACAATAAAATAACGACCGTCGTGCTGGGAATATTTTTCGTTTCGTTGCTGGGTGTGGGAATGGGCCAAACGGCGGTCTACACCCTCGGTATACCGTACATAGACGACAACGTCGCGAGCCGGGAATCCCCCTTGTATTTCGGTGAGTCGAAACTTTTTTTTTTTGCCATTTATTTAGTTCGATTTGCAGCTAAATGTACTTACTCCGGATGAGTCGCAACTTTTTCACTCGTATATCTAGTATTCCTCTTCAAAATTAGCCATCAGTAGCTTCGATATTTCGATTTTTATGGGAGTTATGATTTTTTAAGATCGAGGTACCATTCTTATCGAAATTTGCCATTTTTCAATTCGAGCTGCAGGTCAAGATAAGTTTTTTCTTGACAACTCTCGATTTTTTTACTGATACCATAAATCCTCCTCTTCAAAATGAGCCATCGGCAGCTTCGATAACTTAATTTTGATCGGGGTTATGATTTTTTTAATCAAGGTACCATTTTCAGCAAAATTTGCCATTTTTAATTTGGAGCTGCAGGTCAAAATCATTTTTTTTAGACTACTGTCGATTTTTTTGACTAATACATTAAGTCCTCCTCTTCAAAATGAGCTATTGGCAGCTTTGATGACTCAATTTTTATCGGAGTTATGATTTTTTTAAATCAAGGTACCATTCTTATCAAAGTTACTTATTTTTAAATTGGAGCTGCAGTTCAAAATAATTTTTTTGAGCCACTCTCGATTTTTTTAATCATACATCAAGTCCTCCTCTTTAAAATGAGCTATCATCAGCTTCGATAACTCAATTTTTATCGGAGTTATGATTTTTTAAAATCGAGGTACCATTCTTATCAAAGTGACCCATTTTTCAATTGGAGCTGCAGGTCAAAATAATTTTCTTGGACTACTCTAGATTTTTTTTACTAATAGATTAAGTCCTCCTCTTTAAAATGAGCCACCAGCAGCTTCGATAACTCAATTTTTATCGGAGTTATGATTTTTTAAAATCGCGGTACCATTCTTATCAAAGTTACCCATTTTTCAATTGGAGCTGCAGTTCAAAATAATTCTTTTGGACTACTCTAGATTTTTTTTACTAATAGATTAAGTCCTCCTCTTTAAAATGAGCCACCAGCAGCTTCGATAACTCAATTTTTATCGGAGTTATGATTTTTTAAAATCGCGGTACCATTCTTATCAAAGTTACCCATTTTTCAATTGGAGCTGCAGTTCAAAATAATTCTTTCGGACTACTCTAGATTTTTTCACTGATGCATTAAGTCCTCCTCTTTAAAATGAGCCATCAGCAGCTTCGATAACTCAATTTTTATCGGAGTTATGATTTTTTAAAATCGCGGTACCATTCTTATCAAAGTTACCCATTTTTCAATTGGAGCTGCAGGTCAAAATAATTTTCTTGGACTACTCTAGATTTTTTTTACTAATGGATTAAGTCCTCCTCTTTAAAATGAGCCATCAGCAGCTTCGATAACTCAATTTTTATCGGAGTTATGATTTTTTAAAATCGCGGTACCATTCTTATCAAAGTTACCCATTTTTCAATTGGAGCTGCAGTTCAAAATAATTCTTTTGGACTACTCTCGATTTTTTCACTGATGCATTAAGTCCTCCTCGTTAAAATGAGCCATCAGCAGCTTCGATAACTCAATTTTTATCGGAGTTATGATTTTTTAAAATCGAGGTACCATTCTTATCAAAATTACCCATTTTTCAAGTGGAGCTGCAGGTCAAGAAAACTGTTTTGGACTAGCCTCGATTTTTTTTACTCACACATCGAGTCCATCTCTGCCCAAATAATCATCAGCTACTCAAATATCTCGTTTATCCTCGGAGCTATAATTTTTTTTTACCCCAAAAAAGTACCGTTTTTACCGTAATCGAAAATTCAACGATCGTAATTTTTTTTTTTCTCCCATTTCTTTTGTCCCTTCGCGCGGCAGCTATCACGATTGGCGTTAGAATATTGGGCCCTGCCCTCGGTTTTATTCTCGGCTCGGTGTGCACAATGCTCTACGCCGATTTATCGGCTGAGCCACAGATCACACCGTCGGATCCAAGATGGGTCGGGGCATGGTGGCTCGGTGAGTTCTTCGATTTTTCCTTAGCCAGATTTTATATTGCAACGAAGTCGATTCGATTTAATCGATAATTAAACTTCTTTTTTTTTTTTTTTCAAGTATATAATATATATTATGGGAAAATTTATTTTTCACTCAAGGCCTCGTACTAATATCGGCCATGCTGATGCTCGTAAGCATAGCGATGTTTGCATTCCCAAGTCGATTGCCCACGAGCCGTTTGCCAACGAAGATCGAGGACTCCAAAAAGCCTAGTCTTAAAGGTAAGAAAAAAAAAAAATCCTCCACCCTGTATTTCGATTTCATTCATTATGCTATCAATCCACACGACTGCCATTCTCCCTCTCGATAAGCAGTTTGCGTGGGTCGTAAATTTTACTAAAAAAAAAAATCGCATCTAAACGAGAGAGAGAGAGAGAGAGAGAGAGAGAGAGAGAGAGAGAGAGAGAGAGAGAGAGAGAGATTGGACTACGAGTGAGAATTTCAAGGACGCGAATATCTCGCGACTTTCGGCAGTTCCGAGAATTCCTCGTTTTCGTTGGACAGGACCCAGAGAATGTCGACCCCCCCTCCGGATAACTGGTCATCCTGGTTGAGATCATTCCCTCGTTTGACTAGAAAAACAGATATATATATATATATATATATATATATATATATATATATGGCAACGTGAAAAAAAGGTCCCGCTGAGAAAAAAAAAATAAGCAGTAGTTAAAGGAAAAATTGTGATACAAGAAAATTTATTGCCCGGATGTTTCGTCGAAAAAAAAAAAACGAATTGATCTGCCGATGTGATATTTCAAATTATCGGTATCCAGGAATGTAGCGGAACTTGAAGTTAATTTATACGAGTTGTTGCTTATAAGAGTGAGGCGTGAATTTGTAGCTAAATTCGAATTTAAGTGAAATTTTAGGCTTGAGTGCACACTTCGGTTGGAGTGAAAACTTGAGTTGGAGTGCAATTTTGAGTGCAAACTTCGGTTTGAGTGTAATTCTGAGTGGAATTTGTGAATAGGGAATTTCGAGTTTGAGTGAAATTCCGAATACAAATTTTCGAGTTTGAGTGAAATTTTCAGCGTGAATTCGAGTCTGAGTGCAATTTTCACCGCTTATACAAGTTTCGCCTGGAATTTTGAGTGTATAATTTGGTTTTAGCACGATTCCGAGTGTATACTTTGGTTTGAGTGAAGTTTTGAGTGTATACTCGAGTTTGAGTGCAATTCTGAGTGTAGAATTTTGTTTGAGCAAAGTTTTTGAGTGTACAACTTCAGATTGAAGGAAATTCTGAGTGTATACTTTGGTTTGAGCGAAGATTCGAGTGTAAAGTTCGCTTTGAGCGCATTTTCGAGTGTAGACTTTTGTTTGAGTGCATCTTTTAGGTGTATATACTTTGGATTGCGGGCAATTTTGAGTGTAAACTTTGGTTTGAGTGTATTATTGAGTGCGAATTTCGAATTCAAATGGACCTTGGAGTGTACAATTTGGTTTCAGTGCGATTCCAAGTGTTTACTTTGGTTTGAGCGAAGTTTTAAGTGCATCATTTAGTTTGAGTGCACTTTTGAGTGTAATCATTTGTTCGAGTAAAGTTTTTTAGTGCATACTTTCGGATTGAGTGCAATTATGAGTGTACACTTTGGTTTGAGTGAAGATTCGAGTGTATGATTCGCTTTGAGTGCAATTTCGAGTGCATACTTTTGTTTTAGCGCATCTTTTGGATGTATATACCCTGGATTGACCGCAATTTTTAGTGGAAACTTCGGTTTGAGTGTAATTTTGAGTGTAAACTTTGGTTTGAGGGTAATTTTGAGTGTAAACTTCGGTTCGAGTGTTATTTTGAGTGTAAACTTTGGATTGAGTGTTATTTTCAGTGTAAACTTCGGATTGAGTGTTATTTTCAGTGTAAACTTTGGATTGAGTGTTATTTTGAGTGTAAACTTTGGCTTGAGTGTAATTTTGAGTGTAAACTTTGGTTTGAGTGTTATTTTGAGTGTAAACTTTGGATTGAGTGTTATTTTGAGAGTAAACTTTGGATTGAGTGTTATTTTGAGTGTAAACTTTGATTTGAGTGTAATTTTAAGTGTATACTTTGGTGTAAGTGTATTTTCGAGGGTTAAATGTATAATTTAGTTTGAGTGCAATTTTAAGCGGATATCTTTGTTTGAGTCAAATTTTTCAGTGTATACTTCGCTTTGAGTGCAATTGACAGTTTATTACTTCGTTTGAGCGCGTCTTTTGGGTGTGCATACTTTGGATTGAATGCAATTTTGAGTGTAAACTTTGGTTTGAGTATAAAATTTGGTCTGAGTCTATTTTTTAGGGTAAACTTTGGTTATGGTGTATTCTTGAGCGCAAATTTCGCTTTCGATTTAACTGTCGAGTGTAAATTTGAGTGCGAGTGTAGTTTCGAGCGCAAGCATGAGTTTGAGTTAAAAATTTCGCGCTAATTCGAGGTTGAGCGTAGTTTTGAGTGCAAATTCAAGTACAAAGTCGAGCTTGAGTGCATTTTCAATAAAAAATTAAGTTTGAGTGAAATTACGAGTACAAATTTGAGTTTGAATGAAATTTCTAGCGCGATTTTGAGTCGTGAGTGAAATTTGAGTTTTCGTGCCCGTGATAATGCGATCGGACCGGAGTTTGAGTGCCAATTCGAGTCAGAGCGAATATTTTTATGTTCGAGTGCAAACATTAGTTCGAGCTCGTGTGAAAATGTAAATGGATATGCCAGTTTTCATGCCAATTTACATTTGAGTGCAAACTTCAAATTTGTTCGAAAACATGAAATTCGAATGTAAATTCAAATTCGAGTGAAAATTTTTAATTTTCATCATAATTTACCTTCAAGCGTGAATTTCGAATTTCAATGAATGTTCATAATTTTCGTGCAACCGAAAATTTGAGTGAAATCTTGAGTTTACGGGCGAGTTAAAACGTGAAAATTCTTCGGGCGCGTGAATCGTTGAGCAGTTTAAATAATAACAATGATAATAATAAACGAACGAGTATTGGACCGTGAACGACGGTCCGTGGCCAAGTTCATGGCCGGGTCGTCGATTACACGTGCGCCCATGTCTCTCTCCCTAGAAAGACAGCGATATTGTGAGTCAGAGTACGAAAGAGATATGTAGGTCCGAGACCCTATCTCTCTCTCACACACACACACACACACACACATACACACATATTCATGTTTGTCAGCTATCTCATTTACGAACTCCCAAACACATACACTCCATACGGTTGGAACACGATTTCGCGTTAACCAAAGTGTGACATAAAAGCCACATGAGGTCGTTTCGTGTTTCCCTAAAACGTATCATCGATAGGATTGAAAAAAAAAAACAAAAAATTACCCTCTCACTCTCGGATAAGAAACGTATTTTTTCGAGAATTTTTTTTAGATATCACGACGAGCCAAGTGAAATTTTCCACTCGTTCAAGTCTCGTTGCGTCATCTCGGTCTCTCTGTATATATTGGCCTAGCGTTTTTACTCTGTATACGTATCGAGCTAGTTCGCAGACATTCGTAGCTCCCTCCGTTGTTTATCTTCTCGAGTTATGGCCGGCTACGAGTGGTCTTACATACGTGCCATAACAGTTGAAAACTTCGCGACTTGTAAGGATATACTTCTCTTAATCGACAGGCATCGTTTCGAAGCCTCTGGCAAGTCCGGGACATGCCGAACGTGTCCGGCAACGATTTGTCAATCTTCCAAGTACAATCACACCTGCGATGACTCGTTTATTGAACTTGAATATCATTGTCGAATCGAGGCCCTCGATCGTTGAGAATTTACTGACAGCGCTGTGCGCTCACAGTTCTGTAGCTTGGAATGACTTGAAACTCGAATAAATCGTAATTTGAATTGAATTGATCTACAAATTAGTTGAAACTTGGAACTTGAATGGATTATAATTTGAATTGATCGGACCATAAATTTATTGAGACTCGATTGGTTCACAATTTGAATTGATCGCACCACGAACTGAAACTTGAGTGACTTGGAACTCGAATGAATTGCAGCTTCGACGAGTCAGAACTTGAATGGCATGGAACTCGAATGTATTGGCACTTGAATGAGTTGCAGCTTCGATGTGTCGAAGCTTGAGTGTCTCGGAACTTGAACGGATTGGAATTCGAATGAAATCGTAGCTTCGATGAATTGGAGCTTTAGTTACTTGAAACTTGAATTTTTTAGAGCTTGAATGATTTGCAGCGTCGACGAGTCAGAGCTTGAGTCACTTGGAACTTGAATGAATTTGAAATTGAATGAGTTTCAGCTACGATGAGTTAGAGACTCAGTTACTTGGGACTTGAAATAATTACGACTCGAATAAATCCCAGCTTTAATGAGTTTGATCTTGAATGACTTGGAACTTGAGAGTACTGAAATTTGAATGAATCATAGATTTGACGAGTCAGGGCTTGGAGTGACTTGGACCTATAATTCATTGCAACTTGAATGACTCACAACTTGAATGGATTCCAAGCTTGAATGAATCGAAGCTTCGATGAGTTCAAGCTTGATTAACTTGGGACTTGAATGGATTGGAACTCGAATAATTTCAGCTTCGATGAGTCAAAGACTTAATGGCTCAACTAGAATTTCTCGAAACTTGTAGTACTTGGAACTTGTATGGATTTCAAGCTCGGATAAGTCGCAGCTTCAATGAGTCAGAGCTTGTGTGACTCGGAACTTGAATTGATCAGAATTGAATTACTTGGAGCTTCAACGAGTCAGGGATTGAGTTACTCGACGCTCAAACTTATTGGAACTTGAATGACTTGCAGCTTCGACGAATTCAAGCTCGAGTGGCTAGTGGGAACTTGAATGGATTTGTATTTGAGTGAATTGCAGCTTCGATGATTCAGAGACTGAGTGAATTAGAACTCGAATTGATCATAACTCGAATGAATTCCCGTTTCGATGACATCAGAGCTTGTGTGAGTTTAAAATTGAATGGATAACAACTTGATGGTGTTGCAGATCCAATGAGTTAGAGATTGAATAATTCGTTACTCGAATTGATTGCTGCTTCAATGAGTCAGAGCTTGAATTAATCAGAGCTTGAATGAGTTGAAACGAGATTGGAAGATAAATTGAATAAATTTACATTTTTTACGAATCGGAGCCTGAATTATTGAAACTTGAATGGCTCGAAAGTTGAATGAGTCGAAACATGAATGATTCGGAAGTTGAATGAGTCGAAACTTGAATGGATCATGACTTAAGTCGATTGGAACTCGAGTAGATTATATATTTTATGAAATCGAACTGATATGGATTACAACTTGAGTTAATTCAAACTCGAACGAATATGTACTTGAATGAAATGTAATTCGTACGAATCAGGACCGAATGGTTTAAGGGCTCTTGAAACTTAAACGATTTTAGGTCTTGAAATTGGATTAAATGCTCATTCGTGACACGAATCGTGCTATTTACCATTGCATTTTAATTTTCTCCGAGTAAAATTTTGTTGAATTCATCAAACAGATTTCCCAAAGGCCGTCAAACGATTGCTGAAGAACGACATTCTCATGTTTCGTACGGCCAGCAGCGTTTTGCACATACTTCCGATCGCCGGTCTATACACATTCTTGCCCAAATATCTCGAGACCCAATTTCGACTTCCGGCACATCATGCCAACATGATATCAGGTATGTTGCCATTGTAACGACAACAAAAACAATTTAAACAAAAAACAATAATAACAGTAATAATAATAATTTTTACTCCATTTGGACGTTTTTCTTTAAATCCAAAGGTGTCGGAGGAATTTTGGTAATGGGCCTAGGTATAATAATCAGCGGTGTTTTCATCCTGAGGTGGAAACCCAATGCGCGATTTGTCGCTGCATGGATTGCATTTACAGCTGTTGTTTATGCTGTCGGTATGGGCGTTCTCATGTTCATCGGCTGTCCGATGGACGATTTTGCCGGTCTCACGACAAATGTAAATGGGTAAGCGAGTCACGAACAGCAATTAGCATAATTGGCATTAAGTATGGGATTGATTATATTGCAAGGGAAAAAATGGCAAAAAATTTTGCGAGTCAACTGATGATGACATTTTTTTTTTGGTATTATGAGAAATATTTGAATTCAGCGAGTCAAGACAAAGTTGTATATTTTTTTCGGAGTTTCGAAATGGTTTTTTTTTTTTTAGATTATCAGGTTTCGAGCCAACGTGCGAGGCAACCTGCGATTGCGATCCCAACAAGTTCAGTCCGATTTGCGGTGCTGACAAAAAAACATATTTTTCGGCGTGTCTTGCCGGCTGCTCGAATTACACGGTGCTCGATGGCAAAGTTTCAACGGTGAGTTGTCATTTTAAGGGCTCTTGATAATCGTTCACATCCACATATTGATATTTAATATGACGACAATTGTTTTCGTGAAAATTTTGTATGATTAATGCGGGACATTTGTATGCGTTCATGTCCTGCAATATATCCCCTCCTTTGAGCCTGAATTGATACGAAAATTGACGTCGAGTGGAGGGTTAAAGTTAGGTTGAAAAGAGGGTGAAATTTAGGTGAAAGGAAGGTTGAAGATTTGAGATTGAGAGGAGGGTGAAAATTAGGCTGAAGAAATGGTGAAAAATGAGGTTGGAAGTTAAAATTGAGGTGGAAAGGAGGGTGAAGATTTGAGGTTAGGAGGTGGGTGAGAATTAGGTCGAAAGGAGGGTTAAAACTAAGATTTGTAACGAGATTGAGAAATTGAGGTTGAAAGGAGGGTGAAATTTAGGCTGAGCGAAGGATGAAAAGCAGGTTGAAAGGAGGGTAAAAATTGAGGTTGAAAGGAGGGTTAAAACTAAGATTGGAACGCGATTGAAAATTGAGGTTAAAAGGAGGGTGAAATTTAGGCTGCAAGGAGGATGAAGTTTAGGTTGAAAATTAGGCTGAAAAGAGGTTCGAAAATTAGATTTAAACGAGGGTGAAAATTGTGATTGTGAAGAGGATGAAATTTAGGTCGAGAGGAGGGTGAAAATTGAAATTGACAGAGGGGTGAAATTTGGTTTGGAAATTAGGCTGAAAGAAGGGTGAATATTCAAGTTAAAGTTTAGGTTGAAGGAAGGTCGAAATTTAGGCTGAACGAAGGATTAAAATCAGGTTGAAAGAAGGGTGAAAATTGAAGTTAAAGTTTAGGCTGAAGGAAGGTCGAAATTTAGGCTGAACGAAGGATGAAAATCAGGTTGAAAGGAGGGTAAAAATTGAGGTTGAAAGGAGGGTTAAAACTAAGATTGGAACGAGATTGAAAATTAAGGTTGAAAGGAGGGTGAAAATTGTGATTGTAAAGAGGATGAAATTTAGGTCGAGAGGAGGGCGAAAATTGAAATTGACAGAGGGATGAAATTTGGTTTGGAAATTAGGCTGAAAGAAGGGTGAAAATTCAAGTTAAAGTTTAGGTTGAAGGAAGGTTGAAATTTAGGCTGAACGAAGAATGAAAATCAGGTTGAAAGAAGGGTGAAAATTGAAGCTAAAGATTAGGTTGAAGGAAGGTCGAAATTTAGGCTGAGCGAAGAATGAAAATCAGGTTGAAAGGAGGGTAAAAATTGAGGTTGAAAGGAGGGTGAAATTTCGGTCCACGGAAGGTGAGGAAAGTTGGGCTGAGACTTTGTGTGAATTTCAGGCTGAAAGGAGGCCAAAATTTAGGTTATAACATGAAAAAACAAAAATTCTATTTTATCAAATTTTGCCTCGCTATAAAGAATCGATAAATTTATTTTACAAAATAAACCGTAATAAAGTTTTAAAAGAAACCAATGAAACGATCAAAATTGAATTATAAAACGATCAAAATTGAAAATTAGGCTGAAAGGAGGTTCAAAAATTAGATTGAAACGAGGGTGAAAATTGAGATCGTAGAGAGGATGAAATTTAGGTCGAGAGGAGGGTGAAAATTGAAATTGACAGAGGGGTGAAATTTAGTTTGGAAATTAGGCTGAAAGAAGGGTGAAAATTCAAGTTGAGTTGAAAGTTAAAGTTTAGGTTGAAGGAAGGTCGAAATTTAGGCCGAGCGATGGATGAAAATCAGGTTGAAAGGAGGGTAAAAATTGAGGTTGAAAGGAGAGTGAAATTTCGATCAACGGAAGATGAGGAAAGTTGAGCTGAGATTTTGTGTGAATCTCAGGCTGAAGGGAGGCCAAAATTTAGGTTATAACATGAAAAAAAAACAAAAATTCTATTTTATCAAATTTTGCCTCGCTATAATGAATCGATAAATTTATTTTACAAAATAAACCGTAATAAAGTTTTAAAAAAAACCAATGAAACGATCAAAATCATAATTCAAATATCCCAATTAGAAGTATCAGTGATAAGAATAAATAAATTTGATTTTTTTTTTCTATTCATTCAATTATTTCTCCTCGAACATCATTCCCCATTATTTTCTCGTTTTTTTTTTCCATTCAGTTTTCCGATTGTCAGTGCATCGCACAAAACTCAACGATACCGGAAGTCCTTAGTACCGCAAAAATCGGCTTTTGCGATCTCGAGTGCAAAAATATTTGGATCTACATGATACTGTTTTCCCTGTTCGTTTTTATACACTCGACGAGCGAGGTTGGCTCGATGCTGCTGATATTACGCTGCGTCGATCCAAGAGACAAAGCCATGGCTCTCGGTCTCATACAATTCGCCATTGGATTATTCGGTGAGATTAAAAAAAAAAAAAAAAAACAAACAAAAAATCATTTTTCCAAAATTTTCTCACATACGAATCGATCGGATAAAAAATATTGACAATTTTTATGAAAAAAAAAATAATTAAATAATAAATGAGGGATTATTTGTTTATTTATTTATTCATTTATATTTATCGCAGGTAATGTGCCATGTCCTATTGTTTACGGTGCTGTGGTCGATTCCGCCTGTCTCGTATGGGAAAATTCCTGTGGCGAGCGTGGCGCCTGTTGGCTCTACGACTCCAATACATTTAGAATGTTTTTTCACGGTGAGTTCAGTAAAATCGTAATAACCAAAAATTTTACAACTATATTGAGAAAAGAGTTTTTGATTTTTCGAGAAAATGGTTGTTCCGCGATCCAGGGGGGGAAAGAAAACTTGAAAATCGGACTCTGAGAGAAATTTGAATCATTTGCTTTCTTGATAAAAACAAAAAAAAATTGTCGTCTCACTGCAATGCCCGTAATTTTACTTCCGGTTGATACAGCGCTTTGATTCTGCGCTCATTCTCTTCGCGATCCTTCGATCCTCGAAATGCCACCTCGTTCGGGTGTCTACGATTTTTTTTCAATTTTTCACAAATTTTTCAAATCGCAAGCATCGATCTCTACCGATAGTTGTGCTCGTACTTTTCCAAAAAAATGCCCAAAAAAGGGCCGAAAAAATAATAATTTCGGGACTCATTCAACGGCATTATTCGAGTCTACTCACGGCCGTCTCAAAACCCTACGATTAAGCCCAAATCGGCCCAACCATAGCCGAGCTATGGCCATTTGAAATTTTCATGCTCACTGGAAAATACGAAAAACGCGACAAAAGTCGAAATTCGCGTTCTATTTTTTGTAATATGTTTTCTCGCCTTTTGGATCGCAAATTTACCGCTGATCAACGTGGATACTGATATTTTTCGAAAAATCCAAAAATTCGGGTCGACGTTCGAAAAATAAAAAAAAAACGAGAAAAAAAAATGATTTTTTTTTTTTTTTTCAGGCACCACGGGTGGAATATTGATTCTCGCGTTTGTCGTTGATCTCGTGGTGTGGTACAAAGCGGGTAGTATAAATTTTGTCGACGAGCAAACGGCCGAGGAGGGCTCGGCCGAGGAAATGACAACGTTAAAGTCCCCGGATTCTCAGACGATGGAGAACGACTACCTATGAAAGGTTTGGGATAATTTTTTAATTGTCACGCGGCAAAAATGACGATCCAGTGATTTAAAGGGCAAAAAAAAAAAAAAAAAACAATTAACCAATCGATGAATTAATTATCACGAGAAGCGTCATTGACGAGCAAAGAAAGAGTCGAGTCCCCGAAGGAAATGAAAAAAAAAAATTTCTCGAATCGACGAGTATTTCCGGGACTCGAATTTCATAGCAAAAAAAAAAAAAAAAAACCAAAACAGTAACGACAGCAACAAAAAAAAACAATCCCTCGAGAAGGATTTGGCCACCTCGTGAAACGAAAAAAATCCACAACGATTCAGCAAACTCGAGTGGGAATTTTTTTTTTTTTTTAACCGATCTGCAAATAACAATTGTCAGGTAAACATTTTTTTTCTTTCTTTAAGAATAACGAAAATAACAATTTGGGAAGAAAAAAAAAAACAAACAATTCGTAAAAATCGTATGAACGATTTTTATCGCGCTGTCGAGGCAAGTCTCGAAATCGAAAAAAAAAAAAAAAAAAAAATAATAATAATCATAATAAATAATTATTAATAATAATATTAATTAATATTAATAATATTATATTAATATTAATAATATTATATTAATATTAATAATATTATATTAATATTAATAATATTGATTAATAATAATTAATTAATAATAATAATATTAATTATTAAAAAGAATATCGCCAACGACTTGCATCGACCAAAAATGCGATAAACAATTATATGAATATCATATTATTATTATTATTATTATTATTATTATTATTATTATTATTATTATTATTATTATTATTATTATTATTATTGTTGTTATTATTATTATTATTATTATTATGTAGCCACTGTGACGTAAGCGAATTACGACAACACAAAGAGGCAAGAGAAGCAAAGTACGAAAAAAAAAAGAAGGAAAAAGAAAAAATTTAACCTACAGATGAGAGAAAACAAAAAATACATCAAACATATTTTTTAAAAGATTTGACGAAAATGGAAAAACAAAATCCAGTAATTAATACGATAATGATTACAATGTTAAATATGAAGGTTTCGAGAGACAAAAAAAAATGTTGAACAAATAAAAGAAAGAGCTGTATTTTAATACACACTTTATTACACACGTGGCATTGAAAAGAAAAAAGAAAAATCTTCAATGCGCTTGTGTCAGGGAAAGAAAAAAGAAGAAAAAAAAAAAGAACACATTTTTCGGCCATTTTTTCAAAAATCGACGAGCAAAAGGAAAAAAATAAAAGAATTGAAAATATTTTAAAAGGAGGAAAAAAAACAATTTCAACGCTATTGTCACGACGCATTTGAAAAATAATTATGATAATAATTTTTTTGGAAAATTAGAAGAATAAAAAAAAAAGTAAATACGTAGCACACTCGCGAGGACTTGCCTCACGATCTGGGCATTAGAGAGAAAGAAAGGCAGAGAGAGAAAGTGAGTTTAGTGTTAATGAATATACGACAAAGACAAACGACTCTCGTATATAGAACTGTGAGAAAATTTTATTTTTCTATCGTAACGATAAAAAAACGTCGAGTATTGGGGAGAAAAAATGAGAAAAAAAAAGTACGAATATTATGCTTGGTAACCCCTGGTGGCCAAATCTGCAACTACAAGTACACAATGGCCGTCGCAAAGCACGGACTCTCTTTGTTCTCTCGTGTACTTTATTTTTTTACTCGGCAGCCCATTGGTGCGCGAGGCTGAAATTTTTTTTCAATTTTCCTCGCGTATTGCCCAAGATCCTGCTAAATTTTCAGCCGATTCGGAACATTATTTTTGTTTGAAAAAAAAAAAAAACAAGGGAACAAATATAACATTTGTGTGTATTTTTGAAAAAAAATGAAAATTCGACGTCATTAAAATTACGAATATCCGTCAAAGATTTTCGAAAGGAAAAGCACGAGAGTGCTCGTAGTTACGATTGGCTGAAAATTATGATGGAAATTAAAAAAAAGAAAAAAAAAAAAATTGCATTTACGGCGGCCATTTTGGATTTTTTCATGATAATCTGGTTTTAAAATTGATAAAACGATCGGATGATAAAAAGAAAATTACTAAACCTCTATTACCATTATTCATGACGATCGATAGTTGGGAAAAATTGAAAAAAAATTATCAAATTACTCGTAGCAATTGTAATTAAACGAAAAAAAAAAAAATTATTATTTTGAGTATTTGGCAATGAAATTAAAAAAAAAAATCCATTCACTCTGAATAATCGTAATTAAATTATTTACGTCTTTGCAATTACTCGGAATAATTGTAATTAAATTTTCCTACAATTGCTCTCAGTAATTTTAATTATTTTTTTTTTTAACTAATTAAAATTACTCCGAATGATTGTTATTGAATTTTTATCTCATTACATTTAGTTCGAGTAATATAATTAATTTTTTTATTACATCACAATTACTTTGAGTAATTTTAAATAAATTTTTTCATTTTATTACAATTACTCCAAGTAATCGTAATAATTTTTTTACTTCACGAAAATTACCCCAAATAATTGTAACTATTTTTTTATTTCACCACAATTGCTCCGAGTATTTGTAAAAAAAATTTTATTTCATTAAAATTGCTCAAAGTAATTGTAATTATTTTTTTTTTTTTAATCGATTTCCCGCGCAATCACTTCGGGTAATTATAAATAAATTTTTCATTTCATCACAATTACTTCGGGTAATTGTAATTAATTTTTTACTTAATTACAAATACCTCAAATAATTGTAATTAATTTTTCATTCAACTGAAATTACTCGCGAGCGATTTTAATGACAAACAAAAAATAATCAATTACTTCGAGTAATCTTTGATGCCCCATAAATTTACAAAATGTAACCCGATGTACAAGAATTCGGGCCTCGCCCTTGATATAACGTATAATTACCGAGTAACGAAAAATTAAGAAAAAAAAAAAAAATCAATTAGATCGATTTGAAGAAAAAAAAAAAATTGGGATTCGATAAATTTTAACGTAAATCCACATTGACGAGACATTATTTTTCCCTTCTGTTGTTGTTGCCTGCCGCTAATTGTTGTTGTTGTTGTTGTTTATCCGATATAGACCGAATATTATTTTTTCAATATACACGTCAACACACAAACACACAAACATAAATATATACGTATAATATTCGAATCCAATTGTGATTAAAAGTTAGGATTGGGCTGGCCCGAAATTCGGGACTATCGGAAGCCCTTGCTCACTCAGTGATTACCGTAGATTGCGTTTCTCCCAATCTTTTTCAATCCTAGCATCAAAGTCAACGACTTTGCCAGACTCAAAAACACAAATTTCGACTCGTAAATAATCATGCAAGCGACGTTTCGTCATTTTGGAGCAAAGAAAAATCGTAAAAAGCTCATTTTTGGCAAAACCGAGCTTTCGAAAAATATGAGATATTTTTTTTCGAAATCTTTGGTCAATTTGCCGTGAAAAAGATCCTCTGGAACGTGACCCTCGAGACGATATTTTTTGAGTTGTGATTTTTTGAAAAAATCTCGTTCGAAGAGGCATCCTCGTTGAACAGGACAAATTCATTAATTTTTAACTCCGTAATTATTCGACTTGGGTGAAATTATCACGGGACACTTTTTGTACAATATTACATGGATCTTCGGGAAAAAATTATTTTGAAACGATTTTATGAAAAATGCGACTGGTAAAGTCCTTGATCTCGCGACATACGGTTTTTTTTTTTTTTTTTTTCATTCTTTTTTTTCTCACGTCAAGTCGTTTGCCCAATTGTAAATATTTTTGAACGAGAGAATTACGATAATAAATATATATATATATATATATGCGAATTACATTACGAGGCGAATTTGGGTTTTCCTCGAGGGTAAACAAAAAAAATTACCACTTTATGCATCGCATACATTGTAAATTATAAAAAAAAATAATCGACAACAAAAAATTGCTCGATTTCCACGGTAACGTGTCTCGTCATATTCCGTCAAATCATTATAATCAATTTTTCGAAAATTTCAAGCTGTGAAAACAAAAAAAAAATTCAAAATCATTCATTCAGTATTATTTTTTTTTTTTTAATAAAAATTTAATTTCTCATTCTCTGCCCCCGTCAAAAAACAAAAGAAAAAAAAACTGCCAGGACAATTCTTGCAGCGCACTGCCAGTCGTGTGATCTCGATCCAAAAATCGTATCGACTTTTGCTCAATCAAACCCAAACTGCCCGTCAAATCATTATAATCAATTTTTCGAAAATTTCAAGCTGTGAAAACAAAAAAAAAATTCAAAATCATTCATTCAGTATTATTTTTTTTTTTTTAATAAAAATTTAATTTCTCATTCTCTGCCCCCGTCAAAAAACAAAAGAAAAAAAAACTGCCAGGACAATTCTTGCAGCGCACTGCCAGTCGTGTGATCTCGATCCAAAAATCGTATCGACTTTTGCTCAATCAAACCCAAACTGCCCAGAAATAATTTTTGAAAAATTTCAACGATTATTACCGAAAAAAAAAATCATTCAAAAAAAATTGACTTTCCAGAGGCTGAACAATATTTAAAAAAAAACCAGTGATCATTTTTAAAAACGAAAAAAAAATCGATTTCCCAGTTTTACAGATCGTGGGGACGCACGATTAATTTACAATATGACGTAGACGCGCTAAAAAAAATTTTTTTTTTTTTTTTTTCGATCGACCCACGAATCACAAAATTTATATATATATATAAGTATAAATAAAAAAATCTATACTACAATATATATATATAGAGGAATGTATGTACGTGTACATATATACACGCTATATTTTAGTAAATCAATTTATCGAACGTAAATAAAAAATAAAAAAATTTTAATTAACTAATTATAAATCGTAGAATAATTTTTTTTCGAATCTAAAGCGAATTTGAGCTAATTATTACGAATTAATTTTTAAGTGAACCATAATTGCTAGTCTTCGAATAATATATATATATATATATATATATATATATATATATATATATATATATGTATGTATATTATTTTTTATTTCTTAAGATTAGGAGCGAATAATTGATATAACATTAACGAACGAAAGAACAAAATAGAAAAAAAAATAATACACGAGAATCATGACTCCTAGCAATGAATTTAAAACAAAAAACACAATTAAAAGATATACATGGGGCAAAATGGACCCCCAATATCCGAGTCTATGATTTTTTAAATATTATTGTCAGTGCTCAAAAGTTCATGCATTGTTTTTTTTTTTATATTTCTCATACAAATATTTTATTATTGTTTTTTTTTTATTATTGATTTTTTTTCTTTTATTTTTCCCTATTGTTATCGTCTCGCTTTTTTCGCAACAAATTGAAGAAAAAAAATCGTCTCATATATACACACAAACATGTACTTCAATGGGCTTTAAATTTGGAATAATATTTTTTCCATGGAAGAAAATAATAAATTTTCATGCTAAAATTAATTTCCGTGAAGGGCCAAGCTCGTTGGGTCAATTCTTGTGAGCTCGCTAATAAGGACTTTTGTCTTTGGGAATTTTTATTTCAAAAACTCTGCGTTGTACAAAAAAATTATCTCGACAAAAATTGTTCGAGACAATGAAATCTGGCTCTCTGAATTTTTTTTGTAATTTTTTGGGTCCCCTCAAGGGTCGCAAGGGCGCTCGAATTGCAATAATTCGTATTTATACGTTTTATCGTTAATTATTATTCCAAGTCTGGATTTCCGTGAAAAATTATTTATACAAAAGTTGTTCAACACAACTGAATCTACTCGGCTGAATTTTTTTCAGAATTTTTCACAACTCCTTAAGGGCCCTTCGGGAGACTTTAGTCGCAAGAATTTTCTGTTCTCGCGTTAATTATAAATTGTTTTCGAAAATTCGTGTCTCTCGTAAAAATTCTTAATAAAAAAATTGTTCAACGCAACTAGAACTGCAATACTGAATTTTTTCAGAATTTTTTACGACCCCTTGAGGGGCCTGCGGGGGTGGCTTGGACCTCAAAAATTTTATATTTCCACGTTCATTACAAATTATTTTCGTAAATTCGCGTCCCTCGTAAAAATCCTGAGTACAAAAATTGTTCGAAACAACTGCATCTGCATTGCTGAATTTTTTCAGAATTTTTCGAAAAACCCTCAAGTGACTTTTCAGATACTTAAACTGCGAAATTTCGTACTTCAAGCCCTTGAATTCCTCGAGGGGTCTCTGAAAAGTTACGAATTTGCTGAAAAATTACGAAATTGCATTTTGCTGAAAATTTTTGGTAAATATAATTTTCCCATGCAAGCCAGACTTTCGGAGATAATTCAATGATCAATGTCCAAAGTACAAATGTGCCTTGAGCGACCTCTTAAAATTTACCCACAGAGCTCACCTTTCGCACAAATACATTTAAGCACATCAGTCAACTTTTTCATTGGTGGGAGAATAAATTTTTTTTCATCAACTAATTATTACGTACTTTTAAAAAATTTTTATTATTATTATTATTTTTTTTTTTTTTAATTAATTATCTTAATTATTGTCCTCGCTCAACGAGCTAAACCGATGAATATTCTTCCCGAGTGACACAACCTAACGTAATTATACTTACGATTTTTATACGTACTCTTTTTTACGCAAAATTTTGAAAAACCCCGAATTTTTTTTTTTTTTTTTTTCAATTTTTCAAAAAAAATCGAAAATAATAAAAATAAATCGAAAAAGCATATTTTAATAACGAAGAGAGAGAGAGAGATAGAGAGAGAGAGAGATATAGTAATACGTAATATTCGTGTGTAAATGTGCATCGAGCAAGAGAGTTCGACATAATTTTTTTTCTTTTTTTTTTTTTTCCAAGCATTTGTAAAATAATTTTTATCATCGCCATTTTATTGCGTCAATTTTTTTTCCACCCCCGTTACGATACAAACGATATAGTTGCGTCTCAAGGCTGTAAAAAAAGTTCGAGGGATCCGGTGGAATTTTTTTTTTTTTAGCCTCGAGAATATCCTTCAATTTTTTTTTTTCGTTTTCGTTTCTCGGAGTTGTGAAATTTTACGAAAAAGAAAAAATAAATAAATTTCCACTTTTCGTTTTCACAAGATTATATAAAAAAAAAAAAAAAATTAAAAAGGAAAAAAAACAATAAACAAACGAAAGAAAAAAAAAAATTTGATTCCTCGAGAATTCCACCGGATCGCAAAAAGAAAAAAAAATATATATATATATATATATAAATATATATATAGATAAATAAAAATTGCATCACTAATGTACCTTTTTACACGTCCGATAGTTTATTTAGTCCATCGATTACCGAACAATCGAGCTCAAAGTCATCCCGCAGTTTCATTAACATACAATTAAATCCAGAGAAATATTACTAACGAAAGAAAAAAAAAAAAAAAAATTTTTTTAATTTTAAAAATTATTATAAGCGCATTTATTCGAGTGCATCGTTCGGTAATCCGTGGATTAAGACTGATTCAGGAGAGAAAAAAAAAAACAAAAGAACAAACACTCAAAGGCAAACCGACGTATTTTATAATTATACTGTCATATTATAATTATAATTATAATTGCAATTATTGTTTTTAATTAATGAATGATAACGAATTTGTTTATAATAGACGGAATGAGCCATGATTATTACACAATTCGCCGTGTCACTTTATTCGTACCAAAATTATCCTGCGCGATTTACAAACATTTATTATTATTATTATTTTTTTTTTTTCGCAGGAACAATTCAGCGAATAAAAAATAAAAAAAATTTTGTAATAAAAAATGTTTTCTTCTCAGTTGTAACTCTCCTGTGGTCGAATATCCGAAAATGATTAAAACAAAAAAAAAGGAAAAAGAATTTCAAACTTTTTTTTCGTTTTCCAATTGGCCATTTTGAAAGAAAAATTTGAAAAAAAAAAAAAAAAAAAACTTCAGGAGGGCATATTGTGTGACAGAAGAACGAACAAACGGGTTTGTATTTTTTCCATCTTATTTCTCGATGCATTTGTTGTTATTATTATTATTAATATTAGTATTTACATGCATTACAAATTAAAAAAAAAAAAAAAATCCAAATAAACGATTACCGATCGTACACCACGTGGAATATAAAACGATCAAATCGAGCGTTGAATCTCGTCGTCGGTGATCTTTTTTTTGCCAATTTCGAGTAATTTCGAGGCATTGTCACTGATCTGAAGACTCGTCTCGTACTGCAGTGCATTTTCGAGAACGGCGTCAGTGAATTTTGTGAGAAATTGATAATACGCCGGTACAGTGAGGCTCTTCATTCTTTTGCATTTGTTCTTTGGGACATTGAAATCCTGCGATCGTGTTGAATCTAAATCGACGTACGTGCTCTCGTAATCATCGGGTGCGATCTCGTGCAAAATATCGACGAGAACACCGGTATGTGAATTTGTGATGTTCAATTTTTCGACATTACTCTTGGCGTTGTCTCCTTTCCATCCGGTCTTTGAAATCCTAAAACATGAATCGAGAAAATGAAAATTGGTTTGTCTGAGTACCTGGGACATAATGAAAAGAGAGAATTGCCCAGTTTCTAACGATTCAAAACGAAACAGCTGTAAAGAGGAAACGCGTAGAGCACGTTTTAACTTTACACGTTCCAACTGAACATGATCCAGCTGAACAATATCCAACTGAACATGATCCAGCTGAAAAAAATCCAAGTGAACATGATTCAGCCGAAGAAAATCCAACTGAACATGATCCAGCTGAACAAAATCCAACTGAACATGATCCAGCTAAACAAGATCCAACTGAACACGTTCCAGCTGGACACGTTTCAACTGAACACGTTCCAACTGAACGTTTAAACTGGATACGATCCAAATCGACACTTTCCAATTAGAAACGTTTCAACTGGACGCTTTTTCAACTGAACATGTTAAAACTCAACACGATCCAACTGAGTACGTTTCGACTGAACACCTTCCAACTTTACATGTTCCAACTGGACACATTTCATCATTATACGCTCCAACTAAACACTCTCCGACTATTTACGTTTTTCAACTGAATACGTTCCAATTGAACACGGTCCGAGGTCCAGCTGAACACGTTCCAACTGGACACGTTACAATTTTACATGTCCCAACTAGGCACGTGCCAACTGAAAACATTCCAACTGGATGCGTTTAAACCGAACGGATTCCAATTGAACACATTTCAGCTGAAAGCATTCCAATTGAACACGTTCAAACCCTACACGTTCTAATTACACATCATCCAATTAGACACATTCCAACTGAACACGATCAATCCAGACACGTTTCAGCTGAACGCATTCCAATTGAACATGTTCCAATTGTACACCATCCAATTAGGCACGTTTCAACTAAACACGTTCCAATTACACATGATCCAATTAGACGCGCTTCAACCGAACGCGATCTAACTGGATACATTTCAACTGAAGACTTTCCAACTCTGCACGTTTCGACTCAACATGTTCGAATTGTGCATGTTCAAATTGGACACGTTTCAACTGTACATGCTACAACTAAAGACTTTTCAGCTAGACACGTTTCAACTGAACACGTTTCAACCGAATGGGTTTCAACTGAACGCGTTACAACCGAATACGTTCCAACTGAACCCCTTTCAATTACACATGATCCAATTAGACACGCTCCAACTGAACGCGATTTAATTCGATACATTTCAACTGCATGTTCTAACTGAAACGAGTTCCAACTGCACACGTTTCAACTGGAGATGTTCCAACTGTACATTTCCCAATTGTACACGTTTCAGCTGTACATGCCCAAACTAAAGACTTTTCAGCTAGACACATTTAAACTGAACACGTTCCAACCGAATACGTTTCAACTGAATACGTTCCAATTGAACATGGTCCAAGTTCCAACTGGACACGTTTGAACTGAACGCGTTCCAATTGATAACGATTCAAATAAACACATTATAATTGTACGTTTCCCAACCGAGCACGTTCCAACTGTACATGCTCCAATTGGACACGTTTCAACTGTACATGCACCACCTAAAGACTTTTCAGCTAGACACGTTTCAACTGAATACGTTCCAACCGAATACATTTCAACTGAATACGTTTCAACGGAATGCGTTTCAATTGAACACGTTCCAAGTTCCAACTGGACACGTTTGAACTGAACGCGTTCCAATTGACAACGATTCAACTGAACACGTTCTAATTGTACGTGTCCCAACTGAGCACGTTTCAACTGAACACGTTCTAACTGTTTACTTGCCAACTGGCCATGTTTCCACTGAAAACGATCCAACTGGACACATTTCAAACTTAATGAGTTCCAAGTACACACATACGTACAAGTACGTGCTCAGTTGGAACATCTGTGAAATTTTTCTGTTAACAATCACGTCTCTACAGTCAGATCCGTGCACGATTGAGGTTTAACGTGTCAACGTTCTCATTTCCTTACCTATGATTGATCTTGCTGTCGATATCGTCGTCCCGTGTTTTCATCTTCCCAATACGAATCAACGAATCAGAGTCCGCGGAATGATCGCGTTGCGGTAATATCAACGAGTCAGACGGATGATGACCGTGCTCAATGTGTTGCCCGATCACTGACACGTAATTCGTCTCCCCGTGTCTTTGATTCTTCGCGCCAACCGGTAAAATGTTTAAGCTCGTACCAGCATCAAACGGAACAATGTCAGCCAGATCAACTGACATTTCATTGATATCGCCAAGATTCAAAGGATCATCCTTGATTATCTTCGACGTTCTTTTCAACACCAAAAACGATGGTGTCCTCGGATTTGTTTTCAACGATCTTAAAACATCCCTCATTCCCGACGAACCGATTTCCCTTGATTCGTGCAGATGCCTTCGCGCTTCTCCCTCAATCTCATCGTTATTGATTCGTTCGCTCGGTGTTCTCGAATCAAATCTTTGATAATTGTTCGATGTCGGAATGGCAAATGGAAATATTGATTTTTGACGCTTATCACTTACAAGCATGTCAAAACCAGACGGATAGATTGGCGAATACATCGCAGAATTTCTCGCTGGTAGCCAAAAGTTTCGTGGATCATGAATCCGAAGCGATGAAATCTTGGGAATCTTGGAAATTCCAGATTTCGTTGAAAGTGCTTCGATCCTCGATAATTTTTCCTCGTTCGCGGATCTTCCGACCAGAAAATCCAAGCCAAGATTAGCATCGATAACGAGTGCTCGGATTTTGTTCAGATTAATGCCAGATTCTTGCACAGATTCGTGAATCTTTGGGGGCTTTTCGCTATCCTTACGATACTCACCGTCGGAATCAATTGTCGAAGAATCGAGCTTCGATCTTACCATTAATCCGGACTTTTTACCTTTGATTTTTGAT
The DNA here is from genome assembly GCA_963564615.1 of Rhorus exstirpatorius. Lineage (NCBI taxonomy): Eukaryota > Metazoa > Arthropoda > Insecta > Hymenoptera > Ichneumonidae > Rhorus > Rhorus exstirpatorius. Next base: position 10,784,837 of record OY751322.1, on the reverse strand, counting down.
TCGATCCTCGCTCCTATGATTTTTTCTTGATTCACCTGCTCACGATGATTCCTCGGTTCAACGAAGATTCCGCTTGATCGAAAAATCGATTCCGCGCCATCAGCCGATGTCAGTGAATTCGCTGATTCTTTCTTCAGATTTTCCAGATTATAGGGCCTCTTTGGGGATCCAACGGACAGATAAAGACTCGCATGTTTTGGGGATATCGTTGATTCTTTGGACGGTAGATCAATCATATTGTGACGAATCTCGGTGATTCTTGACGAGCCTGAACGGGCTCGTTGCGATTGACGATGATGATTTTTGGGATTCGACGATTCGATGATAATCTCGTCAGTGTCGTCCGATGAATCTGACGCTTTTTCAAGATTCAACAGACCAATTCTCGTGTACACGGTGGAGTTTCTCGTTGATTGCTTTGTTATCAAGGGCGATGCTCTGTCATCGTGTGCCTGCTCGTTGAATGAGATTATCTCGTAGCCCGAGTGACTCAGCCTCAATTGCGATGGGCTTGCAGTTGCCTGAAATTGACTCTTTGATGCTTACACACTTTTGGAATGATGACTGAATGAAAAAAAAAAATTTTTAATTATTTTACGATGCAGATTGATTTTTTTTAATTACCCACGAAAATCCGAGCAACAATATCGGAGTCAGGAGCAACATTTCGATCGAACAGAACGTTTCGACGAAAATTTGAATTGACCGATGAAGTTTTTTTTTTTTTTTTTTTTTCCTCCAAGTCTCGATGATTCTTCTTCCGTACCTGAGCTCTTGTGATCTTGGTGAGAATGCCGATTCTCGCTCCGATGGCTTTTTGCCTCTGCGTCGATTTCTTAATAATCATTGTGTTTTGAAATTCGAAAAAAAAAAAGTAGAAACAAGGAGTGCGGAGGGTTGTTGAAATTTTTCCCGGTACAAGTCTCGATATCTCGGCACCGATTCATAATCGTTTTTTTTTTTTTTATCGGCGTATGATTAAACCGAATTATCAACGATTTCAGTTGATCGGGGTCTTATCGATTGGATGGACTTTTTTTTTTGGGAATAGTTGATTCGGCAGGTAATTATTGATTGGTGGCTGAAAAATACTGACGTTGAATTACTAAAAAAATATATATATATCAATATCAATTATTATTATTGATGTAAGAAAAAAATAATTTAATTAATTTTTTGTAAATTTAAAGAATTTTTTAATCCTCCAAATTTTGTATCAATCAATTACAACGATCTCGTATATGGTCATTAACGAAAAAAAAAATCATTTTTCGTAACTTTTTTTGATCACTTTTATGCATATATTTTTTTATTATTTTTATTTATTTATATTTTTAACGCTAACATATGTACGGCGATATTTTCTTTCTCTCATAATTTTTCACGTTATTCCTTCTGAATATCTCTTCGGAATTTGTCGAGTCGAAATCCGCGTTAAATTTGAATCCACCAAGGCCGAGTCCACCGTTAAATTTGAATTTGACTTTCGAATATTTAATCTCATTGGGTCTTCGCCAGTATGAAAGCAGTGACTTGAACGGCCATAAAAACATATTTCCGCTTCTTCGGTGATTACTTATCATATGAATATTCTCATTTTTCGACAAATATTCCTCGATCAGTCTCATGACACGGTCGATTCGTCGATTCGCCTCGACGCTGCTCGTCGCTGGGCGTCTCAACGCTTGACCATCTGTCATCATAATTTTCAAATATTCTCGCAACTTCTCGTCCAGACAATTTCCAAAAATTTTTCTCTCCGTCTGGACCTTTCATACGAGGGACAAAAATTGAAATATCATTATTTTTTTTTATTTTATTTTATTTTGTTTTTTTTTTTTCATCGTCAAAAATATGCAATTTTTTTTACTTTATTTCTAAAAGATTTTTTTTTTACTCACTTGAACAAGTGAAAAAATACTGATCAACACGGGCACTGATAGATAATTAAAATTTCTCCAAATTTCCATATCAGGTGAATTTTTTTTTTTTTTCTAAATATAAATATACATAAAGAAAGAAAAAACAAAAAAATTATCGTCACATCGAGACACTTGACGAAGAATACTGAATGGGAGTGATGAAATTGAATGGCAAATATACCATCCCAGTCTCTATGAAAACAAAAGAAATATATATTTTTGAAAATCAATTAACCTTCATTGTCTCAATTATTCAGCAATTAACGACAAAGAGAGCGCGACCTGTTGTTTGTGATGTCAAACGTGATTGTGAAAAAAAATTAACTCTGAACGTAATAAAAAAAAAATAAAAAATGCAATTGATTGAATTGACGGCTGTCACGAGTTATTGGCGACAGTTTTATTTACGAGGCTTTGATAAAAATTTCATTTTTATATTCGCATAATTTATGAGACGTAAATATATGTATAGAAAAAGTTGAAAATATTCCACCGATAACATTTTTTTTCTTGGTGAAAAAACACAATGATTTTTCAAAATTCGTCAAAGTTGTGGATTTACATCCAGGTCATATTTTTTTTTACTTCCAGCTATCGCTTTCAATCTTATTCAAGACCAACGATTTTTTTTAACTATAAGAGATAGAAGAAACTATTACGAAACAGATACTTTGTAATTATCGCAAAGTAATTTTTACGAATATTTTAATGAATATTTCCATTTTTCGGTTGAAAGTTTTTGAGATTTTGTTTTTTTTTAATTTATATGATTCTGAACTGTGATCATCGGAAGAACATCGAGGTGATAAAAAATTTTCGAGTTATTCAAAAATTCAGAGCTATCGAATAATAAATGAAAAGAAAATTCGAAACTTTTTATATTTTTTCTCCGAAATTCGGGGCTTTCGGATAATCCGAAATTTCGAAATTTCGTGTTATCGAATATGTGGAACTTATGCAATTATTCGGGAACCACTATAGCCGGAGCTATCGAATTATTCAGAAGTATGTCCGGAGCTTTTTGCAGTTATATGAGAACTTGAAATTGTTAAGCTCCATTTCCCGAAGTTTTTTTTTTCAAATACCGAGGACTATTGGCACAGGGTTCTTTCGAAGCATTCGAAAGCTAATTTGTCATAAGCGTTCGAAATATTTTAAAGCTCTGGCATTCGAAGCTTTCTGATTATAATGAAGCTCGAATATTCGAATTGTTCTAGTTAAACGAAAGTTCGTACATTCGGAACTTTCGAATTTATAGTCATTTTTAATATTCAGAGCTTTAGAACTCCTCGCGAGCACAAATATTCAGAGCTTTTGAAATTTTAGCAAGCTCAAATATTCGGAGCTTTCGAATTATCGCAAGCTCAAATTTTCTGAGCTTTTAGTATATTCCTATATGTACTCAAATATTAGAATGCTTACTCAAATATTTGGAGCTTTGAAATTACTCGCAAATTCGAATATTCTAAGCTGACTGATCGTAAGCTCGAATTTTCGGAGCTCTCTATTTATTATGAAAAGTTTATACAGAGCTTTTTATTTTTCGTAAGATTTAATCGTATGCGCTTAGTAATCATCGGAAATTTTTTATATTTGGAGCTTTCGGATTATTAGGAGGTTCGAAAATCTGGAGCTTTCGAATTATTCGAAGCTTCGAATATTTGATTCTTTCGAATTATTTGAAGCTCCGAATATCTGGAGCTTTCTGATGTCTCGAAGCTTACAATATCGCATAATGTTCGGCAGAGTTATGGCCATTTGAAATTTCGTGATTTTTAGATTTTCAAAAAAGTGGGCAAAAGATTTAAAAATAATTTTTTTTTGTCTGTAACCATATTTTTAGCCTTGAGGTGATCGGAAATTTTCGCCTGATTACGAATTACAGTGAATTTTTCCATGAAACCCAAAAATTCGATACGAAAAGGTGAAGAAACGAAAAATTGCACTTTTTTATTATCGAATCCCAATTCTCGCGGGAAAAAAAATGACAGCGATTTTAGTGAACCCTCAAAAAATTAATGATACGAAAAAATTGCAATTTTTCGTTTTTTCACCTTTTCGTATCGAATTTTTGGGTTTCAGGGAAAAATTCACTGTAATTCGTAATCAGGAAAAAATTTCCGATCACCTTCATTTAAAAATATGGTAATAGACAAAAAAAATTATTTTTTGCCCACTTTTTTGAAAATCTAAAAATCACGAAATTTAAAATGACCATAACTCTGCTGAAAATCATGCGATGGGGCTCATCTGGGGTGTTTTGAATAGCCCTTGAGTAGACTTAGAGAATGGCGTCAGAATCATCCTAATATATCAAGTTTCATTCCCCCAAAAAGTTCTTTGAAAATTGAAGAATTTCAGTCCAAGGGAACTCGAATAGGCTTAAGGAAAAATTGGCAAAAATCGATGATCCGACTTCAAAAATCTGTAAAAAATCGAAAAAAAAAATCGTATCCCGATGAACCAAGCTCCATTTTAAAGCTTGAACGATTGGAAAGAGAACGAGCACTGAATCGAGTCCCAATTCTCGCGGGAAAAAAAATGACAGCGATTTTAGTGAACCCTCAAAAAATTAATGATATGAAAAAAGTGCAATTTTTTGTTTTTTCACCTTTTCGTATCGAATTTTTGGGTTTCAGGGAAAAATTCATGTAATTCGTAATCAGGAAAAAAATTTCCGATCACCTTAAGGCTAAAAATATGGTAATAGACAAAAAAAATTATTTTTCAATCTTTTGCCCACTTTTTTGAAAATCTAAAAATCACGAAATTTCAAATGGCCGTAACTCTGCTGAAAATCATGCAATGGGGCTCATCTGGGGTGTTTTGAATAGCCCCTTGAGTAGACTCAGAGAATAGCGTCAAATTCATTTTGAAGCTTGAACGATTGCAAAGAGAACGAGCACTGAATCGAGTCCCAATTCTCGAGGGAAAAAAAATGACAGCGATTTTAGTGAACCCTCAAAAAATTCATGCTATGAAAAAAGTGCAATTTTTCGTTTTTTCACCTTTTCGTATCGAATTTCGAATATTCGGAGCTTACAAATAATTTGCAAGTTCAAATCCTCGAAGCCTTCGAAATATTAAAAAAAAAGTCTACAATAACGAGAACCAACGAGATAAAATAAAATTTAGCTGAGTCAATTTTTTTGCTATTCTCATTTTTTTTCCTCGCAAACCCGTGCTGAAATTTCGTTAAGGGCGTAACAGGGCCCTGATTATTTGGCCTCACTAACCAATAGGGTCCTTATAAGGAAGAATAGTCCGGGCCTCAGAAGCTATGTAACAGTTGGTTTGTAAGGCCCTCGTAAGGAGGAATTCATTGGGCCCTAACTTGATTGCCTTCAAAGACCCGTGTTAGGAAAATTTATGGGGCCCGAATTAAATTACCCGAGCAAAAATTTCGTCCAGCTATAAATATAATTTATTATTTATAAATTAGCAATTAAGAATGATCGATGAATGAATTTAAAACTGTTATTCCATTATTATTTAAAACCCTGTAAATTTTGCAAAAAAAAAAAAAAGTTATTGACCGGGATTTGAACCCACGATCCTCCGCAGTCAACGATTTCAGCACTTTTGATCCTTAATTAATCATTAAAAAAAAAATTATTAATTTAGAGATTATTTTTTTTACGAGTGTTTCCGGCTTCGTAGTCCGGACGTTTTCCCGTCGAAATTATTTTTGAGCCTACCTGAGATTTTACCTGAGACCTACCTAACCACATACCTGGCGACTGACACGTTACTACTACGCTACTAGTTCCTTATTACTTTCTTGTATTTAAATGACATTAGTATACGAGTTCTGATGAATAGCCGTTTCTCAACAGGCTGGATAGAACAACGTGACTGCATAAATCCGATAATACACAGTAATCGTTAATAAATATTCTTTAATATTTTTTAAGGATGTATCGGACGTACCTTCCCAACCAAAAGTGCATACTTCATGATAAGATAAAAATCGGAAAAAATTCAACCACAATAAAGACGATAAGAAGATTAATCTTGAATAATAATAATGCCAAAAAGTTATAAATAAATTGTTTAAACAAAACATTGTTCAACAAATTTTTAGGGAATGTTTTTTTTGTCATGTAAAATGAATTCCTTGATTTTTCTGACTACACATGCATTTTTTTTAAATTTTCATATCATTTTGAAATTTCGATTTTCGAAAAATTTTTAATTTTGAAAAATGATGGAAAAATCGTGAATCTTGGATATGTTTTCGTAAATACGTTGTATATTACAATGAAGAAGTTTTCAGGGCATTGAACGAATAGTTTCGTAAATACAACCTTTAAAAATTTCTGAAAATCGAAATTTCAAAATGATAAGAAAATTTTAAAAAAATTCATGTGTCGTCAGAAAAATCAACGAATTCATTTCACATGACAGAAAGAAACATTCCCTAAAAATTTGTTAAACAATGTTTTGTTTAAAAAATTTATTGATAACTTTTTGGCATTATTATTATTCAAAATTAATCTTCTTATCGTCTTTATTGTGTATGAATTTTTTGCGATTTTTATTTTATCATAAAGTATGCAATATTGTCGACGAAAGTCACTTTTGGTTGGGAAGGTACGTCCGATACATCCTTAAGTATACGAGTAGTGTAAATTGAGCCGAGACGAGGTTACGCGTCTTTGCAGGTATTTTGGCGGGGGGACCGTACTCTCGCCGAAGTGAGAATGTGTAGTCATGTATACATACATACATACATTTCCCTCTAACAACAATACATACATACTTACATTTAACAACACTGTATACATACATACATTTTACTCTATCAACAATACATACATACATACATACGTTTAACAACAATGTACACATGCATACATTTTCCTCTAACCAGGCGTTCGTCTGGGTGTGGACTGTATAGCTATCGCAACTATGTATCCATATACACGAGTAGTACACATTCGCACTTTCGGGAGAGTGTATTAAAGCATAGTCCCATAGAAGCGTGCACGAGCATAAACAGCGTCACTCCTGACAGTTGGCGCAGCGGTGAAATAATTCTTTAGGGTGCCAGATTATTTATTGAACAACTAATCAGCATTAGAAAAATAAAGTCAATTAGAACCAGTTTATTTATTTATATTGAAAAATATATGAAAAAGTTAACATCGGCGCGCGGGTTCCATTGCACGCCTCATTTTCTTGTCTCGTATCGTTTTTCTCTGTAATATAAATGGTTATTCTATATTTTTAATTAAATAATATTATTCATTAGCAAATAAGACTTTATAAAAAATTAAACGAAAAAATAAATAATTAAAAAATATTATTGTAGCAAATAAAAAATTAATTTGTAAATTAACCAACCAGGTTCTCGAACGAGACCATATATTCCAAAACTTAGGCTTCTTCAATAATTCCTTATGAGGGTCCCATCAATCGGCCTTAATATAGGACCATCAGTTTGAAAACTTGGGCTTCCACAATATTTCCTAACGAGGCCCTCGTCTATAGACCTTAACCCGACCATATATTCCGAAACTTGGGCTTTCTCAATGAGGCCCCGACATACGTTCTATAGAACGTATGGTCAACTAAGGCCGATCGATGAGTTTTAATAAAACTAACTAACTAAGGCCGATTGATGAGTTTTATAAAACTCGGGCTTCCTCAATAATTCCTCATCAGGACCTCATCGATCGGCCTTAGTTGAGCCTAAGTTAATCGGCCATGAGTTGAGGAACACACTTCCACAATATTTCCTAATAAGGCATTCGTCTGTTGGCCTTAACGAAACCATAAATTCCAAAACTTGGGATTCCTCAATAAGTCCTTATCAGGGCCTCATTAATCGGCCTCAGTAGGACCATACTTGGGCTACCTCAATAAGTCCTTATCAGGGCCTCCTTGATCGGCCTCAGTAGGACCATACTTGGGCTACCTCAATAAGTCCTTATCAGGGTCTAGTTTATCTGCCTCAGTAGGACCGTACTTAGGCTACCTCAATAATTCCTTATCAGAGCCTCATTGATCAGCCTCAGTAAGACCATACTTGGGTTGCCTCAATAAGTCCTTATCAGGGCCTCATTTATCTGCCTCAGTAGGACCATACTTTGGCTTCCTCAATAATTCCTCATCAGAGCCTTATTGATCAGCCTCAGTAGGACCATACTTGGGCTACCTCAGTAAGTCCTTATCAGGGCCTAATTGATCAGCCTCAGTAGGACCATACTTGGGCTACCTCAATAAGTCCTTATCAGGGCCTCATTTATCTGCCTCAGAAGGACCATACATGGGCTACCTCAATAAGTCCTTATGAGGGCCTAATTGATCAACCTCAGTAGGACCATACTTGGGCTACCTCAGTAAGTCCTTATCAGGGCCTGATTGGTTGACCTCAGTGGGACTATACTTGGGCTACCTAGGTAGCCCAAGTATTGAGCTCAATAAGTCCTTATCAGGGCCTCATTTATCTGCCTCAGTAGGACCATACTTGGGCTTCCTCAATAAACCCTTATCAGGCCCTCATTGATCGGTCTTAATAAAAATCGTATTTAGGCTTCCTCAATAAGTCCTGGTTAGGCCCCCGTTGGATATTAATAAGGAATCCTTTCTATGGATCCCTAGCTAAGCCTCATAAGGGCCTGGTGTTCCATAAGGCCATCCTTAACAAATTTCTGCACGGGAAATCAATAATGCTTTTCATATTTTTCACTTGAGTTTCACGTCAATTTTATTCGTATTTATTTATCATTTTTTTTTCTTTTTCAAAATTTCATACATGTACAGTATTGGCATTGACAAAATTGTCCTGAACGTACGAGAATGTGCATATAAGAAGGGTCGTGGGTTGTGGCTGCATCATAAAAATCTTCATTATCGTTTGGATGTTGCTACGACGTTTAAGCCAGTCCCGGATAGATGGCGCCATGAGGATTTTCTCGCTCCTCGGCCATACTCTTCGTGCTACTTTCCATTGGATCCTTCTCGTTAACCGCCTCGTTCGACAATGAATTTTTCACGCTTCGACGATGTCTCCTAAAAACATTGCTGTTCGTATTGGCATTCATGTTGTTGCTTCGACGCCCAACGATGTTCATGTTGGAATTTAAATTAACGTTGTCATTATGCACCGGGGCATTGTAAACGTCCTCGTCGTCGTCTTCCTCCTGATCGACGTAACCTAAAATAGATATATTTTTTTTTTTTTTCGTTTTCCTTTTCTTTTGAAAAACAAGATTTTCACAAAATTTTTCCTACGCAGAGCTTTTTCTTTGCCTTAAAATAACGGATAACAATATTTCAATTTTTATATCGATAATTAAGGAGCTGAGAAATGATATTTGTTTTATCATTCGAAACGGAGCAGCTCAACAGCTGTTCCGAAAGCGACATTTTTTAAAATTCAAAGTTCGGCCACTAGAGAGGGCGCTGTAGAGGAGAATTAAAACCGCCATTATTGTTATTTCAAAATATCACCACCAGATCTCCAAGTTTTACAATAAATCATAATAAAAAATGTATATAATAATAATAATTCGTCTTTTTTATGTAAATCATTGTAAAGGGTATGTGTTTTTGTTCTTTTTTTTTAATACTCTTGAGATTTACCGGACCAAGGAGGTATTCTTTTTGGGTATTCACGACCCTTGTTGTATTCGAGTGGTCCATAACCTCCTTCGTTTTGTCCATTGTTCAGTGAAGATGGATTATAATCATGTTTGCCGTGAGCTCGACTATGATCCCTTTCTCCGTACTGCTTGACAATGAATTGTCATTACCAAAATGTAAGGTGATGTTTCGTATTAAAAAGAAAAAAATTCAAAATTTAGGCAGAAAAAATTGTCCGATAGAGATAAATGATGAGGGAATTATTGGATTTCGTCAGGATTAGATCGAAACAATGTTGATTGGTCGAAAAAAAAAAATATTTTTCGTCGGTAAGTGCGTGATCTGACTTAACGATGTGAACATATATACTGACATATATTGTATATATTATATAATATATTCTATATTGTATATATATATTTTTTTTAATCTCGTCATTTCGATCTAATCAGTCGATGGATAGAATTTTCAGCGATTCATGAAGAATAAAAAAATAAGATAAATTTTCTATCGAACGACATACGTTAATTTCGTTGGAGTTGACGTTAGAATTTGCGTTTGAGCGACGCCCACTCACGGAGTTGGTATTGACATTCGTGTTCGTGCTCGAACCACGGTATCTCTGACAATTAATTTTTTTTTTTTTAACATTATTTTATCATTTCATATTATGATACACTTTATTTTAATTATATTTTATTTTCATATTGTCTCAAATTTTATCAGAAAATATTATGCTTATGAAATTTTCGAAAAAAACTTTTAAGCTCCACTTGAAATTAAATTTTTTTTTTGTTTTTTTTTTTATTTTCTCTCACCCTGCTATTCTTAACAAAGTCCTGCTGGATTTGAGCTTGTATGGGCCCCCAGTACGAAACGCGACGAAATCTCATTCCAATTGCGTTGTTATTTGCATTGCTATTGACGTTATTGGCGAATCTTGCATCGTTATATGGTCGATAACTGCGAACGCGTCTAGGCTCCTATCAAAATTTTCAATAATTTCGCAGTGAATTTGAAAACAAAAAATGGTTTATTTTCAATTTAATGAAATTCAAGCTTGCAGAAGCGTGGAATTTAGGCTGAAAAGAGGGTAAAAATATAAGCTGAAAGTAGAGTTGAACTTAGGCTGAAACGAGATTGGAATTTGGAGTAATTATGTAATCGAAAGGTTCGATTCGATTAGAAATCGTAAAAAAAAAATTTCAATATTATTAAATTATTAAATTTTAAAAAAATTTAAAGAAAGTGATGAGGGTTCACTGAAATCGCTGTAACTTGACTTCCCGAAAGATATGGGACACCGCTTGGTTTATCCAACGAAGATTTTTTTTTTTTTCTACAATTTTTCAGTCGGACCATCGATTTTTGTCAATTTTTCCATTAAGTACCCCTTTGGGCTCAAATTCGTCGATTTTCAAAGTGGATTTTTGAATACAAAAAATTGCGATCTCGAGATGAATCAAACGGCATTCTCTAAGTATACTTCTGGGCTTTTCAAAACACCCTCGATAAGCCCAAATCGGTTAATTCTGAGCAATGTAATGGGCCTTTGAAATTTTGGTATTTTCAGGTTTTTGAAAAAGTGGGCAAAAATTGAGAATTTTTTTCTTCGTCTTTCTCATAATTTTCAGGCTCTAGAGGATTGTAATTTTTGTGCTGATTACTAATCACATGGAATTTTTTCCGAAATCTCAAAAGTTCCTTATGAAAACGAAAAAAAACGAAACATTTTATCATTTCCCAAAAATTTATGGGTTCACTAAAATCGCTGTAACTCTTCCTACCGAAAGAGCTGAAACTTTTTTCAGTGCTCTTTCTTTTCGCAACCATTTTAGCTTCAAAATGGCGCTTGGTTCATAGAGCTACGATTTTTTTTTTTTACGAATTTTTAGTCAGACCACCGATTTTTGCCATTTTTCCCATACTTTTCCCATCCTTCCCATATTTTTCCCATCCTTTGGGCTCAAATTCGCTGATTTTAAAAGTGCTCTTTTAAGTACAAAAAATAGAGATCTCGAGATGAACTGAACGGCATTCTCTAAGTCTACTTCTGGGCTTTTCAAAACACCCCCGATAAGCCCGAATCCACAAATTCTGAGCAAAGTTATGGGAATTTGAAATTTCGGTATTTTCAGGTTTTCAAAAAAGTGGGCAAAAAATTGAGAAATTTTTTGTTTCGTCTTTCTCACTATTTTCTGGCTCTAGGCGATCGGAAATTTTCCGCTAATTGCGAATCACATGAGTTTTTTTTATTCGGAATCCCAAGAATTCATTGTCAAAACAAAAACAACAAAAAACGAAAATTCAACATTTTTCCATTTCCCGAAATTTTATGGTTTCACTAAAATCGCAAGAAGTTGAAACTCTATTCAGTGCTCATTCGAGCTAAATGTTTTTTTAATTTTTTAAAAATTTTCAAAGTCGAACCATCGATTTTTATCAATTTTTACCTCTGGACTAAATTCGCCGATTTTCAAAGTGCTTTTTTGGGTGCAAAAACTTGAAATCTCAAGGTAAATCAAACGGCACTCTCCGAGTCTACTCAAGGGCTTTTCAAAACACCCCCAATAAGCTTGAATCGAACGAACGCTCGTGAAGTTATGGCTGTTTGAAATTTTGATATTTTTAAGTTCTTTAAAAAATGACGAAAATAGCAAAAAAAAAAAATTTTTCATATTTTTTTACTTGTCAAGTCCCTGCTAGATCGGAAATTTCCCGCTGATTACGAATAACATCGAATTTTTTTCGTGATTTAAAAAAATTCGATGGGGAAAAGCAAGAAAAAAAAACGAAAAATTGAACTTTCTTTTTATTTTCTGAAATTTGCAAGGGTTCAATAAAATCGCTGTAACTTCCCGAGGGAGTTTAAGCTTACGGTAAATTTTAATTGAGGCTAAAAATTTGTAAATTGAACTGAGGTTAAAGGGAGGTTGAAATTCAGGCGGAAAAGAGGATGAAATTTAGATTGAATGGAGGGTTGAGCTAAAAGTATTTTAGCTAAAAATACGACAGAAGATTGGAATTAAGGACAAATATTTAAATATGAAATTCAGGGTAAAGGGAGGTTGAAATTCAGGCTAAAAGAAGGGTGAAATTTAGGCTGAGGGGAGAATAAAAATTTTATCTAAAAATACGGTTGAGTCTAAGCTGAAAGGAGACTGCAAAATAGGGAAAGAATTTAAATATAAAATTCAGGCTAAAGGAAAGCTTAAATTAAGGCTAAAAAGAGGGTGTAAATTCATGAACATCAAGCGTGACATAATGACAGGTACTTGATTGAAGATAAGTACGAAAATAATTTTAAAAAATTATTTTTATAAAAATTTTTTAAAAAAATATTTATATTCAATCGAATTGCAATTGAATTATTTAATTACCTCGTCGTCCTCCATGTCGTGAAACAATGGATTTTTTCTGCCAATCAAGCTCTGATTGTCATCGCAAAAATCTCCAACTCTGCGAAATTCATCGTAGTTAGTAATATCGTGGACAGATTTTTTCAATGCTCCTATCGTTGGTCCCCAACGACCGTACTTCGTTGGACCCGAATAACCCGGCTCATAAGTGTCCTGCGCCTTTTGGTTGACTTTTGGATACGGTATCATTAATTCGTACATTCTCTGAGTGTATCCACGATTTCTGAATTTCTCCATTTCATGCTCCGGACCATTCTCAATTCCTCCGTACTAGCAAAAATATACGATATTCAACATTTAAAAGCTTTTAACTTTCATTTAAGCTCTCAATCAAAGCATAGTGGAAAATCGCCTGTTTTTTAATTTTTCTTCAGTGAGTTGAACGTCATTTTATTATTATTTTAAATAAGTAAAAAAAAAATATTTTTGAAATTAAACAAATCAATTAACATTTTAATTACAAGAAAAAAAAAATATTGCCGTAACTCACAATCTCGTTGTTATTGGCGTTACTGTTGTAATTGTTGCGACGACCTTTGAAAAATTCATGATCCTAAAAATAAAAGGCAAATTCAAACATTTTCATCGTTCACGATTTACTAAAATACCTGTCGTTTGACAATCCAATATTGCAGAGACTCCAATCTGGGCTCATTATTTTCGTGATTCTTGGATCTTCGAAATTTCGTTTGGCTCATTATTCTATGATTTTTTTGCCGATTTTTCACAGATTCCCAAACATGAAGCCACGATTTGCACTTTTTCACCCATATACTTTTTTTTTTTAAATTTCTCTCATGACCACAAAAATCGAGATATCGCAATGGACCAAGTGTCATTCTCTAAGTCAACTCGTTGCGGTTTCAAAACTTTACTTATCAGCCTTGATCCGACCAACAGGACCAGAGTTATGATCGTTCAAAAATCAACACTCTCAAATTACAAAAATTCAGATTTTTCCTTAACATTTTTTCAAAATTCTCTCACGACGACAAAAATTGAGATACCGGAATGAACTAAATGTCATTCTCTGAGTCAACTCGTTGCGGTTTCAAAACTCTACTTATCGGCTTCGATCTGACCAACGGTATTAGAGTTATGATCGTTCAAAAACCGACACTCGAATTCGGAATTTTTCCCTCATCACTTTCGTTTTTATTCAGGTATTTTAATTATCATCGGAGCTTACCGCGAGAGAGCCCAGGAACATTGTCAGCAGCAGCATCAAACTGCGATGAAACATTTTGTAATCTTTTTTTATTAATTTAAAAAAAAATCTTTTTTTTTTTCTCGTTGAATTCGACGCTGCACTGACCGATATCGATTCCATCGGCCCAATGATCGTTATATATACGTTTTTTTTTTTTTCATCGGGGGCTGTCAATCCGAAGACTTACGAGACAGCGAGCTCGTATATTCGTCAAAGGAGAGCGAGTTGAGGGGGAAAAAAAAAAAAAAAAAATTAAAAATACGACGATGAAAATTGAAAGGACGATGATGATGATGATGATGTGACAAACGACGCGATTGCCTTTACCGAGTGAGCGGTTCAGCACGTCTGGCAACGTTTTAATTAGCACGTCAATCAATAATCGGTAAATTTAATCGACTATAGAGAGACAAATGGAATTTTTTTTTTCTCTTTTTTCTCGATTCGTCGAGCAGACAGTTCATTTTTTATAATTAATTTTATTTTCATTATAATATTTTTTGGAAAATTAATTAATTAATTGCTCAACCGATAAATTAATCAGTTAAGAAAAAAAAAAAAAAAAAAATGATTAATATGACCTTCGAGAAATCATTGCATCGATTCATGATGGTAATTTTTTATTCAATCCTCAAAATTAAATTAAATTAATCAGCACCGATCGATTAATTATTTTACTCCAATCTCGTTTATTCTCAATTCGATCCAATTTATTTACTGGGTAATTTTTTTTTTTCCACATTTCCGAGACAATTATTAAGTCGACATTTTTTTGTTTGTTTTGTTTGTTCCTTTATTGTTTCAAAAATCCATACAATCTTATCGTCAATAATAATAATAATAATAATAATAATAATAAAAATAATAATTTTTCTCAAAATCGTTCAGCCTTGTTCGATCGATATTTCATTAATTTTTTCATCCGTCGTTGCCATATTTTTTCATTTGAAAGAAAAAAAAAAAAAAGAAAAATTTCTCTCCATCTCTTTCTCATCAGTCTCAATGATAGTGATGACCGCGATTGATCCTGTTGCTGTTTGAATTTGAATTAACGTTGTTACGACGATAGCTGTTGAAGTTTGAATTTGAATTGACATTATTACGACGCAATGCTTTGCTATTGGTGCCACGTCGATTTCCGTTTCCGCGCAGACGTTTTGCATTTCTACGATTCACACGGTCCCATATGCGATTGTCGACATGCTGAAAAACAAAGAAAAACAAAAAAAAAAAAAAACGAAAAAAAATGATTAAATTTCGATTGAAAATTCAAACGGAAAAGTATTATTGACAATTGCATTGACATGAGAATATTTTTTTTTATTTTTTTGATATTACTTTACGCGTTGTGAGAAAGTAAAATATATTGGAAAATTCTAGAAGATTTTTAGATAATTTTTTAGAAAATTTCAGACAATTCTCAGCGATACAGGCCATTTTAGATCTTTTTGGAAGATTTTAGAACATATTTTTAGAAGATTTTAGAAAGAATGCGCAACATTTTAGAGCATCCGGATTGTCCATCGTGTTTAAAAGCAGTTTGGAAAAATCTGAGACATTTTAGATTTGAAAAAAAAAAAAGAAAGAAATTTGCAACGCTTCAAATAGCTTTTTGGAACATTTTCGTGGATTCTTCGTGTGTTCCTGAGAAGCTCGGCGGATTTTTCGACAGAAAGTTAAAATATTTTTAAACATATTGGAACGTTTTGAGAAATTTTTAGAAGCGTTTGGAACGTTTGGGGTAATAATTTTTTTGATTTTTTTTTTCAACATTTTAGAACATTTGGACACCTTTGTAGAACTTTGAGGAATATTTTGGAACATTCTCGGGCGTTTTGGAACGATTCGGATCGTTTTAGATTTTTTCCTAGAATTTTTGAACATCTCGAGGGAGCTCTCTGGAATAACGGTACATTTTTCATCGAGATTGAAAATATTTTAGAGCTTTTTTAGAGAAAAAAAATTGTTCGTTACCTCGGCGTGCATTTTGGCTTCCTCGACTAGCGGCTTCTTGGGCACGATGGTATCGTTGGACGTTGAATTTTCCAATTCCTCGGTCTCACTATCGTGATCCACAATGACAGCCGGGGTGTTTTCGAGCGACTGTTCCACCGAATCGGAAGGATCATCAACGGCAACGGGGTCAGCTCGGCGAGACATACTCTCGGACGGATAGTAACCCGTACGCATTTTAGGGATTTTCGAATCACTGGATTCCCCGATATGACCCAAGATCGAATCCAGACTATTCTCGAGCTCCAACAAGGCTTGGATATTTTTTTTTTTACCAATTAATATTTTAATTTGTATAATATTGCATAATTACCAAAAAAAATGTATGTTTTTTTGGTAATTACATTGAAAAAAAAAAAAAAAAAATAGAAATAAATATAAAAAAATGAAAAAGTTTCGTAGGTGATTTTTTTTTTTTTTTCATTTGTCCCCTATATAAACACGAACCTGCCGTTGAAAAGTGATCGTCTTCCTTGTCGTAAATCACGTCACGTTCGTCAATTTTTTTCGCCGTGCTCGAACGCCCGACGATATTTGTATTTACATTGCTGTTGTAATTCCCATTTCTACGGCCACAATGCGTTTCGTGTCCGCGATAGTTGCTCAAAATGTTCGCCAGTGCATCGGCAACGGCAACCGACGCTGATTCGCTCATTTCATCGGCGAATGATTTTATTATTCGCAATGTTGAATCCGCCACGGTCATCACCACCTCACTAGCTTTCTCATCGCCATCGGCGTTCAGCTTGTCGCGTATCTTTTTTTTTTTTTTTAGAAATTTTTTGGAAATTTTTTTTAGAATTTTTTTTAGAAATTTTTTTTAGAATTCTTTTTTAGAAATTTTTTTTAGAATTTTTTTAGAATTTTTTCTAGAATATTTTATAGCTTATAGAATGGCACCTTTTTCAGGCTAACTTGAGGATCACCGGCCTTCGCGGCGTCGTCGTCGTCGTCATTGTCTTCGTCATCGTCGTCATCGTTGTACGGATGCCTCGAGCTACCGCCAGCCGCATTAACGAGATTCGTGTTTGCATTGGCGTTGTAATTACGACGATACGAGTTCACGTTCGTATTGACATTCGTATTTTTATTCGAGAACGGAGTGGCCTTTGGAAGATCGATGAATGAAAAAAAAAAAAAAAGACGCAACAAGTGATTGCGTCGTTTTTAAATTTTTCTTTTGTTCATCTCGCTATGGTGAGTCGATGGATTTGGGGAAAAAAATTTTGCTCACGAAGATTTCGTAAAAGAGGAATTATGCGTCGAGTGCGCGTGAGATCGTCGTAGTTGAGACGAGTATGGCGGATTTTTTTTTTTTTTTTCGTTAAAAATTTCCGTGCTAAATGTGAATTTTAGAACTTTTTTTTGCAACATACTGCAACGTTTTAAAATATTTTTAGAACATTTCACAACGATCTACGACTTTTCCGAATATTTCTCAACAATATACGATATTTTAGAATACTTCGCAAAATTGTAAAATATTTTTAAACCATTTGGAAACGTTTTAGGACATTCCGCAACATATCGTAACCTTTTTAGAACATTCTGCGAGAGTTTTTGAAAAAAATTTGAATTTTGAACATTACAAGACTTTCGTAAATACTTTAGAATACGTTGCGAGAGTTTTTATTTTTTTCCAAACATTCCAAGCCATTTTTAGAAATTTTATAGAATATTTTAGAACGTTTGAGGCACATTTCAGAAAATTTTCCGGGCATTCTACGAAATTTAAGAATATTGCAGAACATTTTTAGAGCATTCTAAATCAATTTGGAATATTTTGTCACGTCTTGGAATATTCGGAATCATGACGGAGAGGCTTGTAACGTTTGAGAAAATACGCCGCAATATTTCCTAACTAATTTTTACAACATTCTGCGGTCATTCTAAAACATTTTAGAATATTCTAGATTATTTTTTAAATTTTTCAAAAATTCATTTAAGACAAATCCTAGAATATTGAATGATATTTTTAGCACATTTTGTAATATTGTTATGAAAAACTTTTTTTTTTTACTTTTTTTTTTTTTTTTTTGGAGCAAACTCTAAAATATTTTGAATAAACAAATCCCACTGAGCTCACCGATATCGTCAAAGATTTATCGCCCAAGCCGATTTACGACTTAATGCAACGACGATTTAATGCAACGACAAAATCGACGAAAATATTTGAACAATTTCGTTGAATTACCTGAATGAAAATAACACCGCAAGTCAGCAACAGAAGAGTCGAGAGTCTGAGCATTTTCTGTCTTTTTTTTTCGTTCGTTCGCTGAATGATATTGGTGACAAACGCTCTCGGTAGCTTTGGTTCACCCACGCTACAAGACTGGCAAACGAGATTTCGTTTTATACATATACATTATACATATATATATATATGTATATATGTATACGCGCAGACAGGCCTGGCGATTCCCAGGCTCTCGTGAGAGTCTCGTCTCGTATATCAAAACAAAAAAAAAAAAGTTAAAAAAAGAGGGAACGTTAACGAACGACAAACTGACGATTGCCAATAACCATGCATGTCACTCAATTCGCCAAAGTTTTCCTCGTCACGAACTTCGTGCGATTGCACACGCTCTTTTCGTCACAGAAATTACCAACGAAGTTTCTAACGATTTTTCATTTCTCAAAAGAAAAAAAAAAAAAAAAAAAATTTAAATAATTTCGAATTAAGAAAAAAAGAGTCTTTCGATTTTGAACGACTTGAATTGGCGAGGATGAGGAATTTTCGTGAGAAAAAATCGGGATTAACGTCAATTTCAATCATTATTAAATTACGACGACGATTTCTTCATTTTTTTTCAACTTTATTTTTCATTTTTTTTTAACTTTATTTTTTATTTTTCAAACTTCGTAAACTTCAAACTTCGAGGGGAACAATTCGTTGAGAATCGTTACACGAACGAGAAAGCATAAACCAGAATATAAATTAAACGAACGCGTTGAAAGTAGAAACAAAACAAACAAACAAAATGAGACCGATTTTTCACGATTTTATTTCGAATCGCGTATTTTTCGCTGCACGATTTTTGTGCTTGGACGATCGTGCTTTTTTTTTCTTAATATTTATAAATAAAAATGAACAACATTAATGTTAAATATTTAATTTAAATATTAATATTTATTATCTTAAATTTATCATTAACATTTATTATTAATATTTCGGCCACTGTGCCCCCTCCCCAGTAAAACATCGCGAAAAGCACCGATCTCATTCTCACGATCGTTCTTCCTCGCTCTCGAAAAAAAAAAAAAAAAAAAAAACTTCCATTATCGATCGCGATACGTCATCGCGTCGATTCCTGATCCATAAAAAACTGATGACCGCTATCCTGTGGATCCAAAAAAAAGGTGTGCTCGTTGTTGTCGATATTTTCATATCCATCATCGACATTGTAAAAATCGTTATCATAATTGTAAGGATCGATGTCACGACTGGGACTGTAATTAGAAACGTTTGGTACTTCCGGCTGCCACTGAACGACGCTCGGTTCAACCTGATTCGACGGAATATACGTATCCTGCAAATCGTCCGAACCGACGGTCGGTACATCGTACCAATTCTCGACTTCCGGTACACCGACAAACGGTTGTTCCGGTAAAATTGAGATAACCGTCGGCTGGTGCCATTCGCCATTGTAACCGTCGGTGGTTTGCCAATTTCTACTGTCAAATTGACTCGTCGTTGGACGATTGTGATACGGATTGACGATCGTTTGGTCATAACGATCGATGACCCTGTTATTATTAGAACCGACCACGTGGTCGACGGGATACTCGTAGCCAACGGCGCTCGGAGCATCGACCGGTATGTAAGTCGACGTCGTTGGACGAAGGGTGATCAATGGAAGTTGTTCGTTGATCGGTTGTACGGGCATCGGTGGTTCAACGTTGGATGGCGTAACGTACGGTGTAACGACATGAATAATTCCCGCTCCTGCGCCACCGGCAATTACCGGGCCATTTGACCCTATACCGGCGAAAATACCGCCCCCAATGCCCGCTGACCATCCCCGTGGTGGTCGTTCAGTCGTACTTCCCCACCATGGAAGCCACCACCATGGACGCCAGGATGGGAGCTTGGGTGGACGCCATGGCCAGAAGAAAAATCTTCTCGTTGGTAAGGATCGGTTGTCACGGTTGTCAGGATAATTCGACATTAGCTCAATTATGTCGTTGTACTTGAGACGACGATCGATAATGGAGATTCTCGGATCATCGGGCGATGTCGTTGCGATGACTTTCCGTAGCAACGATCGTAGATTCTTCTCCGGACATTTTCCATGTGTCGACGGCCATTTTGTGATCTGGAGGGATGGGGGGGGGGGGAAACATTCGTAACGGTTTTTCGTTCGTTATTTCCACGGGGGATACTCGTAGGCAAGGGGGAAATCGCAAAGATACTCCGTGGCAGAGGCAAATAATGGGCAATGGCTCTATTGCCATTATCCATTACTGCATGAAACAGTGGGCAATGGCTCTGTCACCATTATCGATTACTGAAATAATGAATAATCGAACTAATGCCATTGTCTGTAACTGAAATATTGGGTAATGGCTCTATTGCCATTATACATCACTGAAATTAATAGGCAATGGAAATTAATAGGCAATTAATTGTCATTATTCAATACTGAAATAACGTAAATATTACTCAAACAATGGATAATCGCCCTCTATAGTCATTATCTATCGATGAAATAATGGACAACAGTTAATGGCTGTATTGCCATTAACTGTTACCAAAATTATGGGCGATTGCTATATCGTTATTATGCATCTTTGAGATAATAAATCATTGAACGGTCGCCATTATTCATCATTGAAATAGGCTCTTATCGTCATTGTCCATTACCGAAAGTAATGGGTAATGGCCCTTTCGCTATTATCCATTACTGAAACATGTGGCAATGGCTCCATTACCATTATCCATTACTGAAATAATTGGTAATTACTCTATTGCTATTGTACATTAGTGAAATAATGGATAATAGTTCTATTGCCATTATCTAATACTGAAATAATGGATAATGGATGTATTGCCATTATCCATTACTGAAACAGTGGGCAATGGCTCTGTCACCATTATCGATTACTGAAATAATGAATAATTGAACTAATGCCATTGTCTGTAACGGAAATAATGAGTAATGGCTCTCTTGCCATTATACGTCACTGAAATTTATAGGCAATGGCTCTATTTTGGCATTACCCATTACTGAAAGATGTGGCAATGGCTCCATTTCCATTATCCATTACTGAAATAATTGGTAATTACTCTATTGCTATTGTACATTAGTGAAATAATGGATAATAGTTCTATTGCCATTATCCAATACTGAAATAATGGATAATGGCTCTATCTATTAATGCAATGATTGGCTCTATTGCCATTAACTGTTACTAAAATAATGGACAATGGCTGCATCGTGTCATTAACCATTACTAAAATAATTTTTAACGACTGTATCGTTATTATGCGTTTTTGAGATAAATTAATCATAGAACGGACGCCATTATTCATCATTGAAACAATGACTGATAGCTCTTATCTATAGCCATTATTCATTACTGAATTAATGTACATATAATCGCTAAGTTGCCATTGATCAGCACCGAAACAATGGGTAATAGCCCTATTGCCATTATCAATTACTGTAATAACGAATAATTACTCTGTATATTACTGAAATAATGGTAATATCGCCCTTATCCATTTACTAAAATAGTGGGATAATGACTTAGCCAATATCCATTACTGAAACAATGGATAATAACTTTATCGATATTATTAAAACAATGGGCTCCGTCCATTACTGAAATAATGGGTAATGGCCATATATATCACCATTATCCAATACTAAAATAGTGAGATAATGGACAAAACCTACCGAATTCCATTATCGTTTTTCAAAATAATAAAATAAATAATCCATTACTCGCCAAACCAGTCCACAAGCTTGCTTCATTATTCCTTTGTCAACATACCTGAGAGTACGAAACGTCGATGAATGTCAATGAGACGATTAAAATACTGATAAACATTTCTATCACGATTCTCATCACAGATGAATATAATTGGAAACAAAGGTTCTTAGATAATGGAAGAAAAAAAAATTTAAACCTCCGGTCTTACAGTATCATCAAAAGTTCGGTTATCAACGTAAGACTGACGAGTACTGGCGATTATATTCCTCGGCAAAGTATCCCATGTCGAATAAATCTTTATCTGCGAATCGATATACATATATATATATATATATATATATATATATATATATATTGTATTTTTCCAGCTCCAGTACCGTTGAAATAATTGATACAGCAATTAGCGGTAAAATAGCGAGACTCGTAACGTCGAATGTGTGGCACGTGCTCGGTAAAATAAATAAATAAATACATATACATATGTATTACCAATACCAATATAAAATAATTGTATATTGTTGCTCACGACAAAACTACACCGTAACGATGAAAATTTATTGTGAGATGTTGATATTAAAATAAAAAAATATTTGTTTCCATTCATCAATTGTGGTAATCGTCTCGATTGTTGGAGTAAATCAGCAAAAAGAATAACGTATTTTTCGTCGACGAGTATATCAACAAAAAAACGAACGAAGCAACGTGTCAGCCATGAAAGTGGCAAAAGTAGTAATTCGTTATTTTTTTTATCTCAAAACTGCAGACGGTTTTTTTAAAATAAATTTTAGCCTCCGCGTTTCGGCTCCCAAAGCGACATCTATATTTTGCTTGACAAATTAATTTGAATGCTTCATTTGTTGTAATTAAAATTTGTTGTTAGGCCGGCAAAATTAAAACACGATATTTGAATAATGTGTAGAGCTTGACGCAACCATAGTGAACGTAACGCTATACCCTCTCCCTTCCCGCCCTTCTAATTTTCATATACCGTAATATCGCGTGCCTAAAGCCCGTGACACAATGCGAGGAAATAATAATAAATAGGAATCAAAATCAGCCAATCACATATCACCTCAGACAAGCTACACCAATCGAATCGCTGCTTCTTAAGAAGCAGCGAAATAATTATTTCATATTCCCTATTTCCTCGCAATGTGCAAAAAAGTAAATGTAAACAAAAAGTAAAAAAGTAAACAAAAGAAAAATGGTGTATGTGACCTTATACCATATTATAGTGAACACGATTTTCTTTTCAAAGTTATAGAGATGAAAGGGCGTCGTCGTAACCATGCACTATAGTACTTACGACCTTTCACCGTTAGTTCATCAGTTTTTAAATTTTAACTTTTCTGAAGATATTTCCACATTTTCCACCGAAATATGGAGAAACAAAATTATACGCCCTTTTAACTCTATGGGTGGTAAAAGGTCGTATATTGGCGCATACGACCTTATATACTACTAGAAGCCGCGCGAAATAAAAATTTTTATGGAAAAAGAAGCTCTATAATTAACAAAAAATATTACGAAAACAATTCAAAATAATACACATATTCTTAATATTTTTATTCATTTTCGTGGTTCACGTGTGATTGGGTAAAATGAAATTAAACGATGTAAGATCTTAGGTTAGGTGAGGTTTAAGTGTAAGGACTCTCGGCACATTCAAACGCAAGACGTTAAATTAAAGCACTAGTGCATAATTAAATTGCATTAACCCATTATGCGTAATTGTTGTGTTTCACACTGTATAAAGGAGAGGGAATTTTTTCAACGATTGGCATGCTCGTACTAGCATTGACGTCGTGATAATCGGTTCACTCGGACACCAGAATTCTCTGGATCAGGATCATTATTGATGCATGCGGGGCATCTGACAATTGAAAATTATATACCATTCTCATAGTACAAGAACAATTTAAAGGAAAAATATATATTTCATTATTCTTCTATAAATTTTTGTGATATGCTATATTTGTGAGGTTATACTTTTATTTATGTATCAAAAATGATATTTTTAATATTTCGTATTTATCAAATAATTCTTTCCTTATTCCTTTATTATAGCTCCCCGTTTTTTTTTTAATTCTGCTTGCAATTGTGGCACTGTTCACGATAAATATTTGTCATTTCGAGCCATTTTATCCTAATTGCACTTTTATGTCATCTAAAAAAATCCGCGAAATGGCGCAATCGATGATGCTGCCATCTGAGCTTAGCTTCTCATATTTCCATCACAGAGATCACAGATCACAGGCACAGACGCTTTCGGCGTTGGGTCGTACTACCTTCATGGTTTTTCTCTTTCGCGCTTGCCCACCTAATTCAATAGTCCAAAAAGTTTATTTACAGTCGTAAAAGAATAAAATAAAGACGTAAATATGTCGAAAAGCATGAAGAAGAAAGGTGGAAACGTGAAGAAAAGTACGAGCGACAAAACAGCAGGTATGAATAATTTTTTTTTTTTTTTTTTTATAACGATTATCACGCCATAATCTCAAAAATTCAACTGTCATCGAGAGTAAACATTGAAAAAAAAAAATTAAAAAAAAATGCGAAACGTTTCTCGATCTTAATTTTGTACTTGCAAAGACAAATATATCGAATGGTTTTTTTTTAAATATTTTTTTTTTTATTTTTTTTTTTCTCACATATCCCAGCAATCTCAGATTCTCGGCGTAATAAATTATTGTCGGAGATAGGCGATTTGAGGCTCGTGATAACGAGAGCCGAGTGTCAATTGAGTACGATTAAATTCAAGAATGTCCGCGGTACGGAAAATCCTTGCGACGAGCAATCTCGCGAATTAACGAAAATTCCGAACGTCGAGGTTTCGTTGAGAAACGAGCTTTACGCGCTTGCCGGCGTAAATTGCAAGAAAATGGGCAACGGGCTTATCTTTAATTTTACGTGCTGGGACGCCGGGGTCGGCTTTAAAAATTCATACTGGATACAATTGTTCAATGAAACGGGCAAATGGGAATTGGGCCTATGGGTATTGCCGATGTCGATCGACGTCAAAGCAATAGTGTCCGATCATCCGATCGACTCGCCCGTGGATATGAAATATTTCCTGAGAGAGTGCAAGCGTCGAGTCGATTGTTACAATCGTCGCAAGCAACAGCACAAAGAGCTCGAGGTATTTGAAAAAAATCAAAAACGAAAACAAAAAAAACTTTTTCTTTACGCATGTATTTCGAATATTATTACCAATATTTTTTTTTTTATTTTCATACCAAAGATACCGTTGAGGGCTGAGGGCCCGAAAAACAAAAAAAAAGCCCAACTTTGACGATTTATTTTAGGAGCAAAAAGGAATAAAATTTCTCATTATCATTTTGACGCAAAATAGCGGCGACAGAGCCAATCTTTGAAATTGCGTTTTTTTTTTTTTAAACTCTTCTATGGGAGAACGAATTTCTCCTGAAGTACAAGAACCGGAATGAAAAATCAAAAAAAAATTTTAATCCATATAACGATGGGGAAAATAATTCGTTGAATCGAACGGGTCATCCACGAATTTACTGTCGTAATTGGCAATCCGCGATAGCCATTTAAATGTAAAAATTATAATTTGACTTTTTTTTTTTTTTTCAATTCTTAATTACAAATTAAGAATGATCGGAAACTTGGCTTTCCCTTTATTAATAATACTTGTGATTTTCCCCCTTTTTTTGCGGCCCATTGTAAAATTAACATTCCTCATTGGCAATACGCAATGGCCCTTTGCACCTAAAAATGGTAATTTATCATTTTTTATGGTCGATCGAAAGTTACGAATGATAATCCGAAATTTGTACTCGCTCTTTATACATCGCACTTGTAATTTGCCATTTTTTATGGTTTACAAAATTAACAGTCGCAATTAGCAATCCGCAATGACCGATGAACCTTTACACGTAAAAATGATGATTTGTAATTTTTTTTTTTTTTTTTTTTCGTTTTCCTCATTATTCCCAGATAAAAATCCTAGATTTGCCGCAAATTCTTCGAAAATCGTGTCCCGTTCGTCCGATTCGATTTTTAAAACTGAATTTTAGCGTTAAAAAAATTATTTTTCCCGGTCGGAGCGGAGGGGGAATTTGAAAAAAAATTCGATTTTCAGATTTTCATGACTCGGCTGAATCTTTACAATTGTTATGTCGAGGCTGACATCGGCTATACTCGAATCACAATTAAATTGGTTAAGCAAGTTTCTGCGTCGTCCGACGAATCGCGAATTATCGTCGTTGATCTCTGGTACAAGAGTAACGAGACGCGACCGTCGAGAATGATAATAGACTGCGACGAATCGAGGGAATTGTCGATCGATGAGGCGAAAAAATTGAGGCATTATTTCAAAAGTTTCAAAGAGCTCGATCTCAAAGGTGCCGCGGAAAAGATCCTCATGTCGAACGAGAGTCGGACGATCTGGAGGAGAGCATCGCAGGAAGACAGAATCACGATTGAAGTGAGAAATTTTTTAAAAATTCATTTCGCAAATTATACTTCGCATTGTCCGAGCAAATTTTCCCTTTTGGCTGAACTATATTTTTCTTGATTCAAGTAAATCTCGATTTTTCTCAATTACAATCTTGCTGAATTCGAGTAAATTTTATTTATTTGAAATCAATTGTCGTTAGTTCTGGTGAATTGTGCTTGATCTGAGAATATTGCCATTTATTGACGTAGAGCTAATCCAATTAAAGTCAATTACGATCGATTCGAGTAAAATTAGCTCGATCCAAGTAAACTGTAAATGATTCAAGTATTATTTGTCTGATTCGAGTAAACTGCAATGACATCAGGCAAATTTTGCTTAGTTCAATTGAAATAAACGACTAATTCTCATTAACTTTGCTCATCTCGTGTAAATGTTTCTCAATTGAATTCCATTTTGCTTGATTCAAGTAAATCTTGCTTGATTGAAACAAATTTTCCTTATTTCAACAAATTTTTATTTGACTCAGGTAAATTTTGCTTGATTCAAGTAAATTATGCTTGACTCAAATAATTTTTTATTGATTCAAGTATATGGTCATTGATTCAAGTAAACTTTGCTTAATCCGAGTAAATCTTGCTCAATTCAAGTATATTTTGCTTAGTTCAACTGAATTAACCTTCCTAAATTCAAGCAAATTTCGTTTAATCGAAGTACATTTCGTTTCATTCAAGAAATGCTTAAATCCAGTAAATCTTGATTAATTCAAGTAAAATTTGCTTGATTCGAGTGAATTTAGGATAATTCAAATGTTCTTAAGTTAATTAGAGAAAATATTGCTTAACTCAAGTAAATTTTTCGCCATTCAATTAAATTTTGATTCGGACAAGTAAACTTTGCTTAAATCGAGTTGAAATTCAAGTACATTTTGCTTGATTCAAATGAATTTAGAATAATTCAAGTAAATATTGCTTGATTCAAGTGAACTTAGGTTAATTAAAAAAAATATTGCTCAACTCAAGTAAATTTATCTCAATTCAATTAAATTGTGATTCGGACAAGTAAACTTTGCTTAAATCGAGTTGAAATTCAAGTAAATTTTGCTTGATTCAAATTAATTTAGGATAATTGAATTAAATTTTGCTTGATTCAAGTGAATTTAGGATAATTCAAGTAAATATTGCTTCATCCAAGTGAACTTAGGTTAATTAGAGCAAATATTGCTTAACTCAAGTAAATTTTCTTTCATTCATGCAAATTCTAATTAATTGAAGCAACCTTTGCTTATTTCGAATAACTCTCGCTTAATTCAAGTAAATTTTTCTCAATTCAGTTGAATTTGGTATCGAACAAGTAAACTTTGCTAAATTCATGTGGATTCCATTTAGTTGAAGTAAATTTAGTTTCATTGAAGTAAACTTTGCTTAAATCGAGTAAATCTTGCTTGAGATTCAAGTACATTTTGCTTGATTCAAGTTAATTTAGGATAATTTAATTAAATCTTGCTTGATTCAAGTGAACTTGAGTTAATTAGAGCAAATATTGCTCAGCTCAAGTAAATTTTCTTTAATTCTGGCAAATTTTAATCAATTGAAGAAACCCTTGCTTATTTCGAATAACTCTCGCTTAATTCAAGTAAATTTTTCTTAATTCAGTTATATTGTGTTTCGGACAAGTAAACTTTGCTTAAATCGAGTTGAAATTAAAGTATATTTTGCTTGATTCAAGTGAATTTAGGATAATTCAAGTAAATTTTGCTTCATTCAGGTGAACTTAGGTTAATTTGACCAAATCTTGCTTAAATCAAGTAAATTTTCTTCAATTAATGCAAATTCTAATTAATTGAAGGAATCTTTGCTTCTTTCAAATAACTCTTGCTTAATTCACGTAAATTTTTCTTAATTCAGTTGAAATTGTTTTCCGGACGAGTAACTTTGCCGAATTCAAGTGAATTTCGTTTAATTGAAGTAAATTTCGTTTCATTCAAGTAACTTTTGCTTCAATCGAGTAAATCTTCCTTCAAACTCAAGTAAATTTTCCTGGATTCAAGTGAATTCAGGATAATTCAATTAAACCTTCCTCGATTCAGGTATACTTAAGTTAATTAGACCAAATATTGCTTAATTCAAGTAAATTTTCTTTGATTCAGCCAAATAATAATTAACTGAACCAACCTTTGCTTATTTTGAATAACTCTCCCTTAATGCAAGTAAACTTTTCTTAATTCAGTTAAATTGTGATTCGTACAAGTAAACCTTGCTTTAATCGAGTTGAAATTCCAGTAAATTTTGCTTGATTCAAGTGAATTTAGGATAATTCAAGTAAATTTTGCTTGATTCAAGTGAATTTAGGATAATTCAAGTAAATTTGGCTTGATTCAAGTGAATTTAGGATAATTCAAGTAAATTTCGCTTGATTCAAGTGAATTTAGGATAATTCAAGTAAACCTTGCTTGATTCAAGTGAATTTAGGATAATTCAAGTAAATTTTGCTTGATTCAAGTGAATTTAGGATAATTCAAGTAAATTTGGCTTGATTCAAGTGAATTTAGGATAATTCAAGTAAATTTCGCTTGATTCAAGTGAATTTAGGATAATTCAAGTAAACCTTGCTTGATTCAAGTATACTTAAGTTAATTAGACCAAATATTGCTTAATTCAAATAAATTTTCTTTGATTCAGCCAAATTATAATTAACTAAACCAACCTTTGCTTATTTTGAATAACTCTCCCTTAATGCAAGTAAACTTTTCTTAATTCCGTTAAATTGTGATTCGGACAAGTAAACTTTGCTTAAATCGAGTTGAAATTCAAGTAAATTTTGCTTGATTCAAGTGAATTTAGGATAATTCAAGTAAATATTGCTTGATTTAAGTGAACTTAGGTTAATTAGAGAAAATATTGCTTAACTCGAGTAAATTTTTCGCCATTCAATTAAATTTTGATTCGGACAAGTAAACTTTGCTTAAATCGAGTTGAAATTCAAGTAAATTTTGCTTGATTCAAGTGAATTTAGGATAATTCAAGTAAATTTGGCTTGATTCAAGTGAATTTAGGATAATTCAAGTAAATCTTGCTCGATTCAAGTATACTTAAGTTAATTAGACCAAATATTGCTTAATTCAAGTAAATTTTCTTTAATTCAGCCAAATTCTAATGAACTGAAACAACCTTTGCTAATCTCGAATAACTCTCCCTTAATGCAAGTAAATTTTTCTTAATTCAGTTAAATTGTATTTCGGACAAGTAAACTTTGCTTGAATCAAGTAAATATTGCTTGAAATTCAAGTAAATTTTGCTTGATTCAAGTGAGTTTAGGATAATTCAAGTAAACCTTGCTCGGTTCAAGTGAACTTGGGTTAATTAGACCAAATATTGCTTGATTCAAGTAAATTTTCTTTAATTCAGACAAATTATAATTAAACCGAAGCAACCTTTGCCTAATTTTGATTAATCCTCGCTCAATTCAATCAAATTGTGATCGGGATAGGTAAACTTTGCTAAAATCAAGGACAATCCTGCTAAATTCAAGTTAAATTTCCCTTCAATCATGTAAATTCTCATCAATCAAAATTCTCACGGTTAGTTCATAAAAGTAAAACGAAAATTCTCAATCTTATCATGCAAACCTCTCAGTCCGACTCTTCGTTACGGTCGTAATTTTTTTTCTCTCCCCCTGCCCCGCTTCAACAGGAAGACGAGGACGACGATGTCGAATCGGGATACGCGAGAATAACGATAAAACGTTCGAGAAATCGCGAAAAAGGACATGGGGAAGAAAACGATACGAACGATAGCGCTCGTGAGAATAACGATGCGAGCTCGAAAGAATTTGATTTGTCGAAGGATAATGAGATAATTTCGCGTAAAAAAGTCTCGCGCCCTGTCGGCAGGCCGAGAAAACGCAAGAGATCTCGCTTAACCGCAAACGAGAAAAAGTTGAACAATGAAATATCGAAAACGATGAAAATTACGAATGAAAATTATCCGGAAAATCTCGCGATCGACGAACGTACGGGGGAAACTTTGAAAAATCGGGGGAAAAATTTTCCCCTCGGTGATACGAATGAAAATTTGAAAAAATCAATGTTCAGCGTAGCCGCGAAATTTTCACGTCAAAAGAAACGCGTTAATTTTGCGATTCGCGGCGAGGAGAAATATTTACCATCCAGCACGCCGATTCACGGACGCCAAGTCAGACCGACGATTATCACGGACGACGATATCAGCGAGATCGTTGATCCTCAAAAAAATCAAATGACGAAGAGTCATTCGGGGAGGAAAAATTTATCTCCCGAGACTCGAGAGTCGCCGGATCTTGAGGAAAAAATGAGAATCGAGGAAAAAGCGAAAAGACAA
This sequence comes from Rhorus exstirpatorius, assembly GCA_963564615.1. NCBI lineage: Eukaryota > Metazoa > Arthropoda > Insecta > Hymenoptera > Ichneumonidae > Rhorus > Rhorus exstirpatorius. The sequence goes on along the minus strand of OY751322.1, from coordinate 10,753,968 downwards.
TTGTTGAAAGATCTCGGAGATGTGAATTCTCTTGAATCGTCGGTGGATAAGGCGGGCGAATCGTCGACGATGAGGAAAGGAAAAAAAGTCGCGACGAGAGGCGCCGGAAAGACAAAGAAAAAACGCTAAAGTAACGAAAAATTATTATTATTATTAATTTATTATTATTAATGTTTGTCATAATTATAATTATATTATATAATTATAATTATATAATTATATATATATACATTATATATATATATTATTTAATATATAATTATAATTATAATAATTATTATTATTGTTATTTGTAACATAAAGAGAGAGAATATTATACGCGAGTGCGAAAAACGGTGCACGATAAGTCACTGAAATTTGGTTTAAAAAAAAAAAAACCCTACCGCGATTGAAAATAATTATGGTTTTTTTTTTGTGCTCAACGCTTCTTCTCTTTCAACCAAAAATTACGAATTAAGTAGTTTTTAGATACAAAAATATTGTTCCGATTTAAAATTTGATATTTTGAAGGATTATTGTTACTATAATTTTTTTTTTTTTTTTTTTTTGCAACGAGGACGACAGAGCTTTCATTTTTTCTCGAATTAAAGGAGCAACCAAAAAAAAAAAAAAAGGTTTGACCGTAAGAAAGATATCGATTTAATATTAGCGAATTGTCCTTAAAATGTCCTTATTTATTTGTCCGGAAAATCGACGCGAGATGAAGAACATGCCAATTTTGTAAAATTCGAAGATGAAAAAAAAAAAAAAAATGCCAGATAATCAAGGAAAGAGAAAAAAAAAAGCATCTCTACCGGAAGTAAAGTTGTGTAAAAGTGAGCACAATTTCATGAAAAAAAAAAAATGAAAAAAATCTCTGTCGCTGACCTGTGAGATCCCAATCGTTCTTAAAAATTACAAATTTCAAAAGAATTACAAATTTCGAAAGAATTACAAATTTTTATAGTTCAAAGAATGCCAAAGTGTCCGGGAATAAGAAAAAAAAAAAAAGTGGTTGAATGTCGCGCCCTTTGTTCCGATATTAAATCATCGAAAGGACTGGCGAGGAATTTTGTCATTCATTGATACTTAAATTTTTTTTTTGCAATCGCTTAAAACGAAAAATCGTCCGCGATGGCTACGATAATTACGGCAAAATTTAATTCGTCGTTAATTCGCTTCTTGAATTTAATTCAAAATTTAGGATGAAAGGTTTTTTCGGCCTTTGCAACTCCTTGATGTCCTGTGAAATTAATTGTCTCAATATTAAATAAAAAAACTTTCCCACTCGACTCGCGGAAGTGATACACGATGCATCATTTCCGTTGATTCTCTGTGGGTACATTGCATTTATACAATTATTTTCTCATTTCCACACCGCCATGAGGCAGAGCAATATGCCAGCGGGGGGTTTTTTTTTTTTTTTTTTTTTTCAAGTGGTTTTCCCGGTAGACCTAATTGTATGAAATCTATACTGCGGTACTTCCGGGATTACCGGGATAAAACCGGACGTTGATATGAAAGTTTACTTCCGTTCATATCGGAATGCTTTCAAAAATCCTGCACTAGCGCAGAGTTCACTGCGGAGTGTTTTCCAAGGCCTGTATGCTATAGCGCAGGGTTCACTTCGGAGTGCTTTAAACTTTTGACCGTCGGGGTTTTCGTGACTTTTTTTCTCAAAAAGTTGATGAAACTTGTTCATATTTCTTGGGTTTGACCCTAACGAAGTTCCGATCACAGGTATAGCTTCTTATATAAGACTTTCCGGCGGTCAAAAGGTTGAAGAAATCTTGTGCTAGCGCAGGATTTTTGAAAGTACCTGGTAAAAGAATGGAAGAAAACTTCCATATTTTGATGTCTGGTCTCACAGTGTTATTTGTATAAGGGAAATCTATACTGCGGTACTTGCGGGATTACCGGGATATAAGACCGGACGTTGATATGAAAGTTTACTTCCGTTCACATCGGAGTGCTTTCAAAAATCATGCGCAAGCGCAGAGTTCACTGCGGAGTGCTTTAAACTTTTGACCGCCGGGGTTTTCGTGACTTTTTTTCTCAAAAAGTTGATGAAACTTGTTCATATTTCTTGGGTTTGATCCTAACGAAGTTCCGATCACAGGTATAGCTTCCTTCTTATTTAAGTCTTTCCGGCGGTCAAAAGGTTAAAGAAATCTTGTGCTAGCGCAGGATTTTTGAAAGTATCCGGTGAAAGAATGGAAGCAAAAACTTCCATATTGATGTCTGCGGTCTCACGGTGTTGTTTGATTCGCATGCTTGCAAATACCATGCGTATTCCCATGAAACGAATTGCCATATAAATCTTTGCTTCGGTTTGCGATTGACGATGATTTTTTTATAATTTCAATGATTTATTAATAATATGAGCCGAGATATGACGCGGAGCACATTACGCAATATAACGAGTAAGTTGCCGCAATGACGACAGGCGTTACCGCTGACTGTACTTTTCCTCAGCGGGCTGCGATGCTACATGAGAAACTCAAAAGTGTTAACTGAATCGCTTATTTTAATGGCAAAATATACGTGATTTATTTTAAACACGCAACGTTGCTGTGATGCAAAAGATCTTTCGGAAAGTAAGTATTCGTAATATTAAATTCACTCTAGTTATATAGCTTAATTATGTATACCTAATCAACTATGCATATATACCGCCTATATCTTAAAGTGTCTTATAGAGACCGTGCGCACTAATACACTGTCACGAAAGTGAGAATATGGGACTCGTGTACATGCATACTAGTTGCGACATCTGCGGTCCAGAACGAACACTTTGTTGGGGGAAAATGTATGCTATGTACAAAAGACAGCTCATTCTCACTTTGGCGAGAGTGCATTTGTGTGCACGGTCCCTATACATATTATCATAAATTTTAAATCTAAAGATGCGAGCCCGGATATGCGAACAGGACGGATAATACTCTGTATTTTCTTTTGGAAAATATAAAATACCGAAAATTTTCAAGACCATACATCGTTCGGGGATGGCCACAACAATAAACAATTCGTTTCAAATCTTTTCTCCTGATTTCTATTTAGCGTAATATTATACTGCATGTTATACTATAATATATTATAGTTATAGTTATAATACTATATATAATTATATATATATATATAATACTATATATAATAAATATATAATAATAGTTAATAGTTATAATATATAGTATATATTATACTATCAGTAAACAGAATCCACGTATATTTATGCAGTCCCAAAAAATAAAAAGAGGAAATAATGGAAAAATTCTGGCGCGAGATGTAAAGGAAATCTGGGTCTTTTCATATCAGTGAACAACTTTATTATTTTTGCAAAGTTTGTATAAACTTTGTTCTGAAATGTGTCGCGTCTGACAGTATATAGACAATTGAAAACAAATTGATCGATTCATGTCGATTTTGTGATTTGCAATTTTATGACAGTTGGCGCGAGCATAATTTTTCAACGCGTAGCCTCTCTGCCAGTCATGAAAAACTTTTCTAATGACAATTCTCACGTCATGTCCGACTCGAGGATCAAATCGGTTAAAAAATCATCCTCTTCGACGTCAAAGTATAATTTTTTTTTGTTCTTCAAAATTAAACGTAACCCATTCTACCATCGAATCCACATAATGATAAACTGTTTTGACTTTTTTTTTTTCTTTCAATTCTTCACAGTGACTCGAATTTACAAGCTGTCGTTAAATCCTTTGGATTTACAAAATTCATTCGTGATTTATTGTTACTGTCCATGAAAATCTCGATTTCGATGATTTTCGCAGCTTTCAGAGTCGTCGTACCGCCCACGATGAAAAATCTCATTGGGGAGACCGTTGTGGTGAGAGGAATGGAAAATACTAATAAATAAATAATAAATAAAATTGTTGTTAAAAATAAATGAATATCGTATAAAATTTACGTAGCTAGTGAAAATAAGAACTAATAATCATTCATAATTATATTTTATTTAAAATAATTATAAATTTTTCATAAACAATTATCAAAGATATTCCAGGAGTATGAAAATTTATCAATTTTATTAATTTTATTTGCAAATATTTACGAAATTTTTTTTTTTCTATTTTCCCAAAATTCAAAGACTTTTTTTATATCTATCATTGTGATTCTCATTTTGGGCGACAGATTACAGGAGCTGGGCATGGTATAGGAAGGGAAATTGCTATTCAATTGGCGACACTCGGTTGCATAGTAGTTTGCTGGGACATAGACGAGGAGGGTAATAGATCGACGATCAATGCAATACTCGAGGAAGGCGGAGAAGTGAGAGACGAAAAAAATCATCAAAAATTATTTAAACAAATGAAAAATTACGATAAATTTTTAATAATTTTATAAAATTGAATTTTAATTCGATTTTACAGCACTAAATAATAATAAAAAAAAAAATATTCTAAATGAATTAATTAAATGAAAAAAAAAATAATAATATAGTCGTTAATTATTATTATAATTTTTTTTTTCAAACTATCAAGTATATGATTGTCATTTTTCTTTTTGCATCGAAAGGCTCATGGCTATTCCGTCGATGTATCGAAAAGACTCGAAGTTCGCGAGACCGTGAGATTGATGAGAAGAAATAAAATTCCCGAAGTCACGATATTGATAAATAACGCTGCTATGCTCGTACATGGTCCTTTTCTCGAGCACAATTACGAGGATATTGAGAACACCTTTGGCGTCAATGTTTTATCGAATTTTTGGGTTCGTAAATAAATTTAAATAAATATTGATATAGGAGAGGGAAAAAAATTTAATTGTCATAATAAAAATTAAGATTTTTTCAAATTTTAATAAAAAGTAAAATTGTATAAACGAAAAGTATTTACTTAAGGGTAAATATAATAGTAAATAGTAAATAGTAAAAAAAAATAATAGTAAAAATAATGAAAAGTAATTACGTAACACCACTCTGAGGGCAGAAAAAAAGCCTAACTTTGACGATTTATTTTGGGAGTATGGAAAAGAGGAATATGATTTATTTTCAGAGGGTTTATTTAAGGATGTATCGGACGTACCTTAAACAAAAGTGACTTTCGTCGGCAATATTGCATACTTCGTGATAAGATAAAAATCGGAAAAAATTCAACCACAATAAAGACGATAAGAGCAATTTTGAATAATAATAATGCCAAAAAGTTATCAATAAATTGTTTAAACAAAACATTGATTAACAAATTTTTAGGGAATGTTTTTTTTTGTCATGTGAAATGAATTCGTTGATTTTTCCGACTACACATGAATTTTTTTTAAATTTTCTTATCATTTTGAAATTTCGTTTTTCGAAAATTTGTAAAGGTTGTATTTACGAAACTATTCGTTCAATGCCGCGGAAACTTCTTAATTTTAATATACAACGTTTTTACGAAAAAACATCCAAAATTTACGATTTTTCCTTCATTTTTAAAAATTAAAAAATTTTCGAAAACCGAAATTTGAAAGTGATGAGAAAATTTTTTAAAAATTCACGTGTAGTCGGAAAAATCAACGAATTCATTTCACGTGTCAAAAAAAAACTTTCCCTAAAAATTTGTTAAACAATGTTTTGTTTAAACAATTTATTGATAACTTTTTGGCATTATTATTATTCAAAATTGCTCTTCTTATCGTCTTTATTGTGGTTGAATTTTTTCCGAATTTTTATCTTATCATGAAGTATGCAATATTGTCGACGAAAGTCACTTTTGGTTGCGAAGGTACGTCCGATACATCCTTAACGCATATTGAAGTATGAAAAAAAAAAAAATTTATTATCATTTAGATGCAAAATAGCGGTGACAAAGCCTGATCTTTGAAATCGCCTTTTTTAAAAATTCTTTCACGGGAGGAGGGATTTCTCGTAAAATATAGAAGACTTAGAACAAAAAACCAAAAATTTTTATAATCCATATGCCATTGCCTATAGGAATATATGTAGGGATTTTTTTTTTAATCAAATTTTGTAGAAATGATGCACTTTTGAAAAAATGAATCGATTTTTTGCCAAAAATTAAGCAATAAATTGTTTATAAAAAAAAATTTTACATTAATTAGAAAAAAAAATAGCTGCGTACTCCAATAGAGAATGTAACTGTGAAGCTACTGTCAAAATTTCAAATCGATCCATGCAACGGTGTTCAAGTAATCTGTTCTCCCAGTTTGAAAAAAATGGTTTCGAGAAAAATGCGATTAAAGTTTGCATCGTGCTCAGCGCGCGCTCCGAGGTACTATTGTGGCAAAATCGAGAATTGAACCTTTTAAACAATTTTTTTCACTATAGGACCAACGGAATATTGTTTTTATGACCCTAAAATATTGTTTAAGCCAAAAAAAAAAAATTGAATTTTCCAAAATCCTAGAGTGGTCCTACCCCTTAAAGTTATTTTTTTCCCCCAGACCATGGAAGCATTTTTGCCAACGATGTTGCAAAATGGTTCGGGTCATGTGGTATCGATATGCAGTATGTGCGGAATGTACGGTGTCTCTCGTAAGGTTGCCTACTGTTCATCAAAATATGCTGTTCGTGGTAATTAATCGTAATAAAATAATAATATTAATAATACAAATTTTTTTTTTGCAATTTAAATATTATTTTTTTCAATCATATCCAATAATCATAACTTTTTTCCCAAATTTTAATTAAAAAAAAAGGTTATTGGATTTTTTTTTTGTAATTTTTTTGTTCAATTTTCATCAAGTTCATTAATTTTTTAAAATTGTATTCTTCCACGAGGTCTGATGGACGGTATTCGCGAGGAATTTAGGATTGATTCGTCAAAGCCAAAAATTAATTTTACAACGATCTATCCGTTCTACGTTGATACCGGATTAGCCGAGGATCCCAAGTACAGGTGTGATATTTATTTATGACGTTGAATTGAATCGTATTTCGAGCAGTAGCAAAAGAGTATAATTACCGGAGAGAGGAAAGTTGGCGGATTTATTAAACATGTAATTAAGTTCTCGCAAGTGTTGCACCAATGGGGCGTTCCATGCCAAATTGAGCTGCCTGTAAATTTTTTGATTAACAATTTAAAAAAAAAATCGTAAGCTATAAAATGGGTAGAAGAAATATAAGCAATTTTGGTAGTTTTGAAAAAAAAAAAAAAAAAAATTGACACGTTAGGCTGTCTCGTTTTCAAAGAAATAAGTAAATAAATAAATAAATAAATTACTAAATAAATAAAAAATTTAAAAATATAGTTTTTTAATAAATTTTACTGAACGTTCTTTTTATTTAAAAAAAATAATAAAAAAAAACACTTTCGTGTGAGTTTTTCGTAAAAAGTAATTCATTCAGATTTCCTTGGTATGTTAATTGCATGAAATTTACGAGGGCTCGATATCGATGTCAAAAAATTTTATCGTCCATAACATTTTACGATCTTTTTCTTTTTTGTTTATTTATTTAATTTTTTTTTTTTTTTTTTTTTTTTTTCAAAACAGGTTTCCATATTTATTTCGTGCTGTAACAGCCAAGTATGCTGCTGAGGAAGTCATAAAAGCACTGAGACGAAATTACAGCGAATACACGATACCCAGATGTTTATTTCCTCTCAATACACTAAATAGGTGTGTACATAAAATTAAAAATCTTCTTTAAAATCGTTTCGAGTGAATTTTTTAAAAGATCAAAGATTAAAGAAAATTAATTATTAGAAAAAAAAAAAATTTGTCCATTTCGATTTATTTTTGAGAATTAAAAAAAAAATTTTTTTTCATAAAATTTATGAATGAAATTTTTTCCTTTTTATTTTCGATTAGAATTCTCCCGGAACCAGCTATGAATCGGATCCTCGACTTTCTGTCGGACAGACAATGCAAGTGAAGAGAAAAAAACAATTAATGTTTGAGGAAAATAAAGTTCATGTAGAGTGGGCTGTGGATTAACATTTTTTTTTCCTTTTTTTTTTTACGAAACAATGATTGTTTTTTCCGGGTACAATGGTGTTTTGTAGTGCATGTGCCAGTCGAGATTTTTGTAATTTAGAAAATTAAAAAAAAAAAGTAATTTTTTTTTTCGATCGTAATTCTCTGAACGGAAGTTTGAAGGATCTTAACCTCGTATATTGTCAGACCTGTCTCTTGGACGTCGAACCGGTTGGGAGAATTTTTTTTTTTGCTTTAAAAAAGTTCAATGTACTTTGGAGAATTGTTTGATGCACGCGATCGTTAGTGGATATGTACAGATTATTTTTGGGACTTATGGGATGTGTATATATATTTTTTTTAAATCCATTTTCATGTATAGCTGGTAATGCGAAACATTGGGAATATGATGAAAGTGCTCTCTGAGAATTGGATTTTTTTTTTTTTTTTCGAGCAGATAATCAGCCCATTTAAGTTATGATCTTGGGATTTTTTTTTTTCGCTTCCGATGACGATGACCCGCCCAAACAATTAAAGGAACTGTCAGTTCAAAAACGAAGATCGAATTGAAAAAAAAAATTCATGAATCAACGTTATTTAAAAAAGTTAATTTAATTAATTTTTTTAATAATTTATTTTAATGATGTTTTGATTATTTTATTTTTTTATTTTCTGACTCTACGTGATTTTTGAATGCCATAATGTTTGTGTACAAAAATATTGGTATCGAAAAAGCCAAAAAATGCATCGGCTCATACCGGAAAGTGCAATTAAACTTTTTTTTTTTTTAAATTGAATTCTCAATTTCATTGATGCCAGTATTTTTTTTTAAAACTGATCAATTTTATATAAAATAAAAAGTTTCCGTGACAATGGCCCTAATGGCCACTGGTTTTGAAGATTTATGGAAGGATTTATGAAAAAATGAAATTTCGTAAATATTAACAAAATTTACGAAATTTTTTTTTTAAATTCGTATCTCCAAAAATATCGATCGCAGGAGTCGTTGACTGAGGACCTTTTTTTCAAGTGAAATCGTATGGGGTAACGAAAAAAAAAAAAGATACTATCAACCATAAAAGACAGAAAATTAATTTTAAAAAAGTCAAAGTTACACTTTTTAGAATCGACTGATTTGTTGTTTGCTCTTTTTTGATGGCAGTATTTTTTTTTCAAAACTTCATTCAATTTTACGTGAAAAATGTTCCCTGACAGTGGTCTCTATGGCCGCAAGTTTTGGAGCTACGAATTTTTGTAATTTACGAATTTTCTGTATTTTTTTTTTTTTTTCGAAAATTCGTATCTCCAAAAATATCGATCGTAGGAAGCATTGGCCAAGGACCTTTTTTACGTAAAATCTTATGAGGTAATGGGAAAAAAATACTGGCTCCCAAAAATAAGAATAAAAAATTCAACAGCCCATCGTAAAGATTGCAAGTCCAAAATTTTCCATATTTTTTGCTGGAATTTTGGCTTTTAGGCATTGAAATTTCAATTTTTTTTATTCTTCATCACAAAAATGTGTAGCAGAAAAAAAAATTTCGAGTGCCTGGACACGAAATTTCCTGTCTACATGTATCTTTGAGTGTCGAAGAATTCACGCAAACACTCACGGTTTCACGCTGCACATATAGTCAAGAGTCTCGTGAGTTTTGAGCGAGCCGAGAGTTTGCGTTGAAACTTCCCCGATCTCGAGATTCAGTGATTCGCCTGCCTTTCGCGGTGTCAAGTGTGCCCTGGAGCTCGCGAATAATGAATGGTAATCACGAAAATCAGAGAAATTTTTTTTTTTTTTTAACAGAATTGAAGATAAAAAATTTTAATACAGTGCTGTACTTCAATAAAAAAGGTTGAGAATTGGAATTATTAATTAATAAATTATTCAAATTTTCAATTAATTCATTAAATGTTACGGAAATAGAAATTTTTTTTTTAATCGCGCCATTTGATAAAATTGCAATAAAATACAAATTTACGACTATCGCATCTCATTAAATTAATTGATTGACGAATTAATTTATTTTAGTGTCTGTGGTAGTGCAGTGAAAAGTGATAATTAGGTCCATCGATATCACGTGAAACACACGAGTCTCGGATTATTTTTCATTCGTGTACGAGTTCGAGGAATAATGGGTAATTAAAAAAAAAAAAAAAAATTATGAATAAAAATAATTCTACTTCCGGTTTAATTTTAAAAAATCAAATTAATTCGATCGATAATAATAAAATACAAGTATATATATATGTATATATGTTATTTTTTTATTTTTACACGAATATTTTTCTAGACGATTTTTTTTTTCTCGTCTGCCAAGGTCTGCTCCTTTTTCTACTTCCCGTCGCGTAGTAGTCTGACCTTCCAGTCTTGTTCTACTATGAGAAAAAAAAGGCAGACAAGAAAAATGAACGTATAGTTGCCCAGACCTTGTTAATTATAACTTGAAACTAGATATCTAGATGACAACGTGATATTCGAATGAGAATTAATTATTATTGTTTTGATTCACGAGAAAATTAAACTTGTTCGTAAACAATGACAATAAATTAATGAAATAATTAGTAATAACAAATAAATAATGAAAAATGAATAATGATAAATAATTTTTTAAAATAGCACAATCTGAAGTAAAGGAAAATTACGTTTCTAACAATGTGCTTTTTGTTCATCTTCGTTGTTTATAATTATCTGACAAGATCAGACAGCTCACCTGACGTATATAATAACTACGCCCTCTGTTATGCCCTGACTTCTGTGATCTATAATCATTGATAAATAATAAATAAATAATGTATATGTAATAAATAAATAAAATTATGAAACATTATAACTTCTTTTGTTTATAAATAAATAAACAAGTTCCTGTAATCTGTGGGATTTTCGATCTGTTATTAAAATGAAAATAAATAACGTATAAGGATTACTAAGATATTTCGTCTTATTCGTGTACCATCACGTCAGAAGTGATCGTGAATCATCGATTATTTTCGCTTCTATATTCATTCATCGTTACTTTTTTTCTTTCTCGATCGGTAGTAACGGACGTGGATACGAAAAAAAGTAATAATTATAGCAATAATAATAATAACAACAACAATAATAATAATAATAACACAACAAACAAAATGTTGCAATTGTTTGATTATTATTATTATCTTAATTATTAATGTCAAAAAATAATTAATTTTAGGGTAATTTTAGTTATTGCGGTTGACGAAAAGTTAATTTTCGTTTTTAAAAATCTGTTTCTTTGTTTTGGTGAAAGACACACGACCATACGCATAACAATTTTGTCTCTATTTGCATTTCTAATTCTCGTCAGACCTTGGCAATTTTTTAAAATTATGACGCGTACACGTCCCGTCGTAATTTCCTGTTAGATGATGAATTTCGTCGAAACTCCAGTAAAATGAGAATTTAGGTTTTTTTTTTTCATGGGAAATAACAAGTTTTTGTTTTTTTTTATCGAAAGATTGAGGAATAATTTTGAATATTTCGTTTTTATTTTTTATTTTTACACAATGATTCATCTCAATGTCGTTTTGGAATTTGTTTCTTTTTTTTTTCCCCCACAAAAACTGTGTATCAAGATTTGGAGTGAATTTTCTTACTTTTGTCCTACGATTGATTTCGTTTTTTGAGAAAAAGAAAAAAAATTCATACAAAAATAATAATTATTTATTATAAAAAATAATTGAATTGAAAAATACGAGGAGAAATTATTTTTAATTGGGTTGATTTTTTTCAAAAGTCTCTGTGCAATTTGGTGACTCATTGAGCTTAAGAAATTCCAGTTTATTTTTTTTTTTTCAAAAATCCTTTCCTCCGGCTTCTGATATAGTGAAAAGAAAAAAAAATACGTGGAAAAAGTAAAAGCAAGCCCTAGTCAGTCAGGCTGTAAAATAACTTTTCTTTTGTGCTCATTTCCTGATCGTTATTGGGTTTTTTTTTTTTTTTCCCCTAGGAACGAAAAAAATGCTAGTCTCATATTTTGTCACCCCAAGTTTCTCAAGAATGTTATCTCGACGATAAAAAAAAATCATTCAAATTGCTTGCTCCTATAATTTTTTTTTTTTTCAACCGGAAGTGAACTAAATTTTTTTTCCCCTGTACAGTTCAAATTTTGATTTTGATTTTTTTTTAATTGTTTTTTTTTTCGAAAAAATCATAATTTCACAATTTTTTCATTTTTTGTTGCTACAATTATACACGAAATTACCTACACATATAAAGAATCTCCGTTGTATAATAATTCGAGTTACTTTACCGTGTCTTCTCGTTCCGAGCATGCATTTCATTGAGACAGTAATTGCTCTGCGGGTCCGATGTAAATTTTCCTTATGCTCGATAATCCACTGCGAATAATTTTTTTTTTCCCTACAATATTGTCTCGACCACAGGAATTGCACAACGACTTTTATTAGCTTCATTGTAGTGCCATAAAACGTGAGCCATTTGAAAAAATTAATCCTGCTTACAACAGCTGATACTTAAAAAAAAAAATTGATTAAAATTGTAGTCTTCTCTGAGCACTCGAGGTGTTATTATACACACACACACACACACACACACTTCACGAGTAAATAAGATCATTCGAGAACTAAAACAGCCCCTGCTTGAATTTAGAAATGACCCTAAGGTCATTCCTAAATTCCAAATTCTAAAAATCTAAATTTCTAAATTTAGATTTTAGTAATTTAAAAAATAAATTTCAATTAAAATTGAACCGGATTTTGGATGCAATAGATTGTTAATTAAAAAAAAAACACTTGCCTAGATGACGATTGACGATTAAATTTATCGAAATCATAATTAACGATTTTCAATGAGATTTTTTTTTTTCTACAAAAAAAAATTTGTAGAATTTTCTAGAATCTGTAGAATTTTCTAGAAAAAAAAATTTCATTTAAATTTATTCATTTGAAAATCGGTGCCTAAAAAATGCATAAAAATGCAATTACGATAGGGATGCACTTTTTTTTTCTTCGTATTACAGAGAAAATGATGGTACCAATTCGAGAGGAAGTCGTAGTCTCGAATCCACGAATCGGTAGCCCATCATCTGTGGCTTGGCTATATCTCTTGGCCGAATTTCTCATAGGTGCTGCTCTTTTCGGTTCTTTGGGATTACTGGCTCTCGTCAAGTCGATTTTACCAAAACCACCGAGAGATCTCACCGGCAATGTTGTTTTGGTTAGTGTTTTTTTTTTTTTTTTAATTGTTCGACAGGGATATTCAGAATAAATATACAATTAATTGAGATAATTAAAGAATTAAATGATTTATAATGAATGTACCATTAATTGAGGCAATTAAAACATTAAATAATTCATAATTAATTTACCATTGGCTGAGGCAATTAAATAATCAAATAATTGAGACAATTAATTAATCGATTGGTATAAATCAATTGTTAATTTCTTTTACAATTAAAAAAACTGTTGCTCGTTAAAAAAAAATGGGTCGACAGCATTATAAATTTTTTTTTAATGGCTAATGAGAGTCATCCCAACCCGGAGTAGTAAATAATGCACTGTCTAAGTAATGCATTACTGAAATCTATTGACCATTGTATTCGTAATGGAATACTACAGAGCTTGGCAAAGTACCTGAAAGTACTTCCAGTACAAAGTACAAAGTACCTGAAAGTACTTCAAGTACAAAGTACTGTAAATACTTGAAGTAATCGTGTATTTCAAGTACCAAGTACTGTAAATACTTTAAGTACCAAGTACTTCAATTACTCAGTACTTGAATGCTGCAGGGTAATAAGGGTCAAAAATACCTAATGTCTCAGTTGCACGGTTAATTTCTTTCAAAATGGGCAATGCGGCATAATAATTTCATTAAAAAATGGGCAATGCAGCCGAGCTCCGTTTATTCATTTTTTTTTTTTTCAAAACAATGGGTAATGAGAGTCATCTTGAAAAAAAAAATGGGTAACGAGGCTAATTTGTATAATCCATTTCTTCTAAAATGGGCAATGAGGGTCAACTGTGTTAATTATTTGAAAAATGAGTAATGAGAGTTATCTTCACTAGGGATTTTTATTTTAATGGGTCGTGTGATTCATTTTCAGTCATCGTGTATCCTATAATTGGATAATGGGGGTCAAAAGTACGTAATAGGGCTAAGCAGGGCTAACTTTCATAAGTAATTTCGCCAAGCATGGGCAATGAGGGTCAGCTGAATTATAATTGATTTTTCCTTAATTATCCAATCCCTAATCAAAAATTACCCGATACAATAATAATTCGAATCAACTTTTTTTCGGAATGTCTTGGAATTTTTTTTTTTTTTTTTTTGTCACAAGGTGACAGGTGCAACCTCGACGCTTGGCAGATCGATTGCCGATGAGTTTGCTCGTAACGATTGCACGATAGTATGCGTCGACGTTGATATAAAAAAATTGAAAGAAATGACCAACGAACTGACCTCGCTTTATCCAATTTCGTGCGATCCTCGACGGTATGACGAGACGAAAAATTCAATTGTCAGAGCTCGTGGCTACGAGTGCGATCTGTGGGATCGCAATGCCATAAGATCACTAGCAAATACGATAAATCATGAAATTGGTAGGATCGATGTCCTCGTTACGTGCGCTGGACACACAGGACAAAGTATATTTGAAACTGTCAACACGACATTGATGAGTCATTATTGGGTTCGTTCGAGCTTTGATTTAATTTTATTATTATTATTATTATTATTATTATTATTATTATTATTATTATTTCGATGAAAATTTTTGTTTCCTCCCCAAAAATCATGACTCCAAAATTATTGCGAAATAGTCGAAGTAAGTGACATTTTGAAAAACGAAAAAATTATTTTCCTCAAGATCGATGGTCAGGTTAAAATCTCGAGGGACATGATTTTTTTTTTTTCTTCAATCGAAAATGTAAAATTTGTTTGATTTCGTCAACGAGTTTTATAATTCAACGAAAAATTATGATTATTGTACCAATTTAATCATTTTTTATGAATTAAAATCAGAACTGAGCAAAGTACCGGAAAGTACTTCAAGTACAAAGTACAAAGTACTATGTAAGTACTTGAAGTACTCGTGTATTTCAAGTATCAAATACAGTAAATACTCTAAGTACCAAGTACTTCAAATACTGAGAATTTTAAGTGCTAAATATTTGAAGTACATGAGGTACCAAAAGTATTTGAGGTACGTCAAGTATCAAGTATCAAATAGTTTCCAAGTTTTTCGGGTGCACATCTCGTAAGTTCTAGTACTTATATTTTATTTTTTGCGTACTCTTTAAACTCATTTAATTTTGATTCGAGTAATGTTTTGTATCAAAACATTTTTTCACATTGTGCAATTCACTCAGATTTGGCAGATTGGAACAGCAAATATTTGAATGAAAAATGAGAAACAGAGCCAGGCAAAGTACCGGAAAGTACTTTAAGTACCAAGTACCGAATACCGTAAATCATTGAAGTACCAAGTACTTCAAGTACTCGGTACCAAATACTTCAAGTAC
The DNA here is from genome assembly GCA_963564615.1 of Rhorus exstirpatorius. Classification (NCBI taxonomy): domain Eukaryota; kingdom Metazoa; phylum Arthropoda; class Insecta; order Hymenoptera; family Ichneumonidae; genus Rhorus; species Rhorus exstirpatorius. The sequence goes on along the minus strand of OY751322.1, from coordinate 10,738,623 downwards.
TCGGTACTTAGATGAATAAATATTTAAAGTACTCGGTACTTTGAGTACTGAATATTTGAAGTACTCGGTACTTGAAGTATTAAATATTTGAAGTATTCGGTACTTGAATTACGAAATATTTAAAGTACTCGAGGTACCAAGTACTTGAGATACCAAGTACTTGATGAGGTATCAAGTACTTAAAATACTTTAAGTATAAAGTATCAAATACATTTTGACTTTTCGGGTATACAGCTCGTAAGTTCTTGAAGTACCAAGTACTTGAAGTACTTGGTACTTGAAGTACCAAATATTTGAAGTACTCGGTACTTGAAGTTACTCGGTACATATTTGATGTACTAGGTACTTGAAGGTACTCGGTACATATTTGATGTACTAGGTACTTCAAGTACTAAATATTCAAAGTACTTGAGGTACCAAGTACTTTAGGTATCAAGTACTTAAAATACGTCGAGTACCAAGCATCAAATAATCTTCAATTTTTCAGGTATACATCTCGTAAGTTCTTGTACCTATATTTGATTTCTTGCGTACTCTTTAAACTCATTTGATTTTGATTCGAGTAATTGTTGTATCAAAACATTTTTTTCACATTGTGCAATTTACTCGGGTTAGGCAGATTGGAAAAGAAATATTTGAACGAAGAATTAGAAACAGAGCCGGGCAAAGTACCTGAAAGTACTTCAAGTACCAAGTACCAAATACCGCAAGTAATTGAAGTACCAAGTACCGTAAATAATTGAAGTACCGGGTACTTGAAGTACTGCCCACGACTGCCCAGCTCTGAGTTTAAATCTACCCAGACGATACGGAGACGTGACTTTTTTTTTTTAATTCTGAAAGTTACGATCAATAAGTTTGTACTTCTCGTTAACTCGGGTCATATTTATGTTCAAGACGGTTCTTGCTTTTCTACCGTCAATGCTGAAGCACGTGAGAGCTCATGTAGTCGGCGTTACACCGACCTCATCCATCGACGATGCTTATGCAGGCTCCAGGGCTGCTATTGCAGGTTAAATTTCATTTTTACTATACTTGAATTCAATTGAAATAAACGTTTATAGAAAAACGAAAAAAAATTCAGTTAATCGTTGTAATTGTATGCAATTGTTTTTTTTTTTTTTTTTTTTCATTTTGCGATGTATTTTTAATTTTAATTTTATTACAATTTTTTTTTCAGGTCTTATGGAAAGTTTGGGTCAAGAGTTTGGTAGCCGAAATAGTCAGCTCAATTTTATTACAGTCGCGCCAAAAGCAGATCCGAGGTGAATATCGATTATGATTGAAAAATAAAAATAAATTGCATTGGTTTTGATTCTTAGCCTGGGCAGAGTGGCCACGATCCGGGAAAACCGAAAAAAAAAAACAGAAAATTTCAGGCAATTTTTAATTAAATCGGGGAAAAATTGAACAAAATTCAGAAAAGTGAAATAGAACTCTTCGTTTAACTGGGAAAAACGATGATTTTTCTCGAAAATTTTGATTTGCATGCGCATTCAGGCACTCTCGTTGACTTGAAATATATTTTTTTTTTTTTTTACTTTTGTTGACTTGAAATATTTTTATTGGTTTTTTTCCGCTTTCATAAAGAGTTCTTGGGATTCCGAAAAAAATTCCATGTGATTCGTAATCAGCGGAAAATTTCTAAGCCTATAGATCCTAAAAAATAGTGATAAAAACGAAAAAAAAAATTCTACATTTTTTGCCCATTTTTCCGAAAACCTAAAAATACCGAAATTTCGAATGCCCATTACTTTGCTCCCGATTGACGGAAATTGACTTATCAGGGCTGTTTTGAAAAGTCCTTGAGTAGACTTAGACAGTGGTATTCGATTGATTTCGAGATCTCAATTTTTTATACTCAAAAAAAGCATTTTGAAAATTAGCGAATTTGAGGCCAAAGGGGTAGTATGAGAAAAATGGCAAAAATCGATAGTCCGACTTTGAAAATTTATAAAAAATCGAAAAAAACTCGTAGCTCTTTGAACCAAGCGCCATTTTAAAGCTAAAACGGTTTGAAAACCAATAAGTACTCAACAGAGTTTCAACTCCTCTGAGAAAAAGAGTTACAGCGATTTTGGTGAACCCATAAAATTTTGGAAAATGAGAAAATGATCAATTTTCAATTTTTTTCCATTTTTATAACGAATTTTTGGGATTCCGGAAAATTTTTCATGTGATTCGTAATCAGCGGAAAATTTCTGATCCTCCAGAGTCTAAAAATAGTGAGAAAGACGAAAAAAAAATTTCCACATTTTTTGTCCACTTTTCCGAAAACCTGAAACTACCGAAATTTCAAATGCCCATTACTTTGCTCCCGATTGACGGACATGGACTTATCGGGGGTGTTTTGAAAAGCCCTTGAGTAGACTTAGACAGTGATATTTTATTCATTTCGAGATCTCAATTTTTTATACTCAAAAAAGCATTTTGAAAATTAACGAATTTGAGGCCAAAGGGGTTGTATGAGAAAAATGGCAAAAATCGATAGTCCGACTTTGAAAATTTATAAAAAATCGAAAAAAAATCGTAGCTCGATGAACCCAGCGCCATTTTAAAGCTGAAACGGTTTGAAAAACAATGAGCACTGAACAAAGTTTCATTACTTTCGGGAAGTCAACTCACAGCGATTTTAGTGAAAATTAAAAAAAGTCTTGAATTTTTGAAATTTCATCTGAGACCCTTTATCGATGTATTTTCTTCCGTCGATGACGAATCTGTCGAGCATTCTCCTTAGAACTCGAAAATTCCATTCAAAAATGTCAAAAACGCGTTTTTTTTCCTCCGAAAATTAAAATACAAATTACATCGGAAAAAATTTAATTAAAACTCACTTGGCTTATATAAATTTCGAATAAATAATCATTTTCCCGATATTATTCTATGCAATACAGTGAGAAATATATATTTGTAGAAATAACGACAATAATCAAATCCGAATATTTTCCAAAACCAAAACTAGAATTAAAAAAAAAATTGTCAACTCGAAAAGTTTCGAGCTTAAAAAAAATTAATTCGTTGATTAACTTGATAAGCTCCTGTTCCATTTAGAGTCAGGAATTTTTTTTTTTTCTACTGTTTTTTGTGCCCACCCTGCTGGAGCATAAATTTCCTCGATCGAAATCTCAATATTCCATGGTATTCGATCAGCCACTCTGTGCAATCGAATCATTAACACTTTACTGTTATTTTTTGGAGGGAAAAAAACGAATTGTTTCGTCAAATAAAAATCCACTGATCGATATAAATCGATATGATCGATTGATGATCGATTTCATCGATTGGATCGATAAATCGATAAAAATCGAATACTCGAATGAATCGATTAACATCGATATAAATCGATGTAAATCGATAAATATCGATATAAATCGATGTAAATCGATAAATATCGATATAAATCGATGTAAATCGATAAATATCGATATAAATCGATGTAAATCGATAAATATCGATATAAATCGATGCAAATCGATAAATATCGATATAAATCGATGCAAATCGATAAATATCGATATAAATCGATAAATATCGGTATAAATCGATGTAAATCGATAAATATCGATTTAAATCGATGTAAATCGATAAATTTCGATCTAAATAGATACAAATCGTTGTAAATCGCAAATTATCGACGCGAATCGACCCATATATCAATGGGATTCGATACACTTCGATCGATATGACTGTCGTTGATTTTATAACGCAGACTGCTGATGCAAAGCGAGCGACAAGTTGCCAGAGACGTTGTCCAGGCTGTGAGCAGGGACCGGTGTACTTTAAATACGAGCTGGCTCTCGGCAATCCTCTATCGAATAAGGTAATCGATTTTGAGAAAAAAAAAAAAACAAAAAAAAAAAGATAAAGAAAGATCAAAGTTTTCAAAAAATTTCCTCTCCTTGTCAAATTTTGGGGAAACATTTTTTTTTTTTCTTGAATTTTTTTTTCCCAAAAATTTGACACTTCCAATTTTTAGCTGTCCCATACAGGCCGGAATAACGACTGTAACACGATGGCTCTACACTCAAGGCTGCGACTATCCATATTGAACATAAAGAGACCTTCGTGTTATTTTAATGTTTTTTTTTTTTTTTTTGTGATCTCCATGAGCAAATTTTTATTTGCAAATGTTGACTAATACGCGAATAATGTTTTCATGAGTCAATGAGCATTGGCACGATCGAACAAAGGAAGAGAGAAAATTACGAAAAAAAAACGATATTAACTGAATTTTCGATAATAAAAAAAAAAAAAAGAATAATTACCGTCTCTTCAAAATGAACTTTTGGGAGTCAAAATATCCCTCGTTGTATTAATTACTTCATTTCAATTTACTGTCAATTCATTAAATCGAAGCTTTTCAATGAAACAATTAATGAATATCGAATTAAATGAATCAATATGAAATTAAATGTACGTCAAATTATTTTTTTTTCAGCAATGTTCGTATGATTTTTTTTTTTGTTTTTGCTTTTTGGCGTCGAAAAATAATTTGTTTTAGATTGTGATTTTTTTTTTTTTAATTTCTCATGTATTTCTGATTTGTATATCATGCATATTTATTATCGTTTGTAATGATTTTTTATTGCAATTAGTCAAAATATAAAAATTTCGATAAAATGTTCGAAAAAGAAAGGAAAAAAAAAATGTATTTTTATTACAACATTTTTCTTGCAGGCAATATTTTTTTTTTTTTTTGTTCTTTTGTTTTTAATGATCGATAAACAAAACGTCGTAATGACCGCTCTCGGAACGTCCACTGAACAACAATCTCGCGGTATCGTAACTGCCGTTAACGCGATTATGAAAGACCCTCTTGACGTCGCCCCGCTCGTTGATTTCCCGATAAATCGACAAATTCATTTTGTGCAATTTCGTGGCGACCGTGCACTCGAGCTCGGTCGCGAAAACTCCCTCGTTAATCATAAAATTTTCATACTCATCGGGACTCGTTATGTTCCATTCGGCAGCCACGAATGGCCCGTATTCGCGCCATTGATTCTTTATGTGACGCGTTACCTGAGGAGAAAAATTACGAAAAAAAAAAAAACAAAACAAAAATTGTAATTAAATCCACAGGTTTGATTTTCAAATTTTTCCCAAAAACTCGATGCGCCTCGTGTTCAGCGGTAAATTTCCGTACCATATGGTTCTCAAACACATTATAACGGAAATAATTGTGAAAAATTCATTTTCGTTCATTTTTTTTGTAACCTCAAAATTTGCGAAATTTCAAACGGTCGTAGCTCGGCTCCGGTTGGTCGGATCGAGGCCGATAAGGGGTGTTTTGAGAATGCCGCGAGTAGACTCGAGGAATGACACTCGTTTCATACCGATATCTCGATTTTTTCGTCCGTGCGAGCACTTTGAACTTCGCCGGAGTGCTCGGAAAAGCAAAATTGCCGTTGGTGCGTTTCAAAGAGTGCATTAAAAAAATTGAGCTTCGTGAATCAAGTGTCATTTTTAAGCTTGCCCGATCGCGAAGAGAATAAGCTCAAAGTCATGTCGTAAAATTCACCGGAAAGCCGAATTACGAAGCCATTTTCGGTAAGTCAACTTATTTTTAAATTAAAAAAAAAAAAATTTCCCCCTCGTCTTCTTATATTCCGCTGTTGCTATTATTATTTCATTCGCGTTTTGAATAGATGTAATAGTAAATTAAAAAAAAAAAAATACTAACGAGGACGCGAAGAGCTCTGTGCTCATCCTCGTTACCCCACAGTATGTAACTAACAGCCCGGAACATGCAATTTCCATCGCCGTATATTTTGTGCACGCGAAACGTGCCCTCGGATGATCTTAGAGAAGCCGTGCCTAAAAAAAAATAAAATGATATCCCCATTTGAATAATAATAATAACAATTATTAATTTATTATTATTATTATTATTTTAAATTAAAAAATTTTTTACAACTTTCTTACCTTTCTTATAGTAGCCCGAGGAATTATTCTTACGCTGTTTTCGTCCACGTTTGTTAGTGGCAACGCGAGCGTTTGTATCACTGCCGGTAACCCTTCGGTTATCCGGCAACAAACGCTTGCGTCCGCCACACGATTTTCTTCTAGCGACAATGTCGATGCTTTTCCCGTCACCACGGTCGTAAATGAGCTCCGTTGATTCGCCGAAACGATTATCATTTTTATTAAAACGCGAGCCAAGATCGCACACTAAACAATTCGTTTAAAAAAAAAAACGATTTTTTTTTTATTTTAATTTTTATAAATTATAATCGGTCGATCGGTTACCATGGGTAAAAATCTTTCCTGGTAAAACAGGACCAAATTAATTGAAAATTTTTAATTACAGCACAAATTTCATTGGGAAATTATTTTTATTTAATTTTAAATTTAGTCAAAAAAAATCTATAGTCAATTCCCAATGTGCATGGTGAACATATATTTTTCAAATAAAAAATAAAATTTATCATTTCAATTAATTATTATAATTGCGGTTAATTTTTGAGAAAAATTGTCGACGGTAATTATTTGTTTTTTTTTTTTTCTTTTGCTTTAATTTATTATAAAATTGGGTGATTTAGAAAAAAAAAAAAAAAATTAGTTGACAAACCCACCATCGGAGTTGTTTCTCTCGTCTTCGAATATATGACTGAACAGCCAGGCGCAACAGGAAAAGGGCAGGCAAATTTGTCGAAGAAAAATGATGAGAAATTGCGCAAAATTGTCCGTTTTACGCGGTTCGTTATTTTCTTTAAGGTTGGAATTTCATTATTTTCCCATGTACTTTATTGTTATATTTGTCATTGCGAAACATTTCGATATTTTCAAAAACGAAAAATGTTCTGAATTTTCTTGTTTGTTATTAAATGATAATAACAAATACTTTTCATACTTTAAAAATTTATTTTCATAATTTCGCGACACGCTTTGACGTTTAAATAAACATTTTCGTCACCGTGACCAGTGCGCGTGAAATTTGCGAGTGAAGTCAGTAGCACTTTGTGGGAATTGAGAAACAAAAAAAAAATTGAAAGTGTCTCGATGCAAAACGATTTTGGCATTTTTTGTTTATTTTTATATTTAAAAAAAAAACAATCCATTCGAAGATCAACGAACGTTTTAATGATTAAAATTTTTAGAAGAATATTAGATTTTTATTTGGCTATGATTTATTCGTAGCATGAGAGACAAAGGGGAGAAGGGGATTCGACGAAACAATTGATGTACGTTAATTTATGTGTGAACTTTTTTTTCATTACCTCTCCTCCATCGTTCCAACATTCCTGCCAACCTCACATTCGTATATAATCTCGTCCCTTCGCAATGCACGATTTTTCTCAAATTGCCTCTTACGAGGTCAATTTTTCATGGAAATTTATTTTAAAATCGACAAAAGAACAATAAATAATTATCCTGATTTTTTAACACGTTAAAATTTTATTTAAATCGATAAAAAAATGTATTTTATTTCAATAATATCTGATCATTAATTGAAATAATTTATCAAAATTACTCTTCAATTATTTACCTAAAAAAAAAAACACGAAACTATATTTTATTTTCTATCGTGACTATCCCACAATGGTCGAATATATAATTTTATACCTTACTGGACATGTCACGAGATCGTTTTAACACAGAAAATAAAATTATCATCGACGAATAAACGAATGAAAAATATTTGCAACGTCAACGATACTCTCTGAAAAATAGAATTTTATTTCCTGTTCTCAAAGGCTTATATAACTGTGAAAGAAAAAACGATGGTTCCTGATATTCCATTCAAATCTTCGCGCCACTCTCTCCTTCGACGCGTCCCTGTCCTCGACGCATGCGCAAGACCTGCGCTCTGCCCTTGTGCGCTGTGTACAACAGGTCAGAATTCGTAGTTTTCTCGTTATAGGACAAAACGAAATGACCAAAAAAAAAAATGAGAAGAAAATAAATAAAGAAAAAAATGGGCAAAATGAGTTGGGCTTCTATGTTTGCTTGGCTACCAAGGCAACCCAAACGGATATGTCACTCTCACAGGCCAGCTGGCGTAGTGGGGATATAACGAACAAGTGTTCGAAAGATGGCGTCGCATCGAGTGTTGTCCGTTAAAGCGATGCGCTTCTCGCCTCAATATCTTGCCCTTTAATTTCGTTATTTTTTTTCTTTTTTATCTCAAAAAATCATCAAGTCGAATCGTGACAAAAAAAAGCCCCAAAAAAGTGCTCCAAGCCCAACGGGTAGGGCCCATTGGAAAGGCCCAAATGACATGGGAATTTGCAGCAGAAGACACTTTCTACTGACAATATGCAGTCTACAACTCGTGAGTTCACATATATTTCAGAGGGGCAAAACAAATAATAAAGCGTTGCTTGAAAAAAAAAACCTGATAGTGCAGATAACTTTATTTTCTATTATAAGAAAGTAAAGTTCAAATCAACGAGTGCGTGAGTCATATACGTGTTGCTCAACTAAAAAAAGAACAAAAAATTGGGAAGTCGATATACTTCGAAAAAATTTAAATTTTGTCCGTTTAAAAGAAGGACAGTTAATATGACATTCAAAAAATTTGAAAATAAATGATTTTTTTTTCGGTGTTTTAGTTGCAAGTGTTTTGGTTTAGTTTTATCGGTGTTATCGCAGCCTTATCCAGAGATAAGGACTGTAAAGCCGGAAGTGTTTATTTTGCGATACAGAGATTTTTTAGACCCTTTTTTTCCTAGTTATTATTATCATTATTATTGGTCACGGTACTATAAATAATTGTGGGAGAACTCGTCGGAGTTGTTTATGTAACACTTTTTTTCCTCGATGATCGCGTTGGATCGAAATTTCAAAGGATAAAGTACAAATTTATCTTGACTTTGTGAGAAAGAATAAAATTACAACGATGAGGGAGCAATGAAATAAAAATTGGGCACTCTGCGAAGAACTGCATAAAAGTCACTGCGGAGAGAAATCTTTTTTGCAGCTTGTCGGAGAGCATTATAGTTTGATAAAATGTCCTGCGGAGGGCCATTTTCTTGGTCAGAATAGATTTTTTAATTCCAGGAAGAAAATTATTCATAATAATAGTGTGCAACCGATAAAATTAAGAAGATTATGTATGATAGTTGCATTTTGCAGTTTATAGCACGAGCCAGAGAGGATTTTCTAATAAAATGCCCAGTTAAAAAAAAAAATAATAATCTCTTCGAGACCACACATTTTTAAATTCAAATTGAATATTTTTTTATTGAAAAAAGTTTATTTATAAATATGGCGAAATTAACGAAATTTGTATATAAATATATTCGAATTTTTCACGTTTTATTAATTAATTAATTATTCCGAGAGAATTTCAGATTAATCAATTAATCCGAAGACCCTTATAGACGGAAAAATTCATGAAATTCGTTTCACAGATCAACAATTATGTGAACAGAATTATTATGTAACAAAAAAAAACAAAGTTCTTCCTGTTCATTGATCGTAGAATCTTTTGGCAATGCTCCGCAGCAAATTTTCTCAATCGCAGACCTCCGCAGTGTTTCGTTAAGATTGTGAGAAGCTTTTTTACGACTCTGCGAAGATCCCAAACCAAAGAAAACGATAAAAATCGTTCAGAGACTTAAAATTGCTGGAATTTATCTAGCTCATGACACTAATAAGAATTTTTTTAGTATTCTTATAAAAAAAAAAATACAATTTACCTAAAAAAAAAATGCTCCGAAGAAGATTTTTCCTGAATAAAATCATCTGCGAAGCATTTTTTTTCCCAATAAATTTGAAAATAATGGACAATTTTTACGTTCGCTGGACAAATTTCTGAACGAATTTTATGATTTTGATAAACCTAATATTTTTTTTTTGGTACAATGAAAAAAAAAAAAAAATCCTCAATTCTCGTAAAATTTTCGTGAGATAAAAAATAATAAAAGTAAGGCAAAGAAAAGAGATAAAAACGCTTTACCCTCCGAACGATTCGTTTGGAATTCCTCGTATAATGTAAGCCACTAATTATACGCTAGTTTGAGTGTTCACTCCACCGTAAACACTTGCAGCGGCGGGTCTAGAAGTAAAAAAAAAAAAAAAAAATGAATAATCGTTTCGTGGATGATACTGTACTTTTGCTTGCTCACAAAGCTACATCAATTAAACGAGAGTGTTTGGACTACAGAGCAATTGAAATGAATTGAGAACATTCTCTCTCTCTCTCTCTCTCTCTCTCTCTCTCTCTCTCTCTCTCTCTCTCTCTCTCTTTTCGTATTGCGACAGAAATTTCGATGCACAAATGTTTAAAATCGTTTGTTGAAATATCTGGTTAGAAAAATAATAAAAATTCAAAACAATGCAATTAATTAAATATTTAATCAATTATCATCTATTAATTGAATATTTAATCAATTATCAAATAATTATCGAATAATTAATTGTCAAACGATCATCAATTTACGATTAATATTCGATTAATTAAAAAAAAAAAATAAAAAATTCATTTATCATTTTTTTTTCTTCTTCAAACTACACAGTTAACTACCATCGAGCGCCAAGTCTTTGACTTTCTGGGCTTTATGTGGGCCCCGATACTCGTCAATTTCTTCAACATCATTTTCGTCATTCTAGGCTTTTTCGGAGCCTTTCAATACAGACCTAAATACATAATATCGGTAAAAAAAAAAAAAAAAGAAACAATTTTAACTATCCATTTTTTTTTTCCTCCTAGATTATCCATTATTATTATTATTATTTTCGTTTCCAGTATTGTGTCTGGAACGCACTGTGGCTGGGATGGAATATATTTGCAATATGTTTCTACCTTGATGTTGGAATTTTAGATAAGGTAAAATCTCGTTTTTTTTTTTTTTCCAAATTAATACTTTTCATTTTGCAAATAATATTTTAGGTTTTCCGAAATTCTATATTTTAGGATTGTTTGAAAATTCTTAAAAAAAAAAAAAAAATACTCCACTTTGGATTTTTCTAAAACATCGTATTTTGGATTTGAAAAAAAAAAGAATCCAATTTTCGTATTTTTTTTTTATATACAAATATATATATGTATATATATATTTTTTTAATTTCGCGATTGCAGAACAGTGATATCTTGAATTTTGGCACTGGTAGCTTTTCGTGGTGGCAGACGAATGGGCCAGGCTGTAAAATCGCAAATGAAATAACCGAGCCCGAAATTTATCGGCCATCGAGGCCCACCAATGTCACGGACTGCCTCCTCAGTTACGAAGTAATCGAGGTCATGCATGCCGGTACCCAGTGCATTTTGGGGGTGAGATTTGGAAGGGAAAAAAAAACAAAAAAAAAAAACATTCTTCGAATTAAAAACAAATTTTTTTTTCAAAAATTGCAAATAAATTTTTTTTTTTTTCTTTCCAGCTCATGGCGATCGTGGGTGGAATTTGCTTGAGTCGAGTTTTCCTCGAGGAGGACGATAGCTGTGAGTATAAATTTTTCATTCCTCTTCGATCCTCTCATTAACACCGTACGAATTTTCATGATTCGCGTAACTTTTCATTTCACGGGTGCTTGGTCTAAATTGAGGGGAAAAAAAAAACAATTCTGAAAAAAAAAATCAATTTTCGCGTCATAAATGTAAAAAAAAAAAAAAATAATAATAATAATAATAATAATAATTAACGCGATGTAGTTCGCTCGTAATAAAATCGCGGCACTGCTTTGGCTTACGAAAATCACTGAATTACGAATTGGAAAAAAAAAAAAAAAAAAAAAAAATTCATCTCCACTTTCGAAACGAATTAGAGAAATAGAAAAAAAGTACAAAAAATGTTAAGCCACTTGTCGGTTGCAGTCGATTTCATTGGTGGATTTGATCCTCCATTTTGGTAAGTTTAGCAAAAACCGTACGAAAAAAAAAAAAAAACAAAACAAAACAAAAAAAAACTTGATCTCACGTAATGGCATGAAGGAATGGCTTGATTCGCGAAAAAGATGATTTTAGAAAAAAAAAAAAAATCGCAACGTCACGAAAAATTGTGTTTACGTTGCATCTCGTTGCAATTCGAGCTCGTTGATGTTGCATCCTACCGTAGTCTCGTTTGGGCTCGACGAAGAAGCAAAAAGAAAAAAATCATTCTAGAAATATTCGACTATATGATTTTAGAAATGTCGCAATTTTCCCGGTTTTATCGTTCGTTTGAAATTCTCTTCGAGCTTAGAGATGATTATTTTTTTTTTTCTTAGAAATGTAACATTTTTTTTTATTTCATTGAAGCGTCTGCGTTGCACCTTATTAATTGCGCACAATTGTCAATTACCTCGGTCATAATTGTAGAAAAATCAATAAAATATTGCTAGGGGAAAAAAAAAAAAAACCGATATCTAAATTCTCAAACGTCACATACCTAAATCGTCATGTGCGCGAGTCGTAGATTCTCAAATACGTTCTAAAACGGATGAGATTTTTCCCCAAAATATCGTAAAATAAAAATTCTAAACGCTCCGTCGACGGTAAAATCCAAATTCTGAAATACGCGACGCATGAATTCAGCGACAGCTGAAAGCTCAGTTCTGCAAATACACAAAACCCAAATTCTAGAATATTTGAAACATACAAATTTTGAAAAATAAATTACTTTATATCTCGAGGAGAAATAAATTTTAAACAAAAAAATCTATACCCGCATTCCAAGAGTTATAGAATACACGAATTCTAAAATATCCAAAATACGAATAGTGTCGAAACCATCCGGAATGTAAATGCTAAAATTATCCATAACTCAGGTTCCAAAATATCTAAAACGGCACTTGTACGATGTCTGAGCACAAAATCTGAATTACCGGAAGCCCAAATTCTAGATCTAAATGAATGAGTACTAAAATATCTAAAATCACATTCTCAAAAAAATTTAAAACCGAAATTCTCGAGCATTCAGTACGTAAAGCCAGGAATATAAAAAATTCAAGTTCTAAAATATCTAAAACGTTGTTACCGCGATATCTTGGCCTAAAATTTAAAATATTCAGTGACGGAATTCTTTATCTAAATCAACGATTACTAAAATATCTAAAATACAAATTTGGCGATTTCCAAAAGTGAATTCTCAAATATCCAAAACTCAAACCCCCAAATATTCGGTATGTACATAAATTCTAGAATATCCCGAATTCAAGTTGTGAAACATTTAAAACGGCACTTGTGCGATGTTTGAGCACAAAATATGAATTGCCCATCGGCGAAATTCTAGATCCAAATCAATAAGTACTAAAATATCTAAAATACGAATTCAGCGATTTCTAAAATCACATTCTCAAATATTCGAAACCAAAATTCTCAACCATTCAGTACGTAAATTCTAGAACATCCAAAATTCAAGTTCTAAAATATCTAAAACGGCGCTACCGCAATATCTTGGCCCAAAATCTGAAATGCTCGATGACCAAATTCTAAACCTTAGTAAATGAGTCCTAAAATCTTGAAAATTCGCATTCGGCAATTTCTAAAATTAGATTCTCATATATCCAAAGCATGAAGCTTCAAGTATATATATATATTAGGGTGGTCCTTATTCAGGGCTCGGACGAATTTTTAATCAAACGCCCCTCCAAATCGGCTGCAAATAATTAAAAAAAAAAAATACCCTAATTTTTTCAGATTTTTATCTAGACTCTAACCCCTCGCACCCGAGGGTGAGTTTCCCCATTTGAAATACACGTGTTTTGGCCGGTATTCTCAGGATATATTTTATTCTAAGAGTAATAATTTTTTTTTTTAATCTGTAACTGCGAGATTTTAGTGTTCATTGGTGCTACTATATGACAAAAAAATCACATTATCATAGGGATCAGTTTCGACAAATTGCACACCCTTTAACTTTGAAACATGGTGGTAACCCACGTTACCACCTCGATTTTCTTGAATTTTTCTAATTTATTTACTTTTTAACGTATTCAGATCCGGTTTTTTGCACTTTTCAGTTACTTTAGTGATGAAATAACATAAATGTACGGTCTAATTGTCATCATTGTTTATAATATAAGATTTATAAATAAATAAGCTAAAAAAATGACGTTTTTTTTTCGGAAAAATTCATTCTTGAAGAATCTATCCGAGGTAATAACTTGAAATTAAGGCCGTGTTCGGAAATCGGCTGACAGTACTGTCAGTACTAGAAAATTTACGGTATACGTGACTTGCACTAAAGATTTTTTAGTACTGACAGTAGTGTCAGCCAATTTCCGAACCTGGCCTTAGTGAGAGGGGGTTTTTGGGGTCACTGATTAAGAATTCGCTGTCAGATCTGCAAAATTCAAGATGGCGGATTCAAGATGGTGGACACCGAAATTTAAATATTGAATTTGAAAAAAAATCTGACATCGGATTCGTAATCAGTGACCCCAAAAACTCACTCTCACTGAATTTCTAGTTATTACCTCGGATAGATTCTTCAAGAGTGAATTTTTCCGAAAAAAAAACGTCATTTTTTTAGCTTGTTTATTTATAAATCCTATATTATAAACAATTATGCCAATTAGACTGTATATTTATGTTCTTTCATCACTAAAGTAACTGAAAAGTGCAAAAAACGAAAAATTCAAGATGGCGGATTCAAGATGGTGGACACCGAAATTTAAATATTGAATTTAAAAAAAATCTGACATCGGATTCGTAATCAGTGACCCCAAAAACCCACTCTCACTGAATTTCGAGTTATTACCTCGGACAGATTCTTCAAGAGTGAATTTTTCCGAAAAAAAAACGTCATTTTTTTAACTTGTTTATTTATAAATCCTATATTATAAACAATTATGCCAATTAGACTGTATATTTATGTTCTTTCATCACTAAAGTAACTGAAAAGTGCAAAAAACGAAAAATTCAAGATGGCGGATTCAAGATGGTGGACACCGAAATTTAAATATTGAATTTAAAAAAAATCTGACATCGGATTCGTAATCAGTGACCCCAAAAACTCACTCTCACTGAATTTTGAGTTATTACCTCGGATAGATTCTTCAAGAGTGAATTTTTCCGAAAAAAAAACTCACTCTCACTGAATTTTGAGTTATTACCTCGGATAGATTCTTCAAGAGTGAATTTTTCCGAAAAAAAAACGTCATTTTTTTAGCTTGTTTATTTATAAATCCTATATTATAAACAATTATGCCAATTAGACTGTATGTTTATGTTCTTACATCACTGAAGTAACTTAAAAGTGCAAAAAACCGGATCTGAATACGTTAAAACGTAAATAAATTAGAAAAATTCAAAAAAATCGAGGCGATAATGTGAGTTACCACCATGTTTCAAAGTTAAGGGATGTGCAATTTGTCTAAATTCATCCGTATGATAATGTGATTTTTTTTTCATATAGTAGCACGTAGCACCAATGAACACTAAAATCTCGCAGTTACAGATTTAAAAAAAAAATTATTACTCTTGGAATAAAATATATCCGGAGAATTTGGCCGAAACACGTGTATTTCAAATCGGGATATTAAAAAATTAGGGTATTTTTTTCTGAATTATTTGGAGCCGATTTGGGGGGCTTTTGATTAAAAATTCGCCAGCGCCCTAAATGGGGATCACCCTAATAATATATATATACACAGCACAAAGATGCTGGAATATCGAAAATTCAATTTCTAAAATATCTAATAAAATTTTGCCTGCGCGATATCCGAGCCCTAAATCTGAAATATTCCGAGACGAAATTCTAGATCCGAATAGACGAGTACTAAAACATGTTAAAAAAAAAAATAAAAAATTTCCGTGATTCTTAAGATTGGATTCTCAAAATCTCAAAAACTTAAATTCTCGAATATCCAAAATGGAAAATTCTAGAATATCGAAGATCCAAGTACCAAAATATCGGAAATCTGAATTTCTAGAAGATTTATAAAAATAATGACCGAGCATCTGAAACACGATCACAAAATTTCTAAAATATCTAAAAGAGAGCCAAAATACATTAAAAATACGCACGCACACACACACACACACACACACAAAATTCTGAAATCTTCAAATAATCGTTTCTCCTGGGCTCAAAAACTTGAATTATCAAATAAACAAAATTTCGTTAATTTTGTTTCTAAAATCTCGGAAATAATCTCGACAACGAAATTCTTTCAATCGCTAATCCTTTCGCATCATCACGAAAAAAAAAAAAATATATATATATATATATATATATACATATATATAATGATAATAATAATAATATTAATAACAAGCTCCATATCTAATCGTCACGGATTGTAAAATGAAATTTTCAGTCGACTTTGTCGGAGGTGGCGATGACTTTGGTCTGGCTGGCCACACTCCGTTGCATCCAATGTACGTTAGCTACTCGGCCCTCTCGCCATCCGTCTGTCCCACCATAAATTCCAACAAAAGTCTAAATCGCACGAATCTCGGCTCTCAGCAGTCATTCACAATTCACGATCCCAACGTCGCGTCGTCAATAAAAAAATTCGTAAATTCCATAAATTCCCTGGAAATCGAAAATCGTATCGCCGATAATAATGATAATACATCGAAATACGATCGTTATTCGTCGATTTGCGAGGAATATGATTTTCATGAAACGCCAACGCTTAACAGAACCATGAAATATGTGAAAAAAAAAAATTTTCAAAATTCAACAAACGCCCGTTACAGTCCTGTCGTATCACCGATAATGCGCAGATCGAGATTAACGTCCACGTGTACCCGGGGAAATGGGAAAAATTCATCCGCAAAAATTCGTTTTTTCACCGATCACGTGCGCGAACAACCGCTAAGATCGTTTTACTCGGATCCGAGATTGTCGATCGAACGACGCGACGATAATAAAAATTGCTCCAAAAGAGACAGCAGACCATTGTCCCTGTATGGAAATAATTCGTGATTTGAAGAAAAAAAAAAAAATTTTTTACCGAACAATTTTTGGTAATTTGCACAAGCATGCTTGTATCGATGAATTTCTTTCAAAAGGTGCTAAAATTTGATAAGTTCATGTTTATCAAATTGCCAATTTCGAAACGATGAAAAAGTACAATTTTATATTTTTACTTTTTTTTTTTTTCCAATTTTTCGTGCCTATAAATATCGCACGTTAGACTTGAAAAATTTATTTCACAATTATTGGTATTATTATTATTGTAATATTGACGTATAAATATATTTGTATAAATCACAAATTTAATTCATCCGGAATTTTATTTTTGGTAATTGAAAAATTATTGCAAATAGTAATAGTAACAATAGTAACGATAGTATTTTTTAAAATATATATATATATATATATATACATATATTTATTTATATACATCGTAGATTTGATCAATCTACAATTTTATTTTGGATAGATATTTTCTTTTTTCGTGTACGCGTGGAAAAATAATGATTTGTGGTAAATTAGCCCTTAGGTACTTAAACGAGTTGCTTAATCAATCGTCTTGCCCTGTGAAAACCAAGAAAAAAAAACCGAATTATTTCTACAGGGAATTGTGGTTTTTGAGTAAAGAATTGTATTCCGGATTTTTTTATTTCACGAATGACTCGTAAATCGATCGGTTTTAAAATGACAAAATGAATCTTTGTCCGTTGGCAATTATTTTTTAATTGATTGAATTTTTTTTTAAATAAAATAGATACATTTTCATGATAATAAAAAATATTATTAATTAATTGATTAATTATTATTTCGATTTCTAATTGCTGAAAACGTTTATCTTTTTATTTTTTTTTTTCATTTTTACGAAAATTTAAGGTATGCATTCTCTGTGATATGGAAAATTTGACATTTTTTTTTTCTTTATACCGAAGGCATGAATTTTTATTTTTTCTTTTTAATCGATTTTCACGAGTGCATTTTTTATTTTCAAATATCTCCATCCCACTCACTTTTTTATTTTTCATTCTCCATCTTTAGAAAATATTATAATAATTAGTATTATAATAATGTACTTTCGTGTGTCTTTCATTGGTATTTTATTCATCGCGATACTAATTTTTCAAGAGCACAAAAAAATTTATCGATAATAACGAAAATTAATTCTTTCCACAAATTATCCCTTAATTTAATTAATTCATAATTTTTTTCATTGTTCAATCTAAGTAATAACAATAATAATAATAATAATAGTAATACTTCGTACCAGTGTTTCGAAATAATTTCATCAATTTTTCGTGTCGATTTCGTAATTATTATTATTATTCATTTTTTTTTTTTTTTTAATTAAGCACATTTACGTTCAACGAATAATTCGCCTAATGCATGGTAGACAATGTGTTTTTCGTGTGTATTTTTTTTTTTTTTTTGGTAGCGTAGTTTTTTAAACGAAAAAATTTATCGAACAATTGTGAAGAAAAAAAAAAAAAATTAATTAACAATAAAAATTCCGTGAATGAAAATTTGAAAAAAAATCTAAAAATTCTGATTTTTTTTTCAAAGCAATGTTCGATAAGTTTTTGTAGATTCTCGTTCGATTTGTCGAGAGAGAGAGAGAGAGAGAGAGAGAGAGGAAAAAAAATGCATACGATATTGCGCGAACGATTTTCTACTTTTAATTTTACTGTTAAATTTTTTCTGCTGTTTCTTGTTTTTTTTTTTTTTTTTTTCAATTTTTCTTTTTATTTTCGGTGGAATTTCGATGGCAAGAATAAACGTGCAATGCGCAAAACACACTATTCGCTTGCTTTTTGATTTCTCATTTTTTTTTTTTTTTTTCTTAACCCTCCCCTCTCTACTCCTCACTCTCTTTCTCTCTTAACATTTGGGTTTTTTTTTCTCGCCTCGGTTATCATGGGATTTTTTTGGTATTTTACGTTTCATCTCCTCTCTCGTAGCTATCGTTTTTTCTACATTCTTTTTTTTTTCGTATAACGTAATTTTTCAAAATTCACTAAAAAACTTTTACGTTTATTCCTCGCTGATAATAGTAATAATTGTAATAATAGAAAAAAAAAAAAATTGGGCATATAATAATATCACTTTTTTTCTCACTATTGCCCAATGCAACTCTCGTGTGGCGTATTTTTATCATTATATTGAAGAAAAAAAAAATAACTGCACTGTTTTATCGATCGATGGTAACCGAGCCACTTGGACGAAACAGATTGTAAATTTTCGTTTAGCTCAAATTTCAAATAATCGCATTTATTATTTCACAAGAGTACAAGGCTTTGAAGAGAAATAAATCGAATCTTAAAAAAAAAAAATTACTAGCAGTCGGTAAAAAAATCTTAAATTTGCAAAAACATCAAAAGAAAATAACCTCAAAAATCAAGCTCAACGGAACGATAATTTTCAGACGTATCTGCAAAATCCTCGTGGCTCTGAATCTTAGAAAAAAAAAACCCCCCAAAAACAATTCTTTTTTTTTTTTTGTTTTTAAATTTTCGACGACAGTACAAACTAAAAAGCGAAAAAAGCAACAGCGACCATTGTACAGCATAGAGTACACGCAGCCGGAGCTGCCATTGCAAGATGACAGTGGCGTGTCACCAAAGCCAATGACGCCTAGGAGGGTAAAGCGACGTTCCGTAATATCGCGCGACGGTACGAGGCGCTCGAGTCGTCGCAGCAGCAGCAGCAACAACAACAACAACAACAACAATAACAACAATGCCAATACATTGCGTCAGTCGCGTCGTAAGAATCCTGTCAATCGTATAATGGAACAGCAGGAGAGTCTTTACGCGAATACAGCGCCATCTGCACTGACCAATCAAAATGTCACGAGTATATCGCAGACGGCACTGAATTACGATCGCATAGCGAGCACGTGGGATCGCGACAGAGCTGTCAATTGGCAGCCGGAAGCTGTCAACGTGGCAGTCTCATCGCCCACGCTATGGACACCCGATCCGAATTACTCCAACACAGCGAGTTTTCGTACGAGCGAGACTGATCCAGCGACATGGCTGACAGCTGTCAACAATGTGTCAACGAGAAATTTGACCGATAATTGGCAGGCGAACGGTCAATTGAGCGCAATGCAATGGCAGGGACAGTGCAATCCGACGTTTCAGCAAACCAGCACTCAGAGTCTCAATGACGATGACATGGATGACCTTTATGGCAGTAATCGTCCGGCAAGTGCCAGATCGAGTTACAGCAATTATCACGGGGTCAGAGCTACCCCACAGGTACCCAGTAGAACTGACATCGTTCGACAGAGTCAGAGACAATTCGTTCTCAGCGGACCACCAGCTTATCAGGATACCGTTATCTGAGGCACTTGTTCGGCTGTCAACTGTCAGGGTTTCGATATGACAGCGGCGTTTCCGGGAGTCAAATTTTTCCCTATTAACCCGGAAGTCTCGAAGAGGCATCCCAAAATCTTTGCCCAATCTTCTTTGTAAAGATTGGGCCTTTTCTTTGAAAAAAAAAATGCACTCCGAGGCCTTTGTTCGACTGTCAAGGTTTCGATATTGACAGAGGCGTTCTCGGAAAATCAAAATTTTCCCTAGTAATCCGGAAGCCTCGAACGGGAGAGGAGGGGCTTCTGTGTAAAAACTGCGATATTTTCTTAGCGAAGATTGAACTTGCAGACAGTTATTCGACTGTCAGGGTCTCGATATTGACAGCGTCGTTGTCAAAAGTCAAATTTATTTCTGGTAGCTCTAAACACAGGGCTTTATTTGGACTCTTTTCTTTGCAAAAGTTGCGCTCTGAGGCCCTTGTTCGACTGCCAAGATTTCGATATTGACAGCGGCGTTGTCAAAAGTAAAAAAATTTCTCTTGTAACCCGGAATCCTTGAATGGGGCTTATTTTGTCAAAATTTCGATTTTTTCGATGTCAAAATTGTGCTCCGAGGCACTATTTCGGCTGTCAACTGTCAGGGTTTCGATATGACAGCGGCGCTTCCGGAAGTCAAAATTTTCCCTATTAACCCGGAAGTCTCGAAGAGGCTTTCAATTAAAATGTACTCTGAGGCCTTTGTTCGCCTGTCAAGATTTCGATATTGACAGCGGCGTTGTCAAAAGTAGAATTTTTCTCCCGTAACCCGGAATCCTTGAACAGGGGGTTACTTTGTCAAAATTGCGATCTTTTAAATGTCCAAATTGTGCTCCGCGGCACTATTTCGACTGTCAACTGTCAGGATTTTGATATGACAGCGGCGTTTACAGAAATCGAATTTTTCCGTATTAACCCGAAAGCCTCGAAGAGGGGGCTTTTTTTTTAAATATTGGGCTTTTTTCCTCGTCAAAATTACGCTCCGAGGCCCTTGTTCGACTGCCAAGATTTCGATATTGACAGCGGCGTTGTCAAAAGTAAACATTTTCTCTCGTAACCCGGAATCCTTGAATGGGGGTTACTTTGTCAAAATTGCGATCTTTTCGATGTCAAAATTGTGCTCCGAGGCATTATGTCGACTGTCTCAACTGTCAGGGTTTCGATATGACAGCGGCGTTTCCGGAAGTCGAATTTTTCCCTATTAACCCGAAAGTCTCGAAGAGGCTTCCAATTACAATCTTTTCCCAATCTTCTTTGTAAAGATTGGGCCTTTCCTTTGAAAAAAATTGCGCTCCGAGGCCTTTGTTGGACTGTCAAGATTTCGATATTGACAGCGGCGTTGTCAAAAGTAGAATTTTTCTCCCGTAACCCGTAACCGAACAGGGGGTTTCTTTGTCAAAATTGCGATCTTTTTTTTTAGTGAAGATTGCATTTGCAGACAATTATTCGACTGTCAGGGTCTCGATTTTGACAGCGGCGTTGTCAACAGTCGAATTTCTCTCCAGTAGTACTGAGCACAGCGCTTCATTGTCGAGATTGGGCTCTTTTCTTTGCAAAAGTTTTTCTTTCGTCGACTGTCAAGATTTCGATATTGACAGCGCCGTTGTCAAAAGTAAAATTTTTCTCTCATAACTCGGGATCCTTGAATAGGGGGTTTCTTTGTCAAAATTGCAATCCTTTCGTTGTCAAAATTATGCTCCGATGCACTTGATCGACTCTCAGAATTTCTATATTGACAGCGGCCTTCCCAACAGTCAAATTTTTCACTAATAACCCGGAAGCCTCGAATCTTCACTGTCAAAAGTTCTCTCTTTTCTATCTCGAAATTGGTCTCCGTGGCACTTGTTCCAATGTCAGAATTTTTATATTGACAGCGGCGTTGTCAAAAGACGATTTTTTTTCCCCTGGTAACCCGGAATCCTCGAATACGAGAGAAGGCTTCCTTATTAAAATTTTTCGAACAGGGCAAAAGCGAATTGCCATGTGAAATCCAATTTTCCATTTATCATTATTATTATTCTTTTAGCAATAACGTGATAGAGCCAGCATTTTGTGACACAAAAACGGGAGGGATTAAAAAAAAAAAAAATTTCTCGTTGTGATCTGACAAGATTTTTGACTGATCTTCAAAGCTTTACTTAACAGATAGAGGAATGAACACGATAGAGGTGAAACTTGACAAAATATGAAGAAAAAGAGAAAAAAAAAACAAAACAAAACCCTAATAAAGCTATCGTAATCATTAAGGTATCGGATGAGAAAAAGATAAATATGATTAAAAAAAAAATCATAATTTCGATCTCTTGTCTTTATAATATAAGATAATACTTTCAATCAAAACCTTGTCTCTAGCATGTGATAAGTCATCTGTAAATATTAAATCTTCGTAGGAGGTACTAAAAGAAAATCAACTTTAGTGACAATCACGATCCTTCATTGATAATTCATTTTTTTTTTTTCTTTTTCTACTAAACGGGTAATTATTTTTGGGAATCCCTGAAAAAGTGCGTCAAGTCTTCCAATGCAATAAAAAAGAAAAAAACTCATGATCGAATGATTAATATCGCGTTATTTGTTTGTTTTTTTTTTTTTTTTTTTTTTTTTAATCGCAATAGCACCTGCTTGTGATGTAGGATTTAAAGTTGCGAATTTAGATTTTTCAATCTGCTCGTTTTGTACTCTGCCTCCGTTTGGCTGAAAATTCATTTTTCCCCATTTTCTTTGACAATGACGATGCTCAAAATGATTTATAAGATAAACAAAAAAAAAAAGATAAATGACCGAAACGACGTCACGAATTTTTTTTTAGCATAAATGATTGCAATTATTATTATTAAAAAATCTAGAAAAATAATGATGATCGGTAGGCAAAAAATTGATTAAAATTGGCACTGAGCGTAACAGCAGATGAACGTGTACGAAAATTTGCAAATGACGAAATAATAATAATAATAACAATAATAATAATAATAATAATAATAAAATGACGATAGAAATTTGGGATAATAAATTCTAAAGTAAGAGACGTGAGGAACCAAAGTATTAAATATCAATGGATATAATAAGCTTCGATATACTGCCCGATAGTTTTGTTGTTTTTTTTTTTTTTTTTTTTTTCTAGAATAATAATGTACAATGTATATTATGAGATAATATCGCGATTTACAAATGGCGGATAATTTTACACGCAGCGAGTAATTTTATAAACACGAAGGAAGATGATACCGAAAAAAAAATAATCGATTATCGATTCATATCGATATATTGTGAAAAAGGCTTATCGATTTACATCGATTTATTGAGAACAATCGATTATCGATAGATCGAGGCTAATCGATTATCGATACATCGAGGCTAATCGATATATCGATGTACAGGAAAAAATCGTTTTTATCGATTTTTATAAAAATTCATTCCCTCGTATCTTGAGGAACGAGAAAAAGAAAATTTTTTTTTTTTTAATACATTTTACGAAAAATTTTGAGAGCCCTTCGACTCGTGTCCGTTCACCCAATTTACTGTAATATCGAGCAATAATAATTACGCGACAATAAATAATTATACCAACGAAAACGAACGATTCGAATATTATTTTTCATTAAAAAAAACACACACACGCAATATTGAAATAGAAAAAAAATCATTTTTTTTTTTTTTTTAATTAATTAGCGACGAATTTTCGAGCAGCTAAATGATCATGGTCTAGTTGATTCGGAATATTCATAACTACGAGCATGAAAAAAAAAAAAAAAAAAAAAAAAAAGAACAACCAAAACGAAATTCGATGCCAAAATCGCGCATGCCCTCGAATTAAAGCAATCCTCGAGTCCCCCCTCTCTCTCTCCCCTCTCCCCCAGTTACGTGTGTACATTTCGATCCAACTACGAAAGACTATACCCACGACCGCCCCAGTAGCTTCTAGCCGTCGAGAGACGCTGCTCCCTAACCCTCGACCCGGTGTGAGTGAGATTTTTGAAAAAAGAGTGCATGAAATATAAGAAAAAAAAAAAAAAAAAAATTATTGTTGAATTAGATAGAACGAGAAAAAAAAAAATTGCTCATATACTTATATTTTTTTCAAATCGACGGTCAATTATATTTGAAAAAAAAAAAAAAAAAAAAAAAAAATGTTAAGGGAATCGATAGTTCATACTGTGAGACTTGTCAGGATCTCCAAGTCACCGGTCAGTGCTCTCAGGAGACTTCACACGAGCAACAAGGTAACTGTTATCAATATTATTATTATTATTATTATTATTATTATTATTATTATAGAACAATAATAATGAAATTTGATAATAATAATTCTTCGCGTATTTTTTTCCCCAGTCCTGTAAATTTATAAATACAATTTCGAGGAAATATTTCACGAGGCCCCTCGAAAATTTGTCAGAAAAAAAATTGTCCTGCTCCGAAAAAATAAAAAAATAAAAATAATTTTTGAAAAATCACGTTCTCCTACTCGGGTCATTTTGAAAATCTGTAGATTTTTTTTTTAAATATCCAATGGTTGACTAAGTTTCGGAGGCTTGGAAAATGAAAAATAAAAATAGAAATAAAAAATGAAAATAAAAATAAAAAAAGTATTGATTGACGCGTGTCTCGTTGAAAAGTCCACGTGGGCGATGGCAGCGACCGTGTCTCGGTGACGGAAATACCCTGTGTACACCTGGTGCATTTAGCGTCTCGGGATACGAGAATCGTTAACGCCTCGACTACCATTTAACGTATTTTCTTCGAAAAAAAAAAAAAAAAAAAAAAAAAAAAAAAAAATTGATAATAACAGTAAAAATAATAATTTTGTTGTTCGAAATCTGGATCAGGGTGTCGTACTGGCATCTGCGAGGTTTCGGCTTAGGAATTACAAGTTTTTTTTTTTTCTTCGATACATCAAACGATCAATATAGTCCAAAGAGATTTCACTTCCCCCTTGGCAACCGTCGTTGGGTCTCCCTTTACCAACCCCCGAACTCCCGGGAATTATGGCCTTGTGGGTACTCAAACCATTCAGAATCACGTGCTCATTCTCGTAGGAAATATATTTTTTTTTTCACATTTTCCCATCAAGGGGAGAATCGATGAAAAAAAAAAAAAAAAAATAAATAAAATTGTTGCTACTCTTATTTCACACTTTTCGACGATTCGTCGATTATTTCTCAATTTTATCGAATCGCAGTATTTTTTTTCCAAATCTTTCGTCAATTTTACGTAAAAATGTTCCCATGGAAACTGCAGCTACGATCATTAATTTCGGAGTTGTAATTTTTTTTGTGTCACCAAGATAGGAAAAATTTCGAAAATTTATATCTCGGTATGCGCGCTGGTCGTGGGAATTTTTTTCACAGGACTTTGTTTTGAAGAATTGTCCGAAGATGCGAGAAAAAATTTACTCGTACTCGGTGAAATTATTTTTAATAATATTGCCTTGAGATAAATGTGAGCATACTAATTTTTTTGTAATGTTTTTTTTTTTTTTAAATCGTATTCAAAATTTTTGTTTCATATCAATATTAAAAAATGTTACATTCAATTTTTCAAATCTATTCTATCATTTTTGCCAGTTATTAATTTTTATTTTTTTTTTGTTTGTCTGTTAGAAACGATCCGGCCTAACAGCCTCGAGGCAAGTTTGCCCAACGAAATTTTATCAGGATGCACCTGTCGGATGCCTGTCGGACCCGAAGAATTCACAAACTCGGTATATCAACCTTGAGCCATTTTATTTTAACCAAATATAAATAATTATGCTAATCGCAATAAAAATAAAAAAAAACAGTCGGAAAGTGTTTTTACGTTTTTTTTTTTTCACAAATATGGACACAATTTATTTGCACTCAATTTTAAAATATTTTTTTAGAAATTTCCGTCTATTCGTACAGTGTGTACATAGAATTTTAAATCTGTGACTTTTGTTTGTTGGGAACTCGTCCAAAGAAAAAAAAAAAAAAAAAAAAAAAAAAAAAACCACCTTGTTACAGCGTACAAGTCGATAAATAGCGAGAAGTGAATGATGATTCGAGTTGGCAGCTTGACAGAAAATCCACGAAACTTTGTCACGCTCGAATTTTGAGTATAAATAATAATAATTTTATTATTATTTTTTCTTACTCCTAAAATAATTAAATTTTCGAGCGATTTTTTTTTTTTTAATTATACAATTAAACAGATGAAATTGAAAAAAATTCATATGGTACAATAAAATATATGTATGAAAAAAATTGCATAAAAAATTATATATTGCGTTCATTAGAAAAAAAAAAAATTTAATTGGGTTTCTTTTTCAAAAAAATTATTTTCCAGTGAATACAGCTTCATTCATGACAGCCACTATATGTAGTGAGTACCATGCGACGAATATCATTGCATGGAAATTAATTTCCCCCTGTAATCAAATATTTTTGAAAATTTTTCGTTTATGTGCCTCAGTAGAAAAAAAAAAATTATGCCCTGAGGATGTATCGTCGATATAAGTATAGAGGATTGTAATTTTCACAGGGTATTTATTAATTTTACTTTCATTCGTTATTTTTAATTCGCTAAAAAAATATTTTATCGTCCCTGTATTAATAAAAAGTCATTTGAATTTTTGTTTACTTTTCAATGAATTTTTACTGGTAATTAAATTTTTCATCGTTGTTTGCGAAAAAAAATTATATATGAATATATGATTTATTTCCATCATTGTTATTAATTTACTGTGATTATTATTCTTTTAATATATATATATATTTTTTATTATTTCGATTATTAGCCAACGTAACGATTATTATCGAAGTCTGTCATAGGCGTAAAAAATATATTTTCGTTCCTCACTTCACGCATGTCGACCACGAACCCCAAAATACACAGTACTATGCAAAAGTATTTTTTCATTTATCATCATCATCATCACTGTTCGCGTATTCCAGCAATTACAGGCACGTTATTGCATCCAAGTTTTAGTTGTAAATTATTATTTCGTAAATTATTGAACACCAGTATCGTGGGCTACAGGACTTATGGGTAAATTTTGTAGAAAAATATACGAAGAGAAGAAAAAATACACCAAAGAATATTTAAAATGTATTCAGATGCATTTTTTATCATTCAAAATGCATCCACATTCATTTTTCAATTAAAATTGCATTTACGTGCATTTTTTTTTGCTTGTAATGCATTTGAATGTATCTTTGAATATTCAAAATGTATGCTTGGGTACGTCGAATACATTGGCAAGCATTTTCAAATTTCTGAAATGCATTCGGATGCATTTTTCATTAAACAAAATGCATGGGCATGCACTCTTGAATGCTGAAAATCTATACACTTGGAAAATAGACGAAATGCATCCACATGCATTTTAAAATATTAAAAATGCAATCAATTTTTTATAAATGCATGAAAGTGCATTTTTGATTCTTCAAAATGCATCCAAATGCACTTTTGAATAATGAAAATTTATGCACCTGGAAAATATTCGAAATGCATCGAAGTGTATCTTAAAATAGTCAAAATGCATGGCAGTGCATTTTTCAATATTAAAAATGCATTATAGTGCATTTTTCAATCCTCAAAATGCATTTTATAATATTGACCTGCAATTATGATATGTTGCATTTTTAAATGTTTAAAATGCATTGAATTTAAAATTTTTCCCAAATCCGAAATTAATATTTTTCAATTCTTCTTTCTAAATACGATTCTACGTTTCAGTACGAAGGATCAGGATAATTCGAGCAATGCCGAAGACGTCATGTTCGACATGTTCAAGAACGAGGAAACTGGACTATTGTCAGTTGGAAAATTTTTGGCTGTACGTTATTTTTTTTTTCCTCCAGATATTTTAATTTATTTATCTTACGAATAAACGTTATAATTATAACGTTAGAATAAAGTTTTTTTTTTTACGATTTATTGATGCCCAGATGAGAATTATTGAGAGTAGAAAATTTATCATAAATATAATTCAATTTTTTGTTATATCGTCCAATCCTTTTACCGGATATTAACTCTGTTTATTATTATTTTTAATTATTCCTCAATCGATTTTCTCGATCCTGTTTTTTTTTTTTTTTTTTTCCGAGTATAGAGAATAAACATACCTTTTTTTTTTTACTCAGGCGTTGCGAACCACCGGATTAAGAAAAAATGATCCTCGTCTTCAAGAATTGAGTGACAATTTGAGGAAGGAGCACGCCAAGTCCGGTGGCCACGAGGGTATCTCTTACGAGACACAGAAATTGAACAGAGAACAATTTCAAAGGTTCGTCGATTATTGGCAGATGAATTAAAGAAAAAAAAATCGAAAAAATCATTATTTGACAACCAATGAACGAATTAAGATTCAATTAATCAATTAAATTATTAGCTAATTAATTTCACTAAAATAATAAATTAGCAGATAATAATTAATACGATTCCTTCGAAAATATTGATTGCAGTTATTATTGAAAAATTAGTTTTAATAAATAAATAAATAAATTGTTTTTTTTTTTTTTTCATTTTTAATCCAGAATAATCGCGCCGAATCTCGTGCTAATATCACGTGCATTCAGGCATCAATTTATAATACCCGATTGGCCGGGCTTTACGAAGCACATAGAGGACTTTTATTGGAAATGTAAGTCCAATACCGAGGGCAAGGTTGCCTCTTACATACCTCAATTGGCACGCATGAATCCGGAATATTGGGGTGTCTCGGTATGCACGATCGATGGTCAGAGATTCAGTATTGGCGATACGACAATACCGTTTACGTTGCAAAGCTGCAGCAAGCCACTCACATACGCTATTGCACTCGAGAGACTCGGCCAAGAGGTCGTACATCAATATGTCGGTCAAGAACCATCGGGACGAAATTTTAACGAGCTCGTACTCGATCACAATAGTGAGTAAAAATTTTTTTCGTTTTTTTTATTAAATAAAAAAAATTAACAATAAATTAACGATTCATGAATAATCGACTAATTAATTAATTAATTAATTAATTAATTAATGGTCAATTATTCATGAATCGTTAATTTATTGTTAATTTTTTTTAATTTCTTTAATTAATTAATTAATTAATTAATTAATTAAACAAATTAGTTGATAATTAATTAATAATTAATTCTAAAAAAGAAATTAATGTTTATTTCAATAAAAATTGAAGCTGTTAAATTTTTCCATGTAAATTTGCATTTTGTTATTAATTATTTATGTATTTTTTTTTTCTTTCAAAGAAATTCTTAATAATTGACCAATAATTGATTGATAATTTATTTATTAATGAAATAAATAAACAAATTAGTTAATAATAAATTATAAAATAATTAATGTTTATTTTAATAAAAATTGAAGTTTTAAAATTTTTCCTTGTAAATTTTCATTTTGTTATTAATTATTTATGTATTTGTTTTTTCTTTCAAAGAAATTCTTAATAATTGACCAATAATTAATTGATAATTTATTTATTACTTAAATAAATAATCAAATTAGTTATTAATTAATTAATAATTAATTACAAAACAAATTAATGTTTATTTTAATAAAAATTAAAGATTAAAAATTTTTCCATGTAAATTTGCATTTTGTTATTAATTTTTTATGTACTTTTTTTTCTTTCAAAGAAAAGCCACACAATCCAATGATAAATGCCGGTGCTATCTTGATAATTTCTCTCCTGAAGAGTCTCGTAAAGCCGGAAATGACACTGGCGGAAAAATTCGATTTCACGATGAATTATTTCAAGAGGCTTGCCGGTGGTGAAAATTTGGGCTTCAACAATGCCGTTTTCCTCTCGGAACGCGAGGCTGCCGATAGAAATTACGCCCTCGGATTTTACATGAGGGAACACAAGTGTTATCCCGAAAAATCGAATTTACGCGAAATAATGGATTTATACTTTCAGGTGAGTAGAAAGAAAAAAGGAAATGAAAATGTATTTTTTTTTAGCCTGGAGTACGAGACTTCGAATGGAATTTGTTTTTTTTTTTTTTTTTTCAAGAAATTTCTCCGAGGATAGAACAATTTTTTGCAGTTTTAAATTCGAATTTTTTTTCCTAACGACTATAAATGCGGGGATTATAATCTTGCCATTCGTCTGAATCTGGTGTTAAAATTTCGTTGAATTCGGTTCGTTCGTTTTCGAGAAAATTCGATTTGAAAATTCGAGGTGGGCTCGTCGAGATTGCACCTAACCTCAAAACCGGAAAAAGCCTGCAGCGCCATCTTCGCGAATCTTCTTTATAGAACTTTTATTCTCGCAGGTTCAATGTGAATTTTCACGCAAGCTTGAGAAACAAGCGAGAGCTATAATTGTTAGAAAAATTTTTATCCTAAATGTAAATTTTAATGATAAAAAAATAATCGATAATTAAACGTTGGGGGCTAAATTTTTTTAGGATTAAAATCTTGCCGCTAATCTGTATTGTAATGTCAAAATTTCGTTCAATTTCATTCGTTCGTATTTTAAAAAATTTGATTTGAAAATTCTAAGCGGGCTTGTCGAGGTTCTTCCTACCCTCAAAATTTTAAGACGACTGCAGCGGCACCTGCACGAATATCTTTCATCAAACTTACATTCTTTTAGATTCAATAAGAATTTTTACGTAAATTTGAGTGAAAAATGTCAGAGCAAGAATTGGCAGAATAACTTTTTTTTTTTAATGTAAATTTTAATTGTTATAAAATAATTAATTGAAAATTAATTAAAAATTGGTAGATTACAATCTTGCCACTAATCTGCATGTACTGTCAAAATTTCGATCAATTACATTCGTTCGTTTACGAGAAAAATTGATATTAAAATTCGAGGAGGGCTCATCGAGGCTGTCCCTGACCTTAAAATCTTAAAAACGACTGCAGCGCCACCATCGCGAATTACTTTTACCTGAGGCATATTCTTCCAAACAGAATACGAATATTGAGAAAAAAAAATAGAAGCTAGAAATAACAAAATAACGTGTTTTTTTTTTAAATTGTTTACAATTAAAAGAAAAAGAATTATAAATGTCTTGAGCTCCTTTTTTTTTCATAAATAGTGCTGTGCTATGGAAGCCAATTGCGACAGCATGTCCGTAATGGCCGCCACTTTGGCTAACGGTGGAATTTGTCCGATAACAGACGAGAAAGTTTTAAAGCCCGATGGTGTACGTGACGTGCTGAGTCTGATGCACAGCTGTGGGATGTACGATTACAGTGGACAGTTTGCATTCAAAGTGAGTTATTCGTTAATACAGTAAAAAAATAAGGGAAAAAAAAGACTCAATTATTATTTATTAATCGAGCAATGATCAATTGGATCGATAATTATATATTGCTTCAAATTGACGGTTTTTTTTTCTTTTTTTTTCACAGGTAGGAATTCCAGCAAAATCTGGAGTATCCGGAAGTCTTCTCGTCGTCATTCCAAACGTAATGGGTATTTGCACTTGGTCACCACCACTCGATTCATTGGGAAATTCCTGCAAGGGTGTACAATTTTGCCAAGAACTCGTCAATGAATTTAATTTTCATAGGTCAGGAATTAGTTTGAATCAATTGAAGAAAAAAATAACAATTCCTTAATCCGTTGAATTATTATGAATTATTTTATTATTAACTAGTGAATTAATTTTACGAATTTACATCCTCTTTTAAACCTGAAGTTCAGCCTACTGTAAACCTGAATTTCAAACTCTTTTGAGCATAAATTTTCAGCCTCCTTTCAGCCTAAATTTCGTCCTCTTATCAATCAAAATTTTCGCCCTCGTTTCAGCCTTAATTTCAACCTCATTTAAACCTTAATCTTAATCTCATTTCATTCTAGATTTCACCCACTTTGGAACCTAAATTTTCAGCCTGCTTGCACCCTATATTTCAACCTCTTTTCACCCTCTTTTTAGCCTAAATTTCAACCTCTTTTCAACCTAGACTTTCATCCTTATTTCAGCCTAAGTTTTACCCTACTTTCAACCTAAGTTTCATCCCCCATTCTGGGCACTAAGAATTTAGGCTGAAAGAAGGTTTTAAATTCACAAATACTTTTCAATCTCCAATACATCGTTTATCCCTTTGTTATTAAATTTATCATGAAATTTCAATCTCCTTTCACCCTCTTTTCAGCCTAAATTTTAACCTCTTTTCAACCTAGACTTTCATCCTTATTTCAGCCTAAGTTTTACCCTACTTTCAACCTAAGTTTCATCCCCCATTCTGGGCAGTAAGAATTTAGGCTGAAAGAAGGTTTTAAATTCACAAATACTTTTCAATCTCCAATACATCGTTTATCCCTTTGTTATTAAATTTATCATGAAATTTCAATCTCCTTTCACCCTCTTTTCAGCCTAAATTTTAACCTCTTTTCAACCCAGACTTTTATCCTTATTTCAGCCTAAATTTTTCCCTACTTTCAACCTAAATTTCATCCCTCATTCTGGGTGGTAAGAATTTAGGCTGAAAGGAGGTTGTAAATTCACAAATACTTTTCAATCTCCAATACATCGTTTATACCTTTGTTATTAAATTTATCATGAAATTTCAACCTCTTTTCACCCTCTTTTCAGCCTAAATTTCAACCTCTTTTCAACCTAGACTTTTATCCTTATTTCGGCCTGAATTTCACCCTACTTTCAACCTAAATTTCATCCTCCATTCTAGGCTTTAAGAATTTAGGCTGAAAGGAGGTTGTTATTAAATTTATCATGATAATTTTTCGTCAAACAATTCCAGTTTTAAATTACTTTTTTATTAACCGAAAGTTAATACTTTTATTTTATAAATAATCGTACCACTTAAAAAAAAAGGTCCACAGACCCAAAAATATCGAATATTTTTATTTTTGTTTGTATTTAACGTTTTGTGTTTTTTTTTTTTTAATGATATTAATAAAAAAAAATATCAGAATTTTTTCAGAAGTGTCAGAATGTCGTAATTTTTTATTTTTCACTGTAACGAATCGAAGATACGACAACCTCAAGCACGCAACACACAAAAAAGATCCGAGAAGGCACAGGTACGAGACGAAGGGACTTTCCATCGTAAATCTTCTGTTTAGCGCTGCGAGTGGTGACGTAACTGCGATGCGAAGGTAAATAAAAAGAAAACGAAAAAAAAAAGTTTTATGTGTTAAGTCATATCTGTTGTTTATTTAAAATTACGAGTTTCCTCATTCACACCTGGGTCGTGGGTGCGAGAGAAACTGGAAAAATAATATTTATCGCTCGATCGTTAATTGTTCACGTGAAAATTCATCGTTTCATTATTTGTTTTAAACGTTATGCACAGTCTCGTTGAAAAATTACGATTTATGAAAATTAAAAAAAAAACCAAAGTATTGCAAACAACGATTCGCTAATTAACGAAAATCAATCAGTTATTTCTTTTGTTTTTTTTAATTACTCACCTCTCAAAATTCAACTTCATACACTTTTTAAGGGATTTTAGATAATTCAGAATTTTTAAAATTTTTTGGAATTTCCAAATTAAAAATTTTGTTTTTAAATCATCGACAAATAAATCAATCGACAGATTGAAACGAAAACCGAGTGCATGTCTTGGAATGGCTTGAACTATGAGCGTGGGAAATATTATCGAAAAATATTTAAAAATTAATTTAAAAAATTTAATTTTACAAAATGATAGCTTTTTAAGCGTGAACAGGGGTTGATTTTTTTTCTTAATTCGTTCATAAAAATCGTCAAAGATTTTTAAAATTAATTTCCATACTTCGTTGATCGAAGAAAGGTTTTTCGAAAGTTTTTTCAAAATTTCGAGTCTCTTACGAGCCTTTTTTTCGATCGCTGTTCACGAAAACGTGAATTTGAGAAAAAAATGTCACGAAACTGTCATTTTTGAGTATTTTTTAAAAAAATTTTCTTACACGTGCAGCTAAAAGTACATTCAAGGACGTGACCAATTTTCGTTCGAATCCGTTTTTTAATTAATTCACAATATCTTGCTAAAAAAAATTCAAAAATTTTGGATTGTCTAATTATTTTATTGTACACTCACACAAAAAAAAATACAATATACGATCAAACACATGCAAACAGACAATACAGCAGTCTACTAGAAAATCTAAATAGGTGAGTGTTCTCGAATAGGAACAGCAGCGCTAATTACACGATTAATTAATTAATAATCATTCGATATTTATTTTTTAATTAAATTGAAATTCAATTAAATTAATTCTCGTTTAATTATTGATTAATTACTATTGATTAATTCATATCATTAACATCATTTATTTAATGACATATTTTTCATTTTCACGTGGATATTTGATTCAGGCATCGATTAAGTGGAATGGACATGACGTTATCCGATTACGATGGACGTACGGCTTTGCACTTGGCAGCGAGCGAAGGCCATCTGGACTGCATCGAATTTCTCATTGAGCACTGTGGCGTACCTCACGATCCCAAGGACAGGTATAGTACCGTTACACTACGCTTCAAAATTACGGCATATCCGAAAAAATAAAAAATGAAAATTAAAATTTTTGTTTTTTTTTTTTCAATTCTGACAATGAATTTTTGAGTTTTAGAAAAAAGTATTGCGATATTCGTGATTAGCGGAAAACTTCCGTACCAAAAGGCAGCAAAACATACTAAAAATTGAACTTAATTTTTTTTCGGAATTCTGTCATTGAATTTTTCGCATCCTGATATTGAATTTTTGAGTTTTTGAAAAAAAATATTACAATAATCGTGATCAGCGGAAAATTTCCGTACCAATAGGCAGCAAAACATATTAAAAAATTGAAATTAATTATTTTTCGGAATTCTGTCAATGAATTTTCGCATCCTGATATTGAATTTTTGAGTTTTTGAAAAAAAATATTGAGATACTCGTGATCAGCGGGGAATTTCCGTACCAAAAGGCAGCAAAACATATTAAAAAATTGAAATTAATTATTTTTCGGAATTCTGTCAATGAATTTTCGCATCCTGATATTGAATTTTTGAGTTTTTGAAAAAAAATATTCAGATATTCGTGATCAGCGGAACATTTCCGTACCAAAAGGCAGCAAAACATATTAAAAAATTGAAATTAATTTTTTTCGGAATTCTGCCATTGAATTTTTCGCATCCTGATATTACATTTTTGAGTTTTTGAAAAAAATACTACGATATTCGTGATCAGCGGGAAATTTCCGTACCCTAAGGCCATAAAACATGTTAAAAAATTTAAATTAAAGGAAAAATCACTTTTGTCGAAATTATTGAAAGTTTGTCGAAACTTCAAAGGGCAATAACTCTGGTGATATTTGTCCGATTTTGGTTCAATGGGAGTGTTTCGAGGAGAACTCGAGTAAACTCGAAGAATGCCACATAAATTTTCTTATTTCCGGGTATTTCGTTTTCCACTCCCAGGTGGGGCAATCAACCCATCGACGAGGCAAGGACCTTTGGTCACTCGCAGGTAGTCGAGTACCTGAGCAATTTTGCCGAGGCACGAAAGACTGTTCGATCGAACGAGGAAAATGAGCAGGCCGGTAATACCAATAGTAATAATAATGATAATAATGACAATGAAAATTTGATGAGTGAGAAAGCGAATGAAGAAGCTTTGAAAAAGAATCCTGAAACGATGAATCCACCATTGCCATAATGTTTCGTCAAATAATTCAAGAGTCAGAAAAAAAATTTCGCAAAAAATATAGAAATTACCATTTTTTTTTTTTGCTAAATAATTTTTATTTTTCCTCGTGAATTTTTTGCTGCTGAAAAATGAAATATTAAAAACCAAAAAATATTTATAACCGTCACAGTTTTATTCACGAGTTATGTCAGTTGCAAAAAAAAAAAAAAAACAAAAATGTTACTCGATCGTTGGAGAAAAAAAAAAAAATATATCGAAGGAGGAAAAAGGAAGACAATAAATGGTATTACAGTCCTGTAACTCATAGAAAAATGTGATAATTCACCTGGTCAATTGAATTGTTGAAAAAAAAATATTACATCGTCATATAATTACAAATTGCCTGTACAGTCAATAAAATATTTCATGAGAATAAAAAAAAAAACATTTCGAATTTTATTTATTTGTCCCAAATATCAAAACACGACTTCATCGAGTCGATTTTGTATTTTTTTCAATTCTCATCAATCACCCTAATTATTCAATTAGCAATAATTGACTTTTACGAGGAAATAAAAGATCGGAATTGACAAAGAATCGAAATCTCGATGCAGACAATCTATTTTCGTTAAATTTTTATACTGTTTGAAAATTCAACGAAACGATTTGAAATTGTTGAAAAAAACAACAACAAAAAAATCAAATAATTTTTCTGAATTACAAAAATGTTTAGAAATTTTACAAAAATTGTCCGGATAATCGTAAATTTGGCGGAAAAGAAAAAAAAAAAAAAAAGCGATTGAAAATCAAGGAATAATTGAAACGACGATTTCGATTGATGTTTCACGAGTTGGTAATATCCGATAGATAACAAAATTTATGCAATAGGGTAAAAGTTATCGCGTTGATGATAAATCGAAGCAAAATGCAGAATGCAGCTCGACCTTGGCCCTTGGCTCGATAATTCTCCCGACGCGTGTTTGTCCTCCAACTCTATTTATCAATTATCCCATTTGGCTATTAATAATTGAAAAAATTGGTACAAAAAAAAATATAATTATTCAATGCTTCGTCTATCAACACGTTGAATAAAAAATAAAATATAAAATTTACAATTAATACGAACAATTATAATTATGAATTTGTAATGGAAAAAAAAAAAAATTAATTAGTGATTATTCACGTAATTTGTAATTAAAATTTGAATTTGTTGTTCAACATGCCGATAATGGATGATTGCAAATTCATTTTATTTTTGATCGTCTTATAAATGTACGATCAAAAGTTGGCATCCATCATAGAAATTTAGTAATTCGTTTACTTGAGTAATTTAATTAATCGAGCAATTAAAATAGTTGAGCAATTTTCTTAATCGAGTAATTTAATTACTCAAGTAATTTAATTACTCGAGCGATTAAATTAGTTGAATTGCTTTGCAATTAAAAAATACTTGAAATAATTATCCATTAAAGTGGATATTCAATTATGCTGTCCAAATTACATTCGCCCATCTCTGATTACACCGTAATTTTGTTTATAGCTCGAAATTCGATGACAAAACGCACGAAAAAAAACCGAAAATTGCACATTTTTTTATTTTCCGAAATTTTTAAGGATTCACCAAAATCACTGTAACTTTGCTTACCGAAGGAGCTAGGACTCCGTTCAGTGCTAATTTTTTTTTCGCTACTTTTTTAGCTCTAAACGATGATTGATTCATCGAGCCACATTTTTTTATTTTTATTTTTTACATTTTTTCAAAATTGGACCATCGATTTTCACCAGTTTTCCCATTCATATCCCTTTGTCCAACGATTCACTTATTTCTTCATTGTTGTATGTATAATAAAAAAAAAATAATTAATATATATTTAATTGCAAAAAAATTTTTTCAGATTATTTTTAATGATCGAATAAACAATATTGCAAAACAACGTGGTAAAAGAAATATCACAAGCTGCTATTTATTCCTGCATCCTTGTATTACTCGTGACGTTTATTTCATAATTCATATATTCATCAATTTGTTTTGTAATATTAAAAAAAAAAAAAAATATTTTTAACAAAAGTGATATTGAATATCCATTTATATGAATATAAATATTTAAATGTTTTCATAAATGTGAATTTTTTTATTTTAAGCATTATAGTTTTATTGAATATCTTATGAAATTTTTTCTTTTTTTTTTTTTTTAATTGTTTCAAACGTAAATATAAATATTTTTCATAGAAATTTTTTTCACGACATAGTAACGTCTTCCTTGGCACAAAGTTAGCACGAAAAATATTTGTAATCTTGTTCGCGCGTCAACGAACGTTCGAACGATTATTATAGCCCATCATTATACTACATTGACACAGTACAGTGTCCATGTATTGTGTGGCTATCGTTCAACAACAAGAATATTAAATACGACGGATTATCCATAGGCAATCGAGGGGAATTGTTCCGACTCGAGACGGCGCCGATACTGGATTTTAATCTCTCTGCGTACGCCTGGTACAAAATCATTGGAAAAATAAAATTTCGAATATTTTTCGAATAAAAAAAAAGTATCTTTCGAATATTTTTCGAATAAAAAAAAAGTATTTTTCGAATATTTTTCGAATTAAAAAAAAATATTGTTTCAAATATTTTTCGAATTGAAAAAAAAAGTTTAAATTTTATTTTTAAAAATTTCGAAAGATCCGCACGTTTTTGAATTTTGAAAAAACTTCATTTGCGATATCGTTGAATGAAAAAAAAAAAAAAAATACAAAATATATATTACTTCGATGCAATAAATTTATATTAAACATTTTTTTTTTTAATTTTCTCTTGAATCGAAAAAAATTTAATGACACAAATTTCGCGAGTAAAATTTAATACGTATAAATTATAGCCATCATACAGGATCGTAAATCAAGCTTCTCCTCTTGTAAGAGCTCATGTTCCGAGAATTGCGAGAAAAAAAAAACATCATAATTACACGAAACGTTGAGGAATAAAAATAAAAATAACTACAAAGTTAGGAACGTGTGTGAGCGGGGAAAAAAAAAATTTCTAACGCTCAAGGATGGATTTATGGATTTTATCGTTGATGCTGATTTTCAAGGGGAAACTCCGAGGTCAGTGTCGATCGGTCTGCCTGATGATTTTCGCCACGGGGAATCCCCGTCTGAGCTAGGGAATCGACGAAATCTTCGTCAAAACGAGTCATAGGTACTCCTTTAATTGTTTTTTTTTTTTTGCGATTTTCAAAGACGCCTTACGGCTACAAAAAGTAAGCTATGAAAATGAAACACGCGTCATTCCCTGAGTCTGCTCAATCTCTTTCCAAAACACACCTATAAAGCCAAAATCGCTCGAGTAGAACCAGAGTTATGGTCGTTTAAAATTTTTACCAATTTGAGGTTAGTTTGAAAGACACAAAAATACATAAATTACTTTAAAAAAAAATTTTATATGTTTTCCAGCCTTTAGGTTCGGAAATTTTCTGCTGATTACGAATTAGTTTGAAATTTGGTTGAAAATTCAAAAATTAAATGTCAAAATGGAAAAAAATTGTATTTTTTATTTTTATGGATTTTTTAATGCATTCGAGGGGCATTCATTCCCTGAGTCTACTCAATCTCTTTCCGAAACACACCAATAAAACCAAAATCGCTCAAGTAGAACCAGAATTATGGTTGTTTAAAATATTTTGAGGTTAGTTTGAAAGTCACAAAATACATAAAACACTTTTAAAATTTTTTAATATGTTTTTCAGCCATATGGTTCGGAAATTTTCTGCTTATTACGAATTAGTTTGAAATTTGGTTGAAAATTCAAAAATTAAATGTCAAAATTGAAAAAAATTGGATTTTTTATTTTTATGAATTTATTAATGCATTCGAGGGGCTATGGGTCGCAGTAACGTTGCACATGCAATGTTGTCATTCATTCTTGCAAGTGTGTATGGAACATGAGTAGATGGAAATTCAATGTATAATTGTGTCAGAAATGAATGAGTGTGACTCTCGCTTTCACGGTCATTTTCATACATGTGTATAATTCATATAATGCGTATGAAGACTTCGTGTCACGTTACAACTGTGGCGTTATACATGACGTCATCGTCCTGTCAGTCGTACACGTCCTCGTAAAAACGGATTCTCCAGAATCGGACATATAAATGTTATGCCGATTACGAAATAAGACATTGGGGAAATTCGAGCCGGACGTACATCGAGCTCCAGCCACAATAAATTAATTCCCATTTCAGCTTCACGAAAACCCAAATCCTAGTAAATTGTAATTTTCAATAACTCGTTTACCAAAATTAATTAAAAAATTAATTAATTGTTAAGTTCTTCGATTCAAGTGATTTTTATTCTTCCCTTGATTCGAAATGTAATTTTTTCTTTTATTTCTTGCGATAAGAAAAAAATTGTAGGCTTATTTTGAAAAAAAAAATCTCTAACAGAAAATTCTTTAGAATATTAATTAATTTTTTTTTGAGTCAATTCAATTTGAAACAATATTCATTTTCATCGATCTCTCATTTTCTCGTGTTTTTGAAATTTCGATTAAACAAAATTTTGGGAAAAATTTGAAAAATGGGCTGCAGATTTTTTAAATAAAAAAAAAAATTGATATCTCAGTGGAGCATCGGTTCGATGATTGCTGAGTCATTGAACCTGATCTTGAGGGATGGCAATGGACCATTTAGCGAGATTATACTAATGTTAATTAATATTTTAAGCTATCCCAGATCATCGAAGAAATCATTGATCGTGAAACATTGACCTTCCCGAGTTATTTCCAACTCGCTTGCCTCACTCGTTGCGCAAGTGTGCAAATTCCCCAAGCGGGGAATTAGTGCGGATACAGCGAAATGACTTCTTCGAAAAACATATCGCAGAATTTTTTTCCAATGACATGCCCTTGCCCCCAAAAAAAAACGAAAAAAAAAAATTGATTTTGAGGAACTTCCGGGAAGAAATTTATCGTAATGATTTGATTTTTCAAAATGATGCCTTATTTATCTCGTGGGAGATTTTTTTTTTGAGTCTAAATAAGGGTTGTAGGCTTTTTCATTTAATATCCCGGTTGGAAAAATGATTTCAATGATTTTTTTAATGATTCGATGATTGAAAAAAAAAAAAAAATGAAATAATTTTTCAGGACATTCTTTTAAGAGAATCAATTTCTTTATTGTATCGGTTACGAATCATTGAAAAATCATTAATGACACGGTTGAAAATTAATGACTAGCATCCGCGATCATTAACGATGATTTAAAATCAGTAATTATTCTTAAAATTCATTAATGGCCAGTATGTGTCGAAAAAAAGGTACGTGCTTCGAGAAATGATTGTAATGATTTTTAATGACGTTACAGAGGCAAAAAAAAAGTCATTTCTCGAAAAAAAAAAGTACATTCGAGAATCGTAAAATCTCATGAAGTCGAATCTATTTTGACCGCATACTTTTACGGAATGACTTTTTTTTCCTGTACAGATCCAAAATCATTCAAAAAATTTTTGTAATCATCAAAAATCATTGAAAATGATTTAAAATCATTACAAATCATTTCTAGCCAAAAATTTCAATTTCCACAATACTCTTAATGAAATTTTAAGTTATCATCGATTCCAGGACCTCCATTCTACACGTTCTGGCACTCTGAATCCTTTTAAGAAAATCATCGCAATTAAAGATACAAATTTAGAGGTCATTTTCTATTCGTCTTTATATACATCCACGTGTCTCTCCAGTTTTATTACAAGCCGAGGGTCTCGTATTTTTATTTTATTTTTTTTTATTTTATTTTTCTTTGTTCTTTTTCTTCGATAAAAGACTTACTCACGCAGGACGTGTGTATTTAAACATTCGGTTTCGCCCACGGCAGCAAATCCTTTTGAACTCGCATCTTGACGAAACCAGTTTCGCGAAACAAACAGGTTTCACACGTATTTTTATTCGAGCCACCGAGAGACAAAGAGAGAGAGAGAGAGAGAAAGAGAGAGAGAGACAAAGAGAGAGAGAGAGAGAGAGAGAGAACGAGAGATTTCGACAAAAGTCGATTCTGTATTATTTTTCATCGAAAAGGAGACTCGATCGACCTTCATCACAGGATTTTTTTTCGACCAAATGAGTCCCTAAAAAACATCGATACCTAAAAAAAAAGTAACAAGGTCTCAGGAGGTTCGAAAAGGGGATTTTGTTTTTAATTTTCAAATATTTATAAATTTAAAAAATTCGAAAAGAACTATATCATATAAAAATTGTTTTTTCAAATATTTTAAATTTTTTTTTGCAAATATTCAACAAATCCTTTACCCTCGATTTTTGCCCTTGGTCGTTTTTGCTCTTCATCACGATTCTATCGCTTAATCTTGACAGCCTCGTCCGTCTGTAAGACATTATACAGATGGGAGATCCTACAAATGCAATTAACATAGATCCTTCCCCCCCCCCCCCTCCTCTCTTCGCCATGGGCGAGAATAAATTTTTACGAATGCAAATTAAACGTTCTTCATTATAGAAACGAAAGAAAAAAAAATGCACTATTCCACAAGTATTTTCTCGCATTTGTCTTCATTACGAATCTGACATGTATACTTCTTTCAGCGACAGGATGATGACTATACATCGTTAACATGTTTATCACTAATGACGAACGTATCAGCCCATTGTTCGAGATGTATGGATTTTTTTAAAATTTTAATTCTACAACGATTATCCTATTTTTAATATTTTTTTTTTTGTAAATTGTAAATAATTTTTTTACCATCAAATTCTGATTTACGATTTTTTTCAATGCTTCAATTGAAATAAAAAATTTAAATTAATTAATTAAAATTTAATTATAATTATAATCTAATTATAATTATAATTAAAAATTTTAATTAATTAAAAATTGGTGAATGAAAATTGACCATATTTTTTTGAGCCATGATTTTTTTATTCAAATTTAATATTTTTATTGATAAAATATATTTTTAATAATAATAATAATAATATTAATAAATCAATATTATAATAATAAAATATTTTTATGATTTTTGTTTTTAAATTGACTAAAAATTCGATCCGATCGTTAGTTCTTTTTTTTATATAAAAAAAAATATCGATCAATAAAATCATTCGAATCGTCTTTATCCGAACGAAAATTCGTCCGAATTACTCGGAATCCTTTCGTTCGTTTATTCCACGATCCCCGATCGAGAGTCGAGAGTCTTGGCAATCACCCGCCAATCATCGGGCAGGGATAACCCAAGATGAAAAAAAAAAAAAAAAAATTGCAAAGCGCTTCGTTGAAGTGATCGTATACCGTGACCGTGGAATCCTCCGTCTGTTTCTCCCACAGAACGGAGAATATATTGTCACTTTCGTGATTGAGGAATTAAAAAAAAAAAATTACCCCCAAATTTAATAAAAAAAATAAAAATACAAGGGAAAAATGTCACTTTTTATTTATCAAAAGAAAATTCAAATCATGTTTTCGTTGTTTCGGGGGAAAGTTCTCGAATCATTCGCCTCGTTGTATTGAA
The DNA here is from genome assembly GCA_963564615.1 of Rhorus exstirpatorius. Classification (NCBI taxonomy): domain Eukaryota; kingdom Metazoa; phylum Arthropoda; class Insecta; order Hymenoptera; family Ichneumonidae; genus Rhorus; species Rhorus exstirpatorius. The sequence goes on along the minus strand of OY751322.1, from coordinate 10,695,450 downwards.
AAATAAATAAATAAATAAATTTTTACTCGATGCAATGCGAAGGACAATAATTATTCGACTCTCGTGTATCGTGAGTCTAGCCCGAGCGTAGGAGAGTATATAAGATGCTGTCTCTTCCAAGATCTTTCAGTCTCACTTGCCTCTTCGACGTCAAGTGTCTCGATAACATAAGTTTACGTATAAACAAATAATAATAAAAAAAAAACAAAAACAAATGATCGAGTGAGCAACGAAAAAAGCAAACGAACAAACAAAATTACAAAAGTGTCAACAATGAGAGGATTCAAGTGTGTTGTGCCATTTTTGGTACTTTTCCTGATAAACAAATCACTCGCCAGACCAGGTGAGTAATTAAGAAAGAAAAAAAAAATTATTGCCATTTAATGCGAATTTTTAGAAGTTCATTTATCGATTATATCCTACGAAAAAAAAAAATTCGACATTTTTTTTACTTTCTTCCTTACTTAAATTACTTAATTACTCAAATTTTCATTGAGTGCTTACATAAATTGTAACTCCGAACATTTGCAGATCGTGGTCACGTGTTATTGCTTAAAATATATCAGATCAATAGGAAAGAAACAGTTCAGAATATTTAAATTTAATTGAAAATATTTATAATAAAAAAAATTTAATTATTCGCATGTTCCTTTCCTTTTTCATGAATTATAAACTCAAGCTTTTATCATGCCATCTTAGTTGACTTGAGTGTCCGAGCCGAGTGTCATATACCCCCAGATCATTGTGACTCGAAAACCAAAAGAAACATCGATTTTTTAAAAAATCGTTTCTTCAAAAATTAACTAAATTACCTGGGCGTTAAAAATTGTAACAACAATGAGTTCAGATTTTTTTCTGAAATAATGACGTCATCGGAAGGTCTAACGTACAGTGTGCTTGGGGGGGGGGGGGGGGGGGGGGGGGGGGGGTAAAGAGCCCTAAAGTCATGTCTAATTAAAAACATTTTGTCGTGTGTTGATGAAAGGTCTGCTGGGGAATCTGGTGCATGGTAACGGAGGTGGTTCATTGTTGGATCCATTGGGTCTGCTTCATCCAAAGGGTAATCATGCCGAGAGCGATAGTAAGAGTCTCGGTACGAAATTTAACGTTGGCCCGATAGGATTTTCGAGCTCATTAGCATCGTCATCGGCATCGGCAACCGCAAATGGCGGTGGTTCGGCAATTGCATCGGCCAATGCAAACGCCAAGTCCGAGGGCGCTGGTTCATCATTGGCTATGGCTAGCGCCAGTGCCAATGCCGGTGGCTACGATAGCCATGGTGGATCGTATGATCGAGGAAATGGCGGTTCGTATGGTCAAGGAAATGGTGGATCCTACGATCAGCAAAATGGAGGATCATACGGTCAAGGAAATGGCGGATCGCATGGTCTTGGAAATGGCGGTTCTTACGGCCATGGTGGCGGATCTCATGGTCCTGGAAATGGCGGTTCTTACGGTCATAGTGGCGGAGGATATCATGGTGAAGGGCCTGGAGGATTCCCGGGTAAAGGAGGTTTGATCGGTCAGGGCAACTCAGGTTCATCGGCCCAAGCATCGGCCCAAGCATCGGCCCAAGCGTCAGCTCAGTCATCCGGCCAGGGATCAGGATACCCTACTGGTGGTCAAGGTAAACAATGAAATTTTGTAGCCTAACTCATTGGGCTTGGTATTCACTTAAAAAACCCCCATCTTAACTGCCTTTGAAGTGTCCTTGAAGCGTTAGAGAGGTAAACAGAACGTTTAACGTACACAGGATACGATGACATTGGTCAAGGTGAGCCTGGGTCTTCCTCGTTAATCCATGAAATCATCGGAGCCTCTAACACTAACGACATCGAGCTCCCTAACGCCAATCATAACAACAACGAGAGAGTCCCTAACACGGTTCTCCAACCGCCTAATTACCCTCCAGCGTTCCATTTAGCGTCGAACCCCGACGCAATGTCCCACGTGGCACTTGACGCAAATCCTAAAAATTCTAATCCAGCAACGTTGTACAATGTCGCGAATGAAGAATTCGACGATTCCGCCTCGTCTCCGCAATATGGTGGAAGCTTCGATAATTCCGCTTCGTTCGCGAGTGCAGCCTCTAACGCTAATTCTAACTCTAACACGGCTAACACGCCCCATTACCATGATAGCGGAGATGCCACTGTGCCCGTTGGACAACATGAAACTTCGTTGTCCTCGGACTACGGCAGGTATCAGAAAAACTACGTTAGATCCAATCAAGATTCCCAGTACGGTTCAGTTGCGGATGACTCTGGGTCATTTATGACTGGAGCACAAGGGAATTTGGGAGTTCGACCAAAGCCCATTGATTCGACATTCATGCCCCAATATGATCCTGATGCCTCACGAGCTAGTGCTACCGCAAGTGCATCAGCCAGTTCCAGCGCCAATGCCCTCAACTTAAATTATCCGACTCCGGGATCTATTCCCCAAGGCTATGGTATCCCCAGAAGGGATTACGATGCCGCTCAGCCTGGCCCGGAATATTACGGTGCGTCAGGCCAATCACAGTCGAGTGAAGCAGCGAGTTTCAGTGCCAATGTCCCTAACAACGATGACACTGGCTCGGGTAGCCGGTATGATGGAAAGAACGGTGGGAATAGTGGTCCAGTGTTGAATCCTCTTCACCGCGAGCCTGTGCATCAGTATTACGAAGGTTTACAGAGTTCCGAAGAAGCTGCCTCTCAGTCGGGTGCCATTGCCAGTGCAACGTCAAACGCTAATATGAACTTGGCTCATTCGGGAATTCCATTGGAGCCTATCGCTTCAACACCCTCAACAGGCTCATCGATTCCTTCTGCGACGTACAACGGTATCAATGATCATCAGCGAGTGGACGTTGAGGCAGTAGATGCAGGATTCCATATGGCTAATCATCCGCAATACAAAATGCCATCGGGATATTCTAACTCGGAGTCGAGTGCTCTAGCTAGCGCCCAATCAGCATCTAACGCTAACTCTAACGTTCAAATGAAAAATGCTTATAACGGAAAACTTTTCCCTCGCGACGGTTCGATGAGTTCCTCGAATAGACGAGAAGGTTCTCAATCGAGTATTAATCTCAAACCCGTTAATCCTCAAGCTCACGAAGGTTCCACGAAACTCATGATCCCCTACCGATTCTCCCAACAACGTCCATCGGATTCCGGTTATGGTCAAGGTTCCAAGATAACCATCACGATCGGTCAATCTAATAATAAACCGATCACTCACCAAAAAAGACCTTCTCTAGGTTATGGAACATTGCAGTCAGCAGCTAACGAACACTCCGCTCAATCCGTAGCAAGCGCTGATAGCCTAACGAGTGCCCTAGATGACGGCATCATCGCGGTCGTGCCGGTGGACCAGAATTCTTACGGAGCAGTCCAGGGTCAGGGTCAAGCTGGTCTATCGTATGGGCAGAGTGGCTCGTACGGTGGTACTCGTGGTCAAGGTTATCAGGGTCAAACGGACGGAGTCCTAATTCCGATTGTCGTAGTGGACGATGCACCACAACAATATCCTTCCAATACCCGCCCACACCATTATCATCATCATCATCATCATCATCATCGTCAACATCCTCCACCTTTGCAAAATCCACAAAGAACCTACCAACCACCCAGCAGTGGTCAGCCCATTGAGATAATCGTCATCGAGGAAACGGTTCCCTCCAAGCCCCAAGGTGAGCCCGGTCACGCCTGGGGCTTCTGCTACCAACAGCTTTTTGGGCGGCTTTTTTAAAGTTTTCCGTGAAGTTTCAGGCATAGAGCACAAAAGCTTCTGCAACGCTTCTCCAAAACCCATTTTTCCTCTGGCACGGTTTACTTCCTTTTTAGAATTCTCTGCTGACGCTTGATTATTTTTTTTATACATTGTTATATCGACGTAGATGCTTGTTTCTTCGTATTGATTATCCCGTTCTATCTACACAATCTATTATCGAAATGTTCGTATCATTCGATCACTCAGGAACTATTTATATTCCAGGTGGTACATACGGCGGTAATACCGGAACTTACGGATCTTCCAAGGGTAACAGTGGTCATGGTTACAATACCGGATCATCCAAAGGTAACGGTGGTTATGGTTACGAGTCAGGATCTTCCAGCGGTAACGTTGGAGGCAACGCTCAGGGTTACAACACTGGTTCGGGTTCCGGCGCCCAGGGAGAGACACACGGTTACGAGTCAGGATCTTTCAACGGTAACGTTGGAGGTAACGCTCAGGGTTACAACACCGGTTCGGGTTCCGGCGCCCAGGGAGAGACACACGGTGCGTATAGTGGAAATCCTTTCTTAAACGCTGGTGCATCAGCAAGTGCACTGGCGAGCGCACAAGCAGGAGCTTCCGCTGGGAGCGGTTCTCAAGTAATGGGCCACGGTGGAAAGGGCGTATCGGCTGGAAGTGGAAATCCATTCCTCGGTGGGGAATCTTCGATGAATAACGGAGGTTACAATAGTGGTAGCGGTCATAGCTCAGGAGGTGCATCTCATGTAGGAAGCAATGCCGGAGGTTATGGTGGGTCCAATGGAGGAAGTAATGCCGGAGGTTATGGTGGATCTAATGGAGGAAGCAATGCCGGTGGTTACGGTGGGTCTTATGGAGGAAGCAATTCCGGAAGTTATGGTACCGCAAGTGGAGGAAGCAGCACCGGAGGTTATGGTAGCTCAAGTGGAGGAAGCAGCACCGGAGGCTATGGAGGTTCTCATGGTGGAAGCAACGCCGGAAGCTACGGTGGTTCACAGGGAATCCCGATTTTCAAGCCAACCGGACCAAGCGGTGGTGCTGGAGAATATGGGCCGGGAGGAAGCAATGCCGGATCATATGGTGCTTCTCATGGAGGAAGCAATGCTGGATCATACGGTACTTCTCATGGAGGAAGCAATTCCGGAACATACGGTACTTCTCATGGAGGAAGCAATGCCGGAGGAAACGGTGGCTCATCGAGCGATGATAGTGGAACCTATACGGTTATCGGGAACGTTGCTCCGAAACCAATTCCCACTCATCAGCCAGCTGGACCATCGGGTGGAAGTCTCGGAGGTAAATACGGTGGTTCACAAGGCTCCAGTTACGGTGGTTCACAGAGCTCCAGCTATGGTGGTTCACAAGGATCTAGTTACGGTGGATCACAAGGATCCAGTTACGGTGGATCACAAGGATCCGGTTTCGGTGGTTCTCAAGGAGCCGGTTTCGGTGGTTCTCAAGGAGCCGGTTTTGGTGGTTCTCAAGGAGCCGGTTACGGTGGCACTAAGGGCTCCAATTATGATGGTGCCCACACGGGATCACAAGGTGCTGGCTACGGTGGTAATCTAGGTTCCGGCTATGGTGGTTCCCAGTCAGGAGGTGCCGGCGGAAGCAACGCAGCTGCAAATGCCGCAGCTAGCGCTAGTGCAAGCGCACAAGGAGGCGGATCTGGCAAGGGAGTCTCTGGCTCTCCATGTAGCGGTGGTTGCTCGAAACCAACGATCCAACCGATTGGAACGTTGAGCGGAAGTCAGGGAGGTGGTTCACAAGGATCTGGTTACGGTGGCTCACAAGGAACTGGTTACGGTGGTTCACAAGGAAATAGCTACGGTGGTTCACAAGGAACTAGCTACGGTGGTTCACAAGGATCTAGCTACGGTGGTTCACAAGGATCCGGCTACGGTGGCTCGCAGGGAAATTCTTATGGTGGCTCACAGGGTTCTTCCTACGATGGAAATCAAGGCACCGGATACAGCGGTGTTTACAAGCCCAAGGGAATTCCCACTTCACCCCCGAGCGGAGGAGGATCTTCGGGTGGTTTTGGGGGCTCGAGTGGATTCCAGAACACCGGAAACAGCGGATACGTTCAGCCAAAGCCGGTTCCAATGGGAGGGCAAACCGGCTCCAAGGCTGGTAGCTCTGCAATCGCATCAGCGAGTGCAAGCGCTAGTGCCAATGCGGGAGCAGGAAGTGGAGGCAGTTCGGGTGATCAGGGTGGTGGCTATGAGGGTCCAGGGACATCCTACCAGCCTAAGGGCGATGACGGAAGCTACGGCGGATACGGAGGTTCCCAGGGAGCCGGTGGCGCAAAAGCTTCGGCGACTGCTTCCGCTTCGGCTTCGGCCAATGCCGGCGCCAATGGTGGACTCTCCAATGCCATAGCCGACGCCAAGTCCGTCGCAACCGCTGGCGGATACGGTGGATCATCGGCATCTGCGATCAGCAATGCTTCCGCAATTGCCGGTGGTAAGGCCGGTGCAAGTGCAAGTGCCAAAGCCAGCAGCAGTGCCACAGCCGGGGGTTCGGGTTACGGTGGGGAATTCCCATCCAGGGCAGCCGCATCCAGTCAAGCTGGTGCAGTCGCTGATACCAGGGATAAGCTCATCTTTACCGATTAACTCTTTCGTGCCTTCACGATTGAACTCCACAGTGGTAGCGCTTGGAGACTAATGATCCGTCTGTCTTTGTTGATTGTTACGTTTCGTTGTTTAGTGAAATTTCCCAAAAACTTGAAAACTAGCGTGTGGTGACTCGATCAAAGAACAATGCTCAAAGGTCATATTAAAATATTCAAGATGGCGGAGCTCGCAAGGCTAAAAATTATTCGATTTTCACAAAAATTGATAACCCTGGGTTTTTGGGGTCACTGATTTTAGATTCAATGTTGAATCCTGAAAAAAATCATGATAGCGGACTCGGCATTGATGAGCAATAAAGAACGAAAAAAATGATGTGATCGCGATGACATGTAGTAGCCAAGGTTTTTTCGAGGTCACCAATCTCGAGTTAGAATTCAAAGTTGAAAAATGCAAGATTCAAAATGGCAATGTCAGTATGGCGATCGGGAAATCACAGAATATGACTCGATTTCAATGAAAATTGGTATCCCCTTGTTTTTTTTTTTTTTTAATTAAAAATTTGAAATTTCGTGTAAAATTTTTGAAATTTGAAATGGTGGCAGTGTGCGGAGGGCTCGTCATCCAAACTGTTACTTGCAACTAAAATCTTTGCTAACTTGATTTTCTTCTTGGTTTAAACATCCCAATGGACGAAATAAGAACATTCAAAATATTCAAATTCTTGGAATTTATAGATGGGTCGGTTGGCGGAGAGTTAAGACGGGAGAACACTTTTTTATAGGAAATATTAGTGTAAAGTATACTACAGTGTAATCAGGAGGGTCTGCGAAAGGTGGTTGACTCCACAACCTGTGCAGACTTGAGTCGACCTTGAAATACTCTTGTGTGATTATTTAAAATAGAGATTACGATATTATTATCAGGATGAATAATTAATGTTCAACTCCAGAGTCGTGTATTATGTATACATATATACATGTATATGTACATTTTTTCGGTTCGATCTATGACGAGAAAATTTGTGATGTTAACTTCCGGTCATTTTAATATGCACTCATCGTTCTATAATTGTACATTATGTTTGTAAAACGAAAAAAAATATATATATTTTGTTAATATACGAAAAATATTTTAACTCGTGTACCTTCATGAAATTTCCTGTGAATGCATCGCTGTACAATTACGATTTTAATTTTATTTTGAGGAGCAAAATAATTTTTCCTACATTTTCGTTAAACGAGTTTAGTTTTGAATTTTTTTTAAATTCAAAATCTGATAAAACTGATTATAATAATAAAATATTAATATATCAATATGATAATCAATTTTATTGTATTGATGTATCGATAATTCTATATGTTGACAAATTTCTTAGTTCCAAGCTTATGTCAACATTCGAAGAATTAATATTTGAGATGAAAAAAATGTCTGGAAGGTTTTTCAATGTTTTTTAATACGCTGGCAATGGAAACTCTGCATTTTTTTTCACCAAAACTTGCTTAAATTAATTCTCGTTGTTTACAAATTTTCTTTTGCTTCAAAATCGTCACCCGATAAAAATGTGAAAAAATAAAAAAAAAAACTCACTTCATAAATTTCACTCAATTGATAAATCATTTTTTGGATTGAAAATCTTTTTTTTCCTTTATTGAGTCCGTGTTTCAAATTATAAAATTTTCTCGATTCGTAATTAAAACGATTGTAATTTTTTTTTCAATTAAACGAGCAACACTGCAAATTTTTACACGTTTCAGTATTGTTTTTTTTACCTCATATCTATAATTATCTATTGTTACTCGTATTTTTTTTTTATTTTTTTTTCTCTCCATTAATTTATTCCATAATTCTCGCGATCTTGACGATGAGTCACGTGAGTACGAATAATCAAACGATGGAATCGATCGTCTGGGGACCAAGATTAATGCTCGCTCAATTATATCGCTAACAGCACAGCCACTTCCTACGAAATCACTCGGCAACACGGATATATGGATAATAATATCACTGAAGACGATTATATAATCGGATGAATAAAAAAAAATAATAATAATTATATATAAAAAATAAAAATTGAAAAATGACGAACAGAAATAGAAGATGGTTTATCATGATTATGATCTTGAGCTGTCGCGAAGAAGGATGAACAAGTAACCTTTTTTTTCTCTCTACTTCCTGTTTCAATAATTTAATCATATGAATGGGAATTTCCAGAGTTCCACTATAGTCTATATATATATACAGGCGAAAACGGTAATTAGGGACCTCGGATCATGCGTCACTACCTGCGATCGCTTTGTAACTTACACATTTTGTAGTCCATATTGAAATACAAGTCCCCAAATTTTTTCAGATTTTTACTGTTGTATGTGGTATTTCACGACTTTTTTTTTTTTCGTCAATTTTTCTTGATAGTTTTGTCCAGTAAGAAAATTTCGATAAAAATATTTTTTTATGTAAAAAAATGTCAACTTTTTTTTCAACAAATAATATTAGATTTTTTTTTTGACATCCCTGTAATGGTTAAAATTGACTTTTAACGTTGTGAAATACCCCACACCAACAAGTATAAGCTAAGAAAAAATCTGAAAAAATTTGGAGACCTGTATTTCAATATGGACTACAAAATGTGTAAGTTACAAAGCGCTTGCATGTAGTGACGCATGATCCGAGGTCCCTAATTGGCGTTTTTGCCCATACAAATTTTTTACAATTCAAAAATTTTGCATTTATTTAAAAAATTAAAAATTTACCAACGGCTATCGACAATTAATTCATAAAATTATGAATTTTCAATTATGACAATTTTTTTAATTAAAAATACGATAATTGAATTGGATCAAATTAACGAATAATCAATAAGTTGACTGATTGATTCAAAACTGAAAAAAAAAAATTAGTATTGATCTGGCATTTGCTCCAGATAAAAATAAATAAATGAAATTAATTTGCGAAATTTTGGCAGCTAAAATTATTTTAATCGAGTCCTCACAAGCGACTTATGATTCTGCCTCATTGCCGGGCAGGTAGAAATATTACAAAGGGCTCGTTTGAAGGGTGAAAAGTCTCTCGTAGTTTCTTGAGACAACACTGATGAAAAAAAAAATTCTCACAGGCACGAAAAATAAAATAAGGAAAAATTTCATAATGGCCATCCCTCCCGTATACCTGGAGTTCAAGGAAATTTTTCAAACCCTTGAACTCTTCGAGAAATTCAATAGAAAATTCCCCTACTCGTGGTAAAGTCATCACAAAATGCAAAAGTCTCGTGCAAGTGTACGTCGTTGGAATCTAAAAATTTCCTGTATTTTTACTTCAAAGAATTTTTTTTTAATTGCATTTTTATTCTATTCTTTATTTAATTAATTAATTTTGTTCAAAAAAATTTTTCGAGTCATAAATATCTTGCAGATTCTCGCGATGACAGTGGTCTTGGTCGCAGATTTGAAAAATCGAATGAATCTTAATCGTGAGTAAAAAAAAATCTGTCTATTCATTGTCTCATAGAGGATAAAGTTGCATCGTGTGCTAACCATGGATTGCTGTGAAAGGGAAGCTTTGCAGGTAAATTCTAAGAGGCTGCTCAACCACTTTACTTCGATTCTTAATTAAACATGACAAAAAAAATCAATGTTAAAAATATTGCGATATCGATATTGCCATATTTTTTTGCCAAATCTGGTTGAAAATTTTTCGTCGTTTCCGCTCAAGCCGAGCATTATGGAAAATAGGCTCAAGAATAGCAGCATGGTCGATGATCCTAGGGGTCCCAGGAACATCGACGTATTTATGTGGTAAGCAAAATTTAAATAAAAAATATATTATTATTATTATTATTATTATTATTGTTATTATTATTATTATATTGATGTATTAACGCACCAATATATGAATATAATGAAAATTTGGATCGTCAAATTTACTGCAGCGTCACGAATACGAAATTTTCCAAAATTTCGATATTGCGAGACAAGTTTAATTTCATGAAATTAAAAAAAATATATTTATATATATTTTTTTTTTCTCGAGTCTAAAATCTTGTAAGTTTTCTCTTAAACTTCTTGGTTAGAAAAATCGTAACAAGTTTTTTCCGAATCATTTTTTGAAAAAAAAAAAAAAAAAAAAAAAAAGAAAGTATAGCCGAAATCTTTTCAGATAGAAAGAATTTTTTGGGATACTCTTACGAAAATTGATTTCTTCATTTTATCGATTGAGAATCATTAAGAAAATCATTAAGAACGATTTCGAATTGACGGCTATCACAAAGGTCATTAACGATAATTGGAATTCAGTAATTATCCTTATAAATCATCGGTGTGTCGAAAATATAAGGTATGTGATTCAAGAAATGCTTGCAATGACATTAAAATGTCTTTTAATCGAAACTATTCTGACGATAATTTTACGAGATTCAATTTTTTTTCTGCATATATCCAAAATCATTGGAAAATATTAAAAATCATCAAAAATAATTTTTTTAAATCATCAAATCATGTACCCTAATATTCAAAATCATTAAAAGCATCGAAATTCCGAAAATAAATTTATCGTAATGATTTGATTTTTCAAAATCATGATTAATCATCTCGTTGGAGATTTGTTTTCGAGTCTAAAGTGTTGTCAGCCTTTTTTTTTAACAATCCGGTTAGAAAAATGATATCAATGATTTTCTTAATCATTCGATGATTGAAAAAAAAAAAAATAATGAAATAATATTTCGGGATACCCTTTTACGAGAATTAATTTCTTCATTGAACGGTTGCGAATCATTGAAAAATCCGAGAAAAATCATTAATGACACGGTTAAAAATTAATGACTCGTATCAGCGATCATTAAGGATGATTAAAAATCAGTAAGTATTCTTAATATCATTAATGGCCAGTACGTGTCAAAAAATAAGGTACGTGCTTCGAAGAATGATTATAATGATTTTTCATGACGTTATAGATGCAAAAAAAATCATTTCTCCAAAAAAAAAGTACAATCGAGAATCGTAAAATATCATTTAATCGAATCTATTTTGACGATACTTTTATGGAACTCGTTTTTTTTTTACCGTATAGATCCGAAATCAGTTTTAAAAAATGTTGAATTATCGAAAATCATTAAAAGTTATTAAAAATCATTAGTAGCTAAAAATTTAAATTTCCACAACACTCTAAATGAAACCACCACACTGAATAATATAAATTTTATTAAAAATCGAGGTTCTTTCTATTTTTTTTTTTTAAGTTTTATTTGTCATTTTTTTCATCGATGAATAACTCACACAGGACGTGTGTATTCAAAAATCGTTCGGGACGAAAAAAACTTTTGAACTCGAATCTTGACAAAATCAATTTTGGCGAAACATTGCAAACATATTTCACACATATTTTTATTCGAGCCACCGAGACGACTCGATCGACGTCCATCACAGGATTTTTTTTTCGACCTAATGAACCTCTGTACAAAAAACATCGATACGGAATTAAAAAAAAAAAAAAAAAAAAGTAAACACCGTCTCAGGAGGATCGAACAGGAGGATCAGGGGATGTTCACTTTTTTAATTATCGAATTTTTATGAATTAACTTTTTTTCCAGTGCAACTATTTTCCCAATGTCTCATTCGCATTTGATTTCAAATGTTACTAATAATATTTTTTTGAACATTGTAATTTGTAAATAATTTTTTTAATTACGAATTCGGAGTAACGATTTCTTAAATGCTCCAATTATGAAAAAAAAATACATAAATGAAAAGTGAGTCGAGTTATACTTTCACGGTTGAGGGAAAATAAAAAATTACCCCTAAATTTTAATGAAAAAAAAAAAAATTGAAAAAATAGAAATTTTATTCTTGAAATAATTTGAAATATTTTTCCCCCGTTGTTTTGAGGCAAAATCATCGAATCGCTCTCCCCCCCCCCCCCCCCCCCCGCTCCCCGACCCTATTGGGAAATAGATACATTTTTACTGCATGTTGGAGGACACTAATTAGCCGACTATTGTGCATTGTGAGTTTAGCCCGGGTACGAAGAGTATATAAAATGGTGTCACGTCCTAGAGCTTTCAGTCTGACCTGAACCTTCGTCATCGAGTGTCACGATCACTCAAATTTACGTATACGTAAAAACAAAAACGATCGTGTGGGCAACGAAAATAAAAAATAAACCAAAAAAGTGTCAACGATGAGACGATTCCAGTATGCGGTGCCATTTTTGGTACTTTTGCTGCTCGGCGAATCACTCGCCACGTTCGGTGAGGAAATTGAATTTAAAAAAAAAACATTGCCATTAAACACGATTCATTAAAAATTCATTCTTCGATCATTTGGTAAAAAAAAATTTCAAAATTGTTTACTTTGTTCAATTAATTAATTGAATGTTCATTGAGTGTTTACGTGAGTGAAAACTGCGAGCACTCGTGGATCGTTATGACGTGTGCATAACAAAAAAAAACAGACCAATGAGGGAAGAACAAAAAATTCTTTAAAATATTCGCATTTTCTTTATCTTTTTCTTGAATTATCAGCACAAAGTTTTGTCATGCAATCTTAAGGAGGTTCTTAACTCAGAGAAAAACAATAAGAATGATTCTAAAATTTGAGGGGAGGTTTGTGCTGGTACTAGGAATACACCGTAATTGTTTCAGATTTTTTGACCGCGTAGTTGAGGAGAAAAAAAAACATTAAATATGCCGCTTATACATGGGCTCTTATGGGAGAAGTATTCGAAGTTATGATTGGAGATTATTTTAGGAGTGAAAAAACGGTAACGTTTCCCCGAAGAACCGCTTAATAACGACAGATTAGACCTTCATAGATATAATTAGCCCATAAAGAAAGTTTTTCACCGTTCCGATTGTGAAATATACTTGTAAACAGAATTGAGCGTGAGTAATGGCTTGGCGAAACAAATGCCGAACGCAGCCTGCCCCGCACGTCGCCCGCGCCGCGCCATGACGTTCCCCTTGCCGCGCCAAATTGATGTTAAGAACCTCCTTAATTGACTTGACTGCCTGACCTGAGTCTTATTTATTCGTAATTGTGACTCGAGAACTAACAAAAAAATAACAATATTTCGTCGATTTATAAAAAAATAAAAAATTTCAAAAATTAACTTAGCCTAACTCCACATGACTCGATTGGACGATAAAAATTACAGCGAGACTCATTTTGCATTAAAAAAAAAATAAAAAAAAAATGAAATCACGAAGTCTATCTGGGTCTTAACTAATTTTGTAAATTATGTCGTGTTTTGATGAAAGGTCGACTGGAATATGCGCATGGTCGGTTTCATCAAAGAAGGACTCAATCCGCGACGGATAATAAAAATCTCGGTGCAGAACTTGACGCTGGTACGATAGGATTATCTGGCTCATCGGCAGCGTCATCGGCAACCACCGATGGCGACAAATCGGCAGTCGCATCGAGCAACGCAAGCACCACGTCCGCGGGCACCGGATCATCATCAGCGTTTGCCAGCGCTGGTGCTAATCCCGATGGCTACGAGGATAGCGTAGAAGGATATCGCGGCAAAGGATTTGAAGGATATCACGGTGATGGAGGTCTAATAGGTCAGGGTAACTCGGGTTCATCGGCCCAAGCGGCGTTCCAAGCGTCGGCACAGCCATCGGGCCAGGCAACGTATTACCCTACTCGTAATCTAGGTGAGCAAACAAATTTCATAGCCCTCAACTCATCGGGCTTTACATTCATTTGAGTCAGACCATCCGAATTGCCATGGAAGTGTCCTTAAAAGCGTTAGAGAGATAAAAAAAAGACCATTTGGTCAAAGTAAGCCTGGGTCTTCATCGTTAATTCACGAAAGAATCGCGGTTGCCACTAACACTAACGACATCCATCACACTAATGCAAGTCATAACAACGACGACGACGACGACGAGAGCCCCTAAATCCGGGGCCACACTATGCGGTTCTACCGCAGCGTTTTCAACCCATCTATAGTGTAATATAAGTCTTAAGCTACCCGTGCAGAAATTTCGGTCGAGACCCAGGTGGATTCTGAGAAGGATCCCTATTTTCTGATAGGGATCCAGCTGGTCATCGGATCAGATCCCATGACTGAATGTAACGTTTGCACATTGGAATCCGACAGGGACCCCTGACTGGATTCGAATTATGGTATCCAGTCAAAACCCGATCAAAATGTGGTTTAATCTGGCATATATATAAAATCCCGAATAAATATTTATCTTCCGCAATTCAGGTTATAGGCAATTGTTTATTATTATCTGAGCCATAGAAAAAATTTAAACAAAAAAAAACGTAGACACCGGGGTTTGAACCGACGACGTCTCACTAGCCTTCGTTTGCGTATTGGACCCGAAATGAATGACAAAAAAAATTATATTTTATGAACATTAATGTTTTTGACATTTTTTATTGATTATTGTTGTTCCGAGGATGATTCCGGTCGTTGAAAATTTTTTTGCTAACCCGGAAAATGATTTAAGGACAACCTACCTACCTATCTGCCTACCTAATGAACTAACGCTCTAACCACGACGCTGTCGAATGCTTGTACATTTACTTTATAAATATCTTCTATACACTATACATGAGGCTGAAGCTAGCAGCGGTAGCGAGAAGCCGAAATTCAGAAAAGAATACGCATGACGGGAAAAATCTGAAAAAATTAAGGAGTATTGTCTATCGATCCTGGAACACGATCGCGTTTCAACTTTTGAGTGGACTGACTCCTTCGTTGATTTGTTTGTTAATTAACAATGGCTGCTGATAATTAAAATCGCACACATGACGGGAAAAATCTGGAAAAATTCAAGAGTATTGTCTATCGATCCTGAAACACGATGGCGTTTCAACTTTTGAGTGGATGGACTCCCTTGTTTATTTGTTTGTTAATTAACAATTACTGCTGATAATTAAAATCACACGCATGACGGGCGGAACCTGAAAAAATTCAGGGGTATTGTCTATCGATCGTGACTTAAAGTATATATTGCGCTTGAAACTATCCTTACAATTAATAATGAATTAAATTCCGCGCACAAAACTACTTTCCGTTCAGCAATATCCTTTACAACTTTTGAATCATCGAAGGTTCTTTTTATTTGAAGTACAATCCCCATGGTCTCAAATTTTTCCTTCCAAAAAGTTCGCCACAGACGTTAAGTGGCTGTTATAATTAAAAAAGTCCAATGAGCGGCGGCTTCCACTTAAGCTACAAAGCACCCTTTTCGCGATGATGTCTTTTTTTTTATCAAAACTTCAGTTTGAGGGGATGGGAGCATGAAAAATCAAAATTTGTTTTTTTTTTATGAAAAATGCACAAAAGTGGCTCAAAAATGTAATTTTCGCCACACTGCTAAGTGGTTAAGGTGGTGAAGGTTCTCGATCATGAAATGACACGTAATGACGATTAATATATAGTAATAATAATCGCATTTACACAACCACCACCACCACCACCACCACCACGACCACACGACCACACGACCACCACACGACCACACGACCACACGACCACACGACCACACGACCATGCACACGACCACACGAACACACGAGCACACGAACACACGAACACACGAACACACGACCACACGACCACACGACCACACGACCATGCACACGACCACACGAACACACGAGCACACGAACACACGAACACACGAACACACGACCACACGACCACACGACCACACGACCATGCACACGACCACACGAACACACGAGCACACGAACACACGAACACACGAACACACGACCACACGACCACACGACCACACGACCATGCACACGACCACACGAACACACGAGCACACGAACACACGAACACACGAACACACGACCACACGAACACACGAACACACGACCACTACCACTACCACCACCACCACCACCACCACCACCACCACCACCACCACCACCACCACCACCACCACCACCACCACCACCACTACTCATTATTATTATTATTATTATTATTATTATTATTATTATGCCAATCGAATAATGTGTCAACAAGCTTTATTCGGAATATGACTGGGCATTTCGCAAATTAAAATTCTTCGATCATCCCATTAAATCATCGGAGGATACTCGTCTTGAGGAGCTCTCAACAAATCCTGATTCAGAACAAACGTGAGATTGGGATTCAATCGGTACACCCTGAAAGAAAGTGGCGCCATAACTTACAAATTTTGCCACATCCACCAATCCGATTACGAGACGGATACCATATAGATTCCTATGGGGATACCGGTTTTGGGGAGTCCATGGACAATCCCGATCGGGATATGGTCGGACTTAGGCTATCCCTAAAAAATTTCTGCACGGGTATGCATACACTATAGATGCGTAAAAAAACGCTGCGGTAGAACCGCATAGTGTGGACCCGGCGTTACGCGGCTCTCCAACCACCTCTTCTCCGGTGTCCCATTCAGTGCATTCAATCGAACTCCGAATCAATGTTCCACGCGCCACTTTTTGACGCAAATCCTAAAATTTCTGACCCAGAAGCTCCTAAACGCACAGTCCGTTCAATCCGTAGCAAGCACCGATAACCTCGTTAGTGTCCTGGATAACGGGATCATCGTGGTCCTACCGGTGAATCAGGGTTTTTATGGACAAGCTCAGAGTAACGGAATCTACGGTCAGGTTCAACCTAAAGTAACCCAAGATCAAGGTCAAGCCGCTGCGCTGTATGAGCAAAGAGGCTCCGACCGTAATGTCTGTAGTCAAGGTCATCAGGATCAAACGAACGGAGTCCTAGTCCCGACTATCGCAGTGGACGATGCACCGCAAGGGCATCCTTCAACTACTCACTCGAGCCATCATGATCATTACCAACATACTCCCATTTTGCAAAATCCACAAATACCATATCAGCAACCCGGCAATGGTCAGCCTATCGGGGTATTCGTCATCGAGGAAACGGTTCCCTACCAGCCTCAAGGTGAGCTCGCACACGCCTGGGGGCTTCTTTCACGAAGAGCTTTCTGAGCACTTTTTTTTTTCTATTTTCAAATTCCCCGTGACACGTTACAGAGCACAAAAGTTTCTGCAACGCGTCTCGAAACCTCATGTTTCCCCTGGCATGGTTACTTCTTTCTTCGTATCAATTCTTCCGTTCTTTCTACCACAACCAATTACCGAAATGTTGTTGTTTTTTTTTGTTTTTTGTTTTTTTAGTTGTTTCCGAAGTTTCATTCGATTACGGACTCAAAAATATATTTATATTCCAGGTGATTCATACGGGGGTTACACCGGACGTTACGGAACATTCAGCGGTAATAGTGGCAATGGTTACAGTGCCGGATTGCCCATAGGCAATCTTCATTATGGCTACGAATCAGAATTTTTCGGTGGTAACCGTCAGGGTTACAGCAGCGGTGCAGGCTACGGCTTTCAGGCCAAGGCTCATGGAGCATCCAGTGGAGATTCTTTCTCGAAACCTGGCGCGTCAGCCAGTGGACTAGCAGCTTCAGGTCAGGCTAGTTCTCAAGCGGCAGCTCACGGCGGTGAAAAGGACGCGTCGGGTGGACATGGAAATCCATTGTTCGGTGGTGAATCTTCGATTGATAATGAAGGTTACGATAGCGATAACGCAAGTGGCACGAACGGTGGATCTCAGGGTGGAAGCCATTACGGAAGCTGGGTTAATTCACAAGGAGTCTGGGTTCTCGTGCCAACTGGATCAAACGGATATGGTGCTTCACAGGGCTCCGGTCACGGTGGTGCCCAGTCACCAGCTTCGGTAATCAAAGCACCCTTGAGTGCCACAGCTAACGCTGGTGGAAACGCGCAAGGAGTTGGATTCAACTACGGAATCTCTGGCTCTCCGAGCAGCGGTGATTCCTCGAAACCAACGATCCAACCAACCGGAGCGTCGAGAGGACACCAGGTGGTTGGTGTTCACGGTGGTCAACAGGTTTCCGCTTACAGTGGCAATCGAGCCACCAGCTACGGCAGTGTTGCTCAAGCACCCGCTTTATTCCCGGGCGCATTCCGGAACAACGGAAACATCGGATACTTATATCCGGTGCTGGTTCCAGCGAGTCTTCCAGCGAGAAGTCAAGCTAGCGCCAGAGCCGGTAGCTCTAATGTCGCATCGGCTGGTGCAAGCTCAGGTGCCAATTCGATAGAGGGAGCAGAAGGCAGAATGGATGGTCAAGGCGGGACCCAAAAGGATCTATGGGCATTATATCAGCCCAAGGGCTTGGATGCTGGAAGCTACGGGGGACACGAAGGCTCCCAGAGAGCTGTCGGTCCATCGGTTTCAGCTTCAGCTTCGGTCAATGGTGGACAAGTCAATGGTATGGCCAGTACCAATTCCGCTGCGAGCTCTGGTGGATACGGTGAATCATCCGCGTCCAGCAGTGCTTCCACAACTGCCGGTGACAATGCCGTAGCAAATGACAACGTCAGAGCCAGCAGCAGTGCCACGACCGGGGGTTCAGGCTACGGTGAGCAATACTCATCGAGAGCAACCGCATCCGGTTAGGCAGGTCAAGTCAAAGATATCTCAAGCGTTCGACCTTTTTTTTTTTTTTTTTGTGCCTCGACGATCGAAAACTAAGGCTCATGATTCGCTGGATATTGATGACCGGTAAATTTGGAAAGGTCAAAGCTTAGCTAGCAGGAGTGATTGATGGTTGCACATTCGTTCTTTGTTGATTTTTTCGTTTCGTCGCTGAGTGAAATATTGAAAAATTGGAAGACCGGAGTGTGGGTGACATCCAAAAAGGAAAAATGATGGTGAAATGAATGGTGAAATGATGGCGAATGAAAATTGGTATCACCTTGTTTTTTTTTTTTTTTTTTTGGGTTCACGGTATTATTATTATGATGAATGATTACGATTTTGCAATTTTATTGTGTATTTTTATGAACTAAATAAATGTTATCTACCGCATTCTTTAAACAAGTTTTTGTCTTTAATGTGTTTTTACTTTTTTTTTTTTTTTAATCGTAATTTATATCGAGAAACTACCAAATAGATGTAGCAATATAGATATTTTTTAATTTCACATCTACTCAACGAAAAGTGACTTTCGTCGAAAATACTGCGTACTTCATGACGAGATAAAAATCAGAAAAAAATTTAACCACAATAAAGACGATAAGAAGATTACTTTTCAATAATAATAATGCCCAAAAGTTATCAATAAATTTTTTAAACGAAACATTGTTTAACAAATTTTTAGGGGATGTTTTTTTTTCTCATGTGAAATGAATTCGTTGATTTTCCTGACTACACATGAATTTTTTAAAAATTTTCTTATCATTTTGAAATTTCGGTTTTCGGAAATTTGTAAAGATTTTATTTACGAAACTATTCGTTCAATGCTCTGGAAACTTCTCAATTGTAATATACAACGTTTTTACGAAAACATATCCAAAATTCACGATTTTTCCTTCATTTTTCATAATTAAAAAATTTTCGAAAACCGAAATTTCAAAATGATAAGAAAATTTTCCAAAAAATTCATGTATAGTCAGAAAAATCAACGAATTCATTTCACATGAGAAAAAAAACATTCCCTAAAAATTTGTTGAGCAATGTTTTGTTTAAACAATTTATTTATAACTTTTTGGCATTATTATTATTCAAAATTAATCTTCTTATCGTCTTTATTGTGGTTGAATTTTTTCCGATTTTTATCTTGTCATAAAGTATGCAATATTGTCGACGAAAGTCACTTTTGAATTTTTTACTCAAAAGAATTAAAAAATCGACCAATATTCGTAATAAAAATAACAAACAAAACAGTAGAAAAATTTAAAAAATTTTTAATTTAATTAAAAAATTAAAATCGATCGACTGCTACCCACGATTAATTTATTGAATTATGCATTTTTAATCGTGAAAATTTTTTAAATAAAGATACGATAATTCGATTAAATAAAATTACCGAACAGATAATACCGAGCTGACTGATAGGTTCAAAATTGAAAAAAAATATATATATTATCGATCTGACAGTAGCTGCAAATAATAATCCTAAAAAAATCAAATTATTTTACGAAATTGTGACAACCAAAATTATTTTAATCGAGTCCTCATAACTAGCTTATAATCCTACCTCACTTTCGGGCGGATAAAAATTATACAAAGGGCTCGTTTGAAGGGTGAAAAGTTTCTCGTAGTTCTCGGGACAGAACTGCTGGAAAAAAAAAAAAAAATTCCCGCAGGCACGAGAAATAAAATAAGGAAAAATTTCTAAACGGCCAGTCCCCCTCCGTATACCTGGGAGATCAAAGGAATTTTTAAATCTTCGAACTCTACGAAAAACCCGAAAGAATATGAGGGTTATAAATTCCTCTGCTCGTGGCAAAGTCATCGCACAACGTGAAAATCTCGTGTGGAGTGCGCGTCGTTGGAATCTAAAAATTTCCTCTATTTTTTACTCGAAACAAATATTTTTAATTGCATTTTTATTTTATTTTTCATTTAATTAATTATTTTTTATTTTACAAAATTTCGAGAGTCATGAAAATTTTACTTATCCTCGTGATGGCAGTGATCGTGGTTGCTCCTTTGGAAAATCGAATGAATCTCAATCGTGAGTAAGAAAAAAAAATCTACATACTCATTGTTCCATAGAGGAAAAAGTTGTCTCCTGATAAATTATAAAATATTGCATAACCGCTTTACTTTGATTATTAATTTAAAATCATTTAAAAAAAATTAACGATAAAAATACTGCGAAATTGACATTGTCCTGTTTTTTTGAGAAATCTCGTCGAAAATTTTTCGTCTTTCCCTCTCAAGCCGAGCATCCTATGGGAAATGGGCTTGAGGATATCGTGGTCGATGATCCCAGGGACAAAAGAAATTTCTTCAATCGTGGTATTGATATTAATTCATCGATTGATCGACGTGTTATGGGGTGAGTAAAATTGGTATAAAAAAAATATATTAATATATTTATATAACAAAGTGAAGAAAGGATCGGGTGGAAGGAAGAGTGAGCGGATAGATTTAGGGAGAAATGGGAAAGATTAGAAACATTAAATCCGAGAGCTATGGATTGGGAGGATTGTAAGTATAAAATATATGAAGCAGCGGGAAGAGCGGGCATGAAGAATAATGAGAGGAGACTAAAAAAAACGAAACAGAAATTTGCCTAAATGGTTCAACGAAAAGTGTAAGGAGCAGAGGGGGAGGATGTGGAGTGCATTAAAAAGGTTTGTTCGGGAAAGTGACACAGAGAAAATAAAAAAATTCTTGGTGACGAACGGAAAAAGTTGAGAAGAAAATATATGAGGAAGCAAAGGAGGAATGGAGAATGAAAATATGGGAAGGAGTGAGCAAAGCAAGGGATATGGTAAGTTGGTGGGAGGCGTTAAGCAAATTCAGAGCAAAAACAATATATAGAGAAGTGGACGAAGGAGGAAAGCGAAGAGCGAGGGGAGTAGAAGACCAATTAATAGGGATGCTGAGAGGGGAAATAGATGTAATGATGTGTAAATTCTTTAGGGAAATAGAAAGAGAGAGAGAGTAAGAAAAAAGAAGAGTCAGTAAGAGAGAGCGAGAATGTTGAGAGGGACGCAACGGAATAATAATAAAAAATGAGGATAGACATAAGTTAGAATGTAATAGTGATGTAATAGTGCATAAGAGTTGTAAAAAGCCGAAAAGGCGATGCAAATAAAACTTCTTACTACTACTACTAATATATTATTATTATCTTTATCATTATATTGACATATTAATGCACCAATATATCAATATAATAATAATAATATATTAATTTTTTTTTAAATTTTAATCTTTAAGACTTCCATTGAATCGGGCCCTGCTGATGGGCAACAGACGAAAGTTTGGATCATCAAATGTACTGCAGCGTTACGACGCGAAATTTTCGAAAATTTCGGCATTGCAGCGCAAGTTCAATTTACTCAAGAATGACAGAAATCATTATCATCATACGTCGAACTCGCTGCAAAGCAAATAAAACACCTGTTCTTGCTTTCATCGAATACATCGTCAACGCCAAAATTTGATAAAATACATTTTTAATTTTCAAAAATCGATTTATATAATAATCGTCATTTCTTAAATAAAATAAGCAAGCGCGCATCAACTTGGGGGGGGAAACCCTTGTAATTTTTTGGAAACAACAACTGATGTGAGAAAATAAAATGAAAAATTATCGAAAAATTTTTTATTTTTTTTTTTCCAATACAATTTCATGAGAAAAAATTTGAAAAAAAAAAATTTTCATCATTATTGAAATCATTTTTTTTTTTTTATTCATGCATTTATTATCCTTTAATTTATATTTCTGGGTTCTTCGTATTTTTTTTTTTAACAAAAAATTATGGCTACGTGAAAAAATGAATCATCGTTTCGAATTTTTTTGGGGAACACCCGAGAAAAAAAAAAATATAGAGTGTTAATATTACGTCGGCCGTTCACCTTCGGAGCTGGTTCCTTAAAATATGAAAGCCATTCGTGGAAAAAAAAAAAAAAAAATTGTCTCTCTCGGGACACTTCGTTGCGTGTTTCCGGTTGACCCTGGACCGGAAGGTTATCAACTTATACGATGGACCAATCGTGTCTCGGGTATTTCGAAAATAAAGACTTTCGGTTGGGTAGAAAAAAAAAAAAAAAAAAATTATTTCGACGAACGAAACCTCGAGGCTTCCTTATAAAAGATTTCGAAATGTGAAATCTTCGGCCAGTCAACGATCATTCTCGTTCGAATCGTTGGCATCGTTTTTGAAATTTTGTTAAAAAGTTTTTATTGAAAAAAAAAAAATATTCAAAATTTATCGAGTGTAAAAAAAAAATGTTCAGTAATTAAATGAATATTCAAATTGAATTTGAATTAAATTAAGGTTAAATTACATTTTTGATTTAACGCAAATTTAATGACGATTCGAAATGGCGTATTCGACAGTGATTTTTCTAATTGCAATTTGCGCACTGATCCTCGTGAATAAATCATTGGGAGATACGAAAGAGTCCTTTGAATCCCGAGGCGTGGACAGGGACGAAAAAAAATCATTTCCCGTCGTTGAGAAAATTGACCAATCCAAAGGTATGTTTTTTCCAAAAAAAAAAAGTACGTTTTTTTTTTAATTCACTGTAAGATGTAAAAACAATGAAATAAAGAAATTTTATATTAATTAAATAATATCAATGAAATTGACGAAAGTTTCTCGTTTACGGGCCTTTTACTTGACTTTTGGAAATTTGATTAAACAAAAATCAAAAAAAAAAAATTCAAATTTGGAATAATGTTTACTAGAAATCTCGAGAGACAAACGTTCGCCTCAGTTTTTCGAGATTTACGACGATTACACGGAATCTCGTCACTCGAAGTTCGCTCATGGAAGAAAAAAGCATAGAAAACCTTACTTTGTTGGGCCTCATGGAGGTCAAGGTGATTGCAGAGGTCACGGTTGTCCTCAAGGTCATGGGTAAGCTGGACTGTGATAAGCGAGAAGAAATATTTTGAGCCTCGTTTATTTTTATTAAAAAAAAAAAAATTTTCAAGATGGCGACCTCAGCAGGGTGGTTATTATCATCAAGGTCATAATGGCGGGCAATCGTATGCCAGTGCCTCTGCCGGAAGCAGCTTGCCTCATAATGGTGTGGGACAGAGTCAAGCAAATGCCCAAAGTGCCACATTCAGCCTGGGTCCTTATTCAGCGACCTTTAGCCACGCCCAAGCGTCCGCTGGAAACCTCAATAACAGACCTCGAGAGTAAGTAAACACAATAGGAACAAGGAAAATTCACTAAAAATATTATTTATATGATACATCGAGTCTCTGAGACCAAAAAAAAACGAGGTCAACTTTTCTTATAAAAGTCATCGTTTCACTGAAATACCTATAACTCGCTTGAACCATGGTCCAGCGAGTCAATTCTTGGCTCGTTTTTTTCGTGATACTTCAAGCTAAAGAATGGACCTTGGTTCATGGGGCTGGGATTTTTTTCGATTTTCTACAGAATTTTGCATTTGGGTCATCGATTTTTTTCTTCCTTGTAAAGGTAGCTTTGTTCACTGCTTCACTAAAATACCCATAACTCACTTGAACCATGGTCCAGCGAGTCGATTCTTGACTCATTTTTTTCGTGATACTTCAAGCTGAAGAATGGACCTTGGTTCATGGGGCTGGGATTTTTTTTCGTTTTTTTACAGAATTTTGAATTTGGGTCATCGATTTTTGCTTCCTCGTAAAGATAGCTCGGTTCACTGCTTCACTAAAAAATACCCATAACTCACTTGAACCATGGTCCAGCGAGTCGATTCTTGACTCATTTTTTTCGTGATACTTCAAGCTGAAGAATGGACCTTGGTTCATGGGGCTGGGATTTTTTTTCGATTTTTTACAGAATTTTGAATTTGGGTCATCGATTTTTGCTTCCTCGTAAAGATAGCTCGGTTCACTGCTTCACTAAAAAACCCATAACTCGCTTGAACCACGGTCAAGCGAGTCGACTCTTGGCTCATTTTTTTCGTGATACTTCAAGCTGAAAAATGGACCTTGGTTCATGGGGCCGGTATTTTTTTTCGATTTTTTACAGAATTTTGAATTTGGGTCATCGATTTTTGCTTCCTCGTGAAGGAAGCTTTGTGACGATGAAAAAAATAAATGAAAATTTGATATTTGAATTCCAATGTGTTTAAAATGTCCCGAAATATCGAGAAATCATATTTAGAAAATAATTTCCCGGTGTGTGTGTGTGTGTGTGTGTGTGTGTGTGTGCGTGTGTGTGAGTGCGAACCCTCTAAATTTCAAATGTGTATATCTCGAAAACTATTGAAGCAATCGTAGTCGAACTTTGCACACAACTCGAGCACAAGATCCCCTTTGTTTGTTTAAATTTTTTCGCCACAATATGAAAACGGATTTATTTTACATGATTTTCAATGTTTCCAAAAATGTCTGTTGAACGCAATAACTTAAATAAATTTTCATTAATCGGCTCGAAAATTTTTACACAAATATAGATAAGAGTACAAGACCACTTGTTATCGAATTTGGCAAGAATTGCTCAAAGGATTCGGATTTCAAAAAAAATTTTGAATTTTTTCAAAAACAAAAAATTCTCACAGCTCTCACATCCGCAAATATTTTACCATCGGTCCAAAGTTTCGTGCATCGAGCATAGGACAGGAGTGAATGGCATCGAATTTGAGAAAAATCCTTTCAGGGGTTTGAATTTCTAAAAATGTATTTACAAAAATCTAAAATCGCTCTAATTCGAGCAAATTTTAATCTTTCGGATTCATATTTTCGACACAATGAGAAAGATAGAATGACATTTGATGTTGCAAAAAACGTTCAAAATTTTTTTGATTATATAAAATTTTTTTGACTTTTCTAATGTTCTGAAAAAAAATTTGTTTTCGTAAAATAGTACTGTCATTGAAATCGAATTCAGAAAGATAAATTGATCGAGTTGAACAATGACGAAGCAATGTGCAAATTTCTAATTTATTTTTTATTCAATTTCAATTAATTTTTTTAAATAATTTTCTTTTTTAATTCAATTAAAATTTGATTTTAAGTCCCCCCCTGATGTTGTTCGATGATCTGATTTAAAAAAAAATATATTTATATATATATGTCTTTATTAATCTTGGAGTGAATGTCTTATTTAAAGGGGGGATGATGTCTAGACGGTTTTTTGGTCTTTGCTTGAATGGGGTGAAGTGATAAAGACTTTTATCCCATCTGTAAAAACCTGTGCTGGGCTCTTTCATGTAAATATATATATATATATATATATATATATACATATGTGTGTGCGTGTAAGAAATTCTTGTTTATATTTGTATGTAAGTATAGGACAAGGGTGGATGGTAAAACAACCCTCTTGTGGGTACACGTAATTGTATTGAGGAGTTTCGAGTTTTGTCATAATGGTCGTCTTTCACGTGACCATTGTCCACTGCACTTCGCTATTGCTGTTGGTCGATCGTTTACACGATGGGCGAGAGGAGGGGGGGGGGGGTGAATGCTTCCTCCCTTCGTCCTGGCCAAAAACGTGTGAAAGTGCAAATGAACAAAGAGAAAAATGAATCTTTATTCCCGCGGGGTTTCTCAGGCGAGCATAGACACCGCCAGGCACACAACACGTTTTAAAGGGACTCGAGAGTATGCATATACATATAATATATATGTATATACATGAATAAGGGATATGTGGAGAGGGAAAAGAGTCCCAAACTAGTTTGGGACTTATCGAGGCCGCTAGATGGCACTGGGGAGAGGGAGAGAGGGAGAGAGAGTGTTAAGAGTGGGGGAACTCGATGCACGAAGAGAAAACTGAGAGGGGATGAAGAGTAAAAAAAAAATTATTTTTAAATCTCCTTTTTCAGACTTTTTCGGTTTATTTATAAATTTAATGACCAAGAAGTAAATTTAACGTTGATTTTGTCCGATAAAAAATTCTCAATAATTGTCAGATTACAATTTTTCATGGCTCATTGAATTTTTCGAAAGATATTTCGTGACTTCACCGAGATGAATTTCGAATGATGCAGTTAGAAAAAAAAATATTTATATGTATAGTCATTTGCTCATAACGAAGAATGTTTTCTCATTGAAATATTTATCGTACGTCGATTTTTCATCGATATTCATTTCAGACGAGTCACAGAGAATATTTCGACGCAAAAAATGAGCTTTGGATCATTCAAATCGCACTGTTATTACGATCTTGGCATTGAAAATTCGTGGCAACCGTCATTTTGGTTTATCTCAATTTTGTTTTTATTTTGAAAAAAATTCACGACCATTCTCCTCACAATCAACGTGTATCGTGGGTTAAAAGGAGCGTAGTAAATGCACGTGGTTTTTTTTCTTTCAATTTAGTAAATTGAAAAAATAAATTAATACACAGTCCCAAAATTTTCATTCGTTTATTGCAGTTTCTTCAACTACTGACAAACAGTACATGGACAGAGGCGTCCTTTTTGGCAAGAGAGCAAGGCTGATGAATGGGTAAATTATACATTTTCTGTTCCACATTGTAAATCCTTCGTGTCATTTAATTGTTGTTTATAGAAAATTTTGCAATTTTTATAAATTTTTATAATAAAGTGTTTATGTTGTAAAAAAAAAAAAAATCGCGTGTATTTTTATTTATGGGGTTTTGGATGGTACAAAATTGTATTTTTTGGGGCCTGGAGGATCAAGATATAATGGTAGACAGCACATTTTAAGGATGTATCGGACGTACCTTCCCAACCAAAAGTGACTTTCGTCGACAATATTGCATACTTCATGATAAGATAAAAATCGGAAAAAATTCAACCACAATAATGACGATAAGAAGATTACTTTTTAATAATAATAATGCCCAAAACTTATCACTAAATTGTTTAAACAAAACATTGTTTAACAAGTTTTTAGGTAATGTTTATTTTTGTAATGTGAAATGAATTCGTTGATTTTTCTGACTACACATGAATTTTTTTTTTTAATTTTCTTATCATTTTAGTATGAAAAAAAAATTTCATTATCATTGTGGCGCAAAATGGCGGCGATAGAGCCAATCTTTCAAATCGCCATTTTTTAAAACTCCTTCACGAGAGGACGGATTTCTCGTAAAGTATAAGACTTGGAACAAAAAACCAAAATTTTTTATAATCTATATACCATCGCCTATGTGACTGTTTAGGGATTTTTTTTTTAATCAATTTTTGCAGAAATGGTGCACTTTTGAAAAAATTAATCGATTTTTGGCCAAAAAATAAGTACTAAATTGTTTATAAAAAAAAAGTTTATATTATAAAATAAAACGGCTAGGTACTCCCATAAAGAATGTAATTGTGAAGCTACTGTCAAAATTTCAAATCGATCCATGCAACGGTGCTCGAGTAATCTGTCCTCCCAGTTTGAAAAAAAAGTGGTTTCGAGAAAAATGCACTTAAAGTTTGCATATCGTGGTCAGCGCGCGCTCCGATGCGC
Source organism: Rhorus exstirpatorius (assembly GCA_963564615.1). NCBI lineage: Eukaryota > Metazoa > Arthropoda > Insecta > Hymenoptera > Ichneumonidae > Rhorus > Rhorus exstirpatorius. Next base: position 10,667,226 of record OY751322.1, on the reverse strand, counting down.
TGCGGCAAAATCGAGAATTGAACCTTTTAAACAATTTTTTACGCTACAGGACCAACTGGATATCGTTTTTATGCCCCTAAAATATTGTTTAAGCCAGAAAAAAAAATCGATTTTTCCAAAATCCTAGAGTGGACCCTTAATGGTCCTTTCTGGTGATATTTCTCCCAATAGAGTGCACTGACCCCACGTTCCTGCAATCTTATTTTCCCCTGCAAGTTACTCGCTTGCGATCATATTTTTCAATAATTATTATTTATCTTTTAAATAACAATAACGATGATAAATTAATTATTACTTATTTATATTCATGTATTTAAATATAAAAAGTGTTTTATATTTATTTACTGTACGAGGTCAATGAACCCTCCACCATATCACCTGCGAAAATGCACAATTATGCACCACAGACTACAATAAGGTACACCAAATATGTGTATGTGTGTGTGTCTGTGTGTCCACATTATTGGCTAAACCACCCCCTGAAGTTTGTACCATGCATCGAGATTATTTTTTCTCTCTCTCTCTCCTCTCTTTCTCTCTCTCCCTCTCTCTCTCTCTCTCTCTTGGGGAGAATAAAAGAGCAAGAAAGATTGCACCGGTCCTTTGTCCGAACAATCGGTCGGTTCGCAGGGCCCTCAGCCGCCAGATGTTCTCGAAAATAAGAACGGCAAAAGTTGGGCGAGACTTCGCGTTTGAGATAAATTAAAAAAGAAAATAAAAAAATTGAAAAAAAAAAAATTACGGAGAAAGAGCGACGAAGGAGGGCATTTTCGTTCCTCGAGTGCGAGTGCGAGAGAGAAAGAGAGAGAGAGAGAGAGAGAAATGGCGAGAGATTCAAACGAGTATGGCGAGGGAGGATTTTTTTTTCACAAGAACCAGCAGGATTAGCAGAGGGCACAAAGGGAAACGAGAAAAGAGATATCAGCTCGCGAGAAGTCCCGAGGAGAGAGGGAAAGTAAAGAGGGAGAGGGAAGGATAAAACCAAAAAAGTAAAAAAAAAACAAAAAATCCATCGATGCATCGAGATCTGAAAAGAGCGAGCAATGACCGGCCAATCTGAACGAGGGACCCTCCGGATCCCAGTTAAGTATCCTTGTGGATGAAAAATTCGCAGTTCTCCCTTTCCTAAATTTTTTTTTTTCTGGAAAAAATCTTTCAAAAAAATTCACCAAAATCTCGAGGCTTTCGCCAATTTTCTTCAAGCTTGGATGTCGAGCGGTATTCAGCGATGAGCCTTTTCGAGAAAAAGTCCACACCCCGAAGGATGAAAAATTCCTCCGAGCAGCGAATTTTTTCGAAAAATATGAAAAACCTCTTAAAATCCAAACGAGAAGTCCAATCGATATGAAATTTAGATCAAAGTAGGGCGGATGAGTACCACAATCGTGCGCAAAACTTGGGCTAGATCGGTCGAACAGTTCAAAAGTTATGGCCATTTGAATTTTACCTCGCTTACACACGCACATCCGATTTTTTTTTCGATGTTTTGGAACTTTTGGAAGTATTTCTCGTGTCTTGACATAATATTTTCGGGAAAGTTTTATTTTTATATTTTAATCCGGTGAAAAATTCGACAGGACAGTGCATTAAAGTGCATTAAAGTGCATCAAAGTGCTTTCAAGTGCTTTCAAGTGCATCAAAGTGCTTTCAAGTGCATCAAAGTGCTTTCAAGTGCATCAAAGTGCTTTCAAGTGCATCAAAGTGCATCAAAGTGCATTAAAATGCATCGAAGTGCATCAAAGAGCATTCAAGTGCACCAAAGTGCATCAAAGTGCATCAAAGTCCCTGGAAGAATCCTTGCACGGTCTCCCGAGGGCTTACGGCCCTGATTCTTCGGCAAACCAGTACTATCGGTGTTACCTCGAGGGAGAAACGAAGATGGAGACCCCGGAGGCCGAGGGAAGGAGTAAAAAGACGTAAAAAAAAAAAATTGAAAAAAAAAATAAACAGAAAGTGGTCCGTCCGGTGCAACAACCTACAGTCAGACGGCGACGCGCTTTAAAGCCCCTTTACTCCCTTCTCTTTCCTGTTCCTGTTCTTATCCCTACTGGTACATATACATTGAAAGTGTATTTAAAAAAAAAACAAAAAAAAAGTGCACACACACACACATGCGAATGTGTGTACTTGAATCTGCTGGATGTTGGAGTATGGGTGGACATGAAATTAAGGCCTGGGCTCTCCCGAAGGTTTCCTCTCGATCCTAGTCGCATTTCACGTGCGGTTGTCGACTCGGAAAGAATCCTCGGGCTATCGTCGGTAAGTGACATGAACGAAATCATAAATTCGTGCAAACCTACGAGCACTTCGTAAAATCGACAAAATTTTTTTTTTAAGTTTTTGATTTTTTTTTCTCAAATTAGGATTTACTTTGTTTTTATTAATAAAAAAAAAAAAAAAATTGTTTACGAATCTTGAATATTGGGAGTACGAAAATTAACGAGGCTTGACACTTTGCAAGTGTTTAGTTTGTTCGAAGAAAAAAAAAAAAATAATAGCAATGAAAGTAAGGAATTACAAATTTTTTTTTTTTTTTTCTTTTTAATTAAAAATAAAATTTCGTGTCGAGCAAAGACTTTCTCGTAGCTCGGTGCTGCGGGACACTGCGATAGATGTATCGTGACCTCGACCATATATATATATATTTTTTTTTTTTCCTACTGTGAAACAGTCGTTCTCGAGTCTCCGAGCTCGCGTTCACTTTCAAATCGTTTTCTCTCGATCGAAGAACGATTTTCTAATAATTTCATGAAAGATCGTCTGTTGATTTAGGAAGAGAAAAAAAATAGAAAAGTTAGATCGACAACTTTTCAGATCTCCACGATGGTGAAACTTTTGGCACTTTTGGTAATTGGACTGGTCTGCATCGTCGTAAATGTACGGGGTCAAGCCAGCAACAGAAAACGTGAGTCTTCACTTATTTTCTAGTTTTTTTTTTCCCGATTTTTTAATAATAAAAAAATGACGTGAATTAATATTTGTAATAAAAAAATTATATTGAAATTAATTTTTCGAAAATAGTACAAGTCACGAGTGATTTTTGTTTTTTTTTTTATATTTGTGCACTGAAAAAAAAAATCAATAAAAATGAAAATTGGACATTTGTTCAAATGACGAAAAGTGTCACTAAAAAAAAATTGTGATAAGATAGAGAGAAAGGAAGCATTAAAAAAAAAGTAATAAGAATAATTTAAAAAAATAATGAGTTATTTTTGCATTGAAAATGAATGAAAATCGAAACTTCAGAATTTAAGTTAAAATGTTGCGATTTTTTTTCAAAATTACGAACATTTTCTTTTGTCTTGATGGCCCCTTAAGTTTCATGTTAAAATTATGGTAAAATTCAACGAGGTAGATTTCGTTATACTGAACGACTTTTGTAATTGTAATTTTTGTGTATATTGGTTCATTTTAGGCATATTCAATATTCAGTGAATAAATATTTAATACTTTTTTTTTTGGATACCCTGAAACCCATGGGAGATGGGCGATGTCAATTGGATAGCATAATTGAATACTCAATTTAATTAATAATTATTTGAAGCATTTTTATTGAGATCCTATGAAATTGCAAATTATTTAAAGTAATTTAGTAGCTCAAGTAATTTAATTATTCCAGTTATTCAATTACTGAAATAATTTAATTAAAAATAATGAAATAACTGAAGAATTTTAATTACTGGGGTGATAAAATTACGCGAGAAATTAAATTACTTTTTAATTACTTGGGCAATACAATAAATTCAAAAATGACTTAATTTTTAATGATTATTCAATTACAACTTTTTTTAATCATTAGAAAATAATGGAATAAGTATTTTGATTAATTGGGCAATTTAATTACTCAAGCAATTTAATTTAATTAAATTCCTCAAAATAATTTGTCATTGAACACGCACTTATTGCCTCTTGTAAATCGGATTTTTATTTCACAAAGATAGAGCATTATTCACGTGAAAGCAAAATTTTAAACAAATTTTTCAAAAAATTATATCAATGGTGAAAATATTTTTTTACTCTCTCGAAGCTGTTGTAAAATAATTTGAAAAAAAAAAAACCGAGTAATTAATTTCTCCCATGTTTCGTTATCAATAGAGATAAAAATTTTACCATTTTTCTTCAAATTCGAAAAAACAAAATGTAAAATAAAATTTTTTAAATAAATTTTTTTTTTTTTTTTTGTACAGCTGTTATTGGTCAGGCATTCGACGAAATTGTGGTATCTTCCGATCTTAATGTAAGACGTAAATCGAAGGAAAATCGTCAGGCAAAGAAATTACTGACGAACGTGCCGTCAGGGACCACCGGTCCACCTGGCAAACCAACGGAAAATGTATCAAGACTGGTTTCCAGCGACGGAATTAAAATATCATCCGATAATCGAGAACGTCGTGAAATTGCCAGAAACAGGTGAGGAAAAAAAAAAAGATAATTTGTCAATTAATAATCAATGATAATAATATTATCAGGTTGATTAATAATTAATTAAAAAATTAATTAATTTTCAATGATTATTCAATTACAACTTTTTTTTTTTGAATCATTCGAAAATAATGGAACAATGGTTTCGAATAATAAATAAAATCGTTTTCGAATTTTAAAAGATTTTTTTTTTATCGATCGATAAATCAATCGATACATCAGATCGCTGACTTATCGCTCGTCAGCGATAAATTTTGAAAATTTATATCTCAAATAAATATCGGAAGGACTTTATTTTTTTTTTTTTTTTTTTTCCTTTTCTCAAAGACTCCTGGACCTCGGCATCGCTGGATACTTGCTGAATTCTCAAAAACTAAAAAAATAAAAGAAACAAAAAAAAAAACGCACGTCTTGCAATGACAACCGCACGACATCTCACCCCTCATCTGTGATCACACATTTCGGTCAGCTTTTGGACTTCGGCTTGGATTAAAAGGAACAATAAATTTTTTCTGTCTCATAAAAAAAAGAAATAAAAAAAAGAAAAAAAAAAAAAAAAACCACAGAATGTCAATTAATTTATCCTGCATTCGCGGCTGCACATTCGTTCGAAAAAATTCACTTCGTCGGCAAAAAAAATATTATAATGAGCAAATTAATTTATCAAAAAATTTTTAACTCTCGATTGGAATATCGAAACTGATTGAATCTTTTTTTTTAACTTCAAGGAATATGATAATAGACAGTCGGGAGTTGAAAATAAAACGATTCAAAGTGTGGAACGTTCGAAAAAAAAATGAGGGTCGATGAACCGAAACGTAATTTTCGAAAAATTCCATTTTTTTGCACTTCTACATCGAATTTTGAGTTTTCGATAAATACTCATGGGTTTTTTCAATTCAGCGGTAAATTTGCGAACCATGAGGCGTGAAAACCTCCTGGTAGACGAGGAACAAAGGACTCGGGTGCTTTTTCACTTTTTTTCAGAAATAAAAATGTCAATGATTCAAACGGCCATTGCTTCACTTTGGTTCGATCGATTTAGGCTTAATTGTAGCATTTTGAAAAGCCCGCGAGTAGACTTAGAGACTGATGTTTTTAAAATTTCGGTAACTCAATTTTTGTGGCCGTGAGAGAATTTTGAAAATTCCTTACGAACGAATTGTGCAAAAATCGATCAAGATCGAGGGTTCAATTTTAAAAACCCATTATAAATTAAAAAAAAAAAAACCGCAGACCAACGAGCCAAGCGTAATTTTGAAGCTCCAACGATTGCAAAGGGAATGTGTACATCGACTGGAATCACAATTTTCATTATTGAGTTATTACAGAGTTACAGACATTTTAGTGAAGCCACTTTTTTTTTTTCAGTAATGACAAAACATTTTTGATTTTCGTAAAATTCTTTTTGTGTATCTTATAATAAATATGCATTATTATTGCATTCACCTGACGCATGATTTTTGAGAATATTAAAACAGTTTTAATTTCGTCCAATTTTTCGTTTTATTCAAAATATTTGTTTACGTTAAATTTGTAATTTGAGAAAAAAAAAAGTCATATCCGGGAGACGCGGTAATAGAGGGAAAATCCAATCGCGTTTTTTTTTTTTTTTTAACACGTATATGCCTACGTGCGAAATTACACGCGTTAATTTTTGCTTATATTTCGTTTTCGTTTCCGTCTTTATGCGAGACACGTGGATATATATATACAGTCTCCTACGTGCGTCCACACCTGCCAGACTTAGTGACGCGCGTAAAACGTGCCATCGTTGGAATACTGAAAAGAGGAAGAAAAAAAAAAAAAAACATCTTTCGACAAATCCCAACAGATTTTTAAACAATCGAAATTTTTTTCATTCCTCACTCGTAGCTTGACATTTTTCAAGCAACTAATTTGATTTATTTATCAATTTATGTCGCGTTGATTGTTTATTATTAATTAAACATTTATTTTTAAATTTTTCACACATAACTTTCGAGTCGATGTCGCGTTGATTGTTTATTATTAATTAAACATTTATTTTTAAATTTTTCACACATAACTTTCGAGTCTTTCATTGTAATTTCATCCCATCCGATAATCAGAAGAAAATTTTAGAATGTAAACAAATTTTTTGCGCTTTCTTATCGAATTTTTGAGTTTTTTTTTTTTTTCAATTTTCGTGTTATTCATAATCAGGAAAAATTCAAATCGAATCGAGCGAATTTCACTATTTTTGCCACTTTGTTTTAAAAGTTAAAAATTGCGATTCAAACAGCCATAACTGCACGCTCGTTCGTTCGATTCAGGCTTAATGGGAGTGTTTTGAAAAGCCCTTGAGTAGACCTAGAGAATTCCGCTTGAATTATCCCGAGATCTCGATTTTTCGTACCTAAAAGAGCACCTTGAAAATCGGCGAATTTGAAGCCAAAGAGAAAAAATGGTAAAAATCGATGGTCCGAGTTTGAAAATTCGTAAAAAATAATTTAAAAAATCGTAGCTCGATGAACTGAGCGCCATTTTGAAGCTAAAACGATTGTGAAAAGAATGAGCACTGGATAGAGTTTCAACTCTTCCGGGAAGAAGAGTTACAGCAATTTTGGTGAACCCATAAAATTCCGGGGGAAAAAAAATGCTGAATTTTCAGTTTTTTTATCGTTTTCATAATGAATTCTTCTGGAGAACAGAAAATTCCGAAACTTCAAATCGCCATAACTCGGCTTCTGGTGGTCTGATTGGGAACGTTAGGGGGTGTTTTAAAAACGCCACGGACAGACTAAGAGAATAATTTCCTATTAATTTCGATTACTCAATTTTTGTGATCGTGGGAGCATTTTGAAAATTTCCAAGCAAATCATGAGACAGCGAGTTCACAGCGGTGGTCCAACTTGAAAAATTTGTTAAAAATTGAGAAAAAAATCGTAGACCAATGAGGCCAAGCGTTATCTTCAAGCTCAAA